>ML783841.1:35006-72365 GCA_009831015.1 Picea engelmannii
ATATATATATATATATATATATATATGCCTAAGTATTACAGTGGAAATGAACAGAATTACGAGTACATAAGTTGTAAGTGATTTCCGCCAATATGTCTACAAATTTTTCCTTTTAGAGCTTAATCCCAAATGGGTTCACATACCACTGGAAGACAGATATATACTCAATCTACACACACACATACACACACATATAAATATATTCCGATAATAAGTAGGAGTTTACAAAATTATAATGCTCCGTAAGAATAAGGGTTCATAGATGTTTATTCAGGACCTTTACCGATAAAATAACTTAGACTTTTGTTTAATGGCATAAACCGTAGAGAACAAAATGGTGTGAAAAACAGAGGTCAATTGGGTTTCGGTTATTACACACGCCGAACAAAAAATACAAAGACCACACTGTATGTCGAATCACGAAATGTGAAAAGACTGTGGACCAACGTTTCAAGGTTTCGGGGTTTACAAACACCTGATGTGCAAACAAAATGAAATAAGGAATGCTGAATCGAGAAATGTGAAAAGACTGTGGCCCAGCGTTTTTGGGGTTTCAGGGTTCGGGATTTCGGAGTTTGAGCAAAGGAACTCCGCGTATATGTAACAAGCAAGTCCCGAATGCTGAAATATCAACCTTGCATTTAAAAGCACAATTAAATGTGTAGAACTGATTACTTTGACAAACTCAGACTCCATTCTTCCTTTTCATTTCTCTGTATAGATTCCCTTAGATGATGATAATGATCTAAAAAATGTCGATGTATAAATAGGAACGACAATGAATGAGTACTCGTATATTTCGATAATAAGCTATGCAAAGCAATTACATCACTAAAGTATCGATGCATGACCAGGATTTGTATTTAATAGGATTATATGCGTATATTTGTATCTTGCTTGATATCTGTACAACAGATTAATATTCTATAGCCCCTTTTCTTTTGTTAAGATGTGATTCAAAAGATGTGGGCCTTTGGAAATGCATAGATTCCATACAATGCATAAGAACTCAGACTGTACATACAACAACTACAAAAAAAAAGTAGAGAACAACATTCTAACTAAACCTTAGTAAACTTTCTAGAATTCGTAACGACAAAAGATATGATGGTTGAATTCCTTATTGAGGAGTCATTCAATAACAGACCCTTACTCAGCAAGAATGACGGTTCGTTTTTTTTTGCCACCCCAAAATATTTTACAACTCTTAAACTATAACCTTTCTCTCCTCTGTCCTGAACCAACACTTACACCTTTCGCATTTCGGAGTTTTGGGACTCCTGTATCTTCTTTCCCTTTGGAATTCCAAGTGCTGAAATGCCGAAACCTATTCATGCTAAACCGATTCGGGGTTTCCTATAATGGGATTTCACGACTTGCGGAGACAAGGGATCTTGCCCTTTGTTTTCCCGGGTGACGAAACGCCGAAAACCTTTTTCACGCTAAACCAATTCGGGGATTTGTATACCGAGATTTCGTGACTTGCGGAGACAAGGGATCTTTCCCTTTGGTTTCCCAGGTGCCGAAATGTTGAAATACTTTTCCACGCTAAACCGATTCGGGGTTTCATGTACCGGAATTTCGCGACTTGCGGAGACAAGGGATCTTTCCCTTTGGTTTCCCGGGTGCCGAAACGCCGAAAACCTTTTCCATGCTAAACTGATTCGGGGTTTCGTGTATTGGAATTTAGCGACTTGCGGAGACAAGGGATCTTGCCCTTTGGTTTCCTGGGTGCCGAAACGTCGAAAACCTTTTTCACGCTAAACCAATTTGGGGTTTTCGTATACCGGGATTTCACGACTTACGAAAATGAGGGGTCTTTCCCTTTGGTTTCCTAGGTGCCAAAACGCCAACCGGCAGCCACATGTCCCTACTATGGAAGACTGCGATATTTTAGCCACAATCAACAGTTGTGATCTTTTCGGGATGATCAATGGTCGTGATCAATCTTGGCTTTCTCCTTTCGAGAATTTGGCAAAGTCTTCACTCCCATTTCCCCAATGTCCAAATCCCTGATGGGCTTGGATATTTGACATCTGTCCTCCAAATTAGATGGTCCCGATGCTTTCGGGACTTGACGAGTCCTCTTCCTTCTGTTGTTTTGAGGTTTAAACCTTGCACACCTTTTCTGGATTCGACGACTCTCGCAATTTCGGCACTTCTCCCCGAAGTGTCTCCACCGTTCATTCAACTGCTCCCCTATGCGACCTATCAGAGGTTAAACTCTGTGCGTCCAGATCCTTTTGATCTAACGATAGTTGTGCTTCCCCCTGAGCTTTATTTCTCTGAACCTCAAAGGTTCCTTCGACCTAAGTTTAGATGTTTCCTATATACATATGAGTATGTTGGAGTAGTTTGAGATTTAAGGGAAGTGATAGAACTATGGACATAATTTATCCACATAAGCTTTTCGGTTCGAAGTAAAACTAGACTGGTGTAATAATGTCATTATGGACAGAAATGAGTCTTACCTTCGCTTAAATTCTAAGCTTAAACGAAATAGAATTATGTCATAATTTTTTTTTTATGGTGAATTTGAGGTTCATTACATATGGTATGAGAGAAAAAGATACAACACTGGGCCTGAACAATGCCACATTAATTGCTTAGTATATATTACGATTTATGAAAAAACTAATAAATCTTGTGGTTACAAACAGAAAGCCTTTCTGTTTTGTGTTGATTATGGCAGCTCAAGAAGGTGCAGAAATCAGGATGGAAGGAAATCCGCAGCAAGGACCTCCGTGAGATCCAAGACAGAACATTGATGGAAGATCACCCACGGAGGTGTTGGAAACAATGAGGAATCTTATTGTTGAACTACAGGTTTTCAAGGCCAACAATGAAAAATTTAAGAAAGCATAGCAGGAACAACAAGAGATAAATAAAGTCCTGCTGCGTAGTATAGTAACCAAGAAAATCCCAAAAGACGATAACCATGATGAAGAGGTCAACAAAAGGGCCTCCAAGAATTCTGGACCAGAAACAAAAAAATGAGACAGTTCGTCTGAAGGGACACCTTTATCTGAGGACAAAACTATACCAGACAGACAAAAAAAACAAGTAGACCACCTTGAAGGAGAATTTAAAAAGATTAAACCATCTACCTTTGATGGAGAGTCCAGGACAGGAGAAGAAGTTGAGGCATGGTTGTTGGACATCAAAAAATACTTCCATATCTACAACTATTCTAGCAACATGAAGGTCAAAATGACCATCTACAATCTGAAGGGGAAGGCCAACATTTGGTGGTAGGACTTGAAATTGGCCAAGGGCCTAAAGGATAAACAATTGGAATGGTCCAACTTTAAGAAGTATTTCAAGAAACAATACCTTTTTGAAAGCTATTATGAAAGGAAGACGGAAGAATTATATGAGTTATGACTCGAACAAATGACGATGGAGGACCTTATAAATAAATTTATGGAACTACTAAGGTTCGTACCGTACATTCGAGAGGATAAGGTAAAAATCCAGTGATTCTTAATCTGTTCATTTAGGTTTCTATGGTGAGAAAATTGTTCAGAGATTGTCGGAAGAACCATAGTATTAAAGACATCATGTCGTCGACGTTTCAGATCCATAACAAGATCCATCATCACGACAAAAAAGTCTGAGAAAAATAGTAAGAGAAGAGCCTTTCTTAAATAGTAATGAGGCGGGTGAAAAAACCTATGGTTGGCTGAGTGAAACCCTCGTTTTTAGGAGAAATTTAGGGTTGACCAGAGGTTTAGTAAAAATATGTTGAATAAGGGCTAAGTTAAGATTAATTTAATGAGGAAACACTAGTATTGAGGAAGTTCATATAATAATAGTTTTGTCAATATTAAAGTTAAGTTAATTATAGGTTAAAATAAATAGGTGAACCCTAGGTTTAAGGAGGTTAGTGTTACTGGGACATAATTGAGTTTGACAACCCCAAATCCTTGAGTGAGGTATTCAGGAAAGCATGAATGTGCTATGACCAGTATAAATAGTGGGTAGAATTTCCTAAGACTTGGAAGGATAAGAAGCAAGATCGAATGAACCAACGGAAGAAGGGATACCAACCAACTCCTTATCGGAATGCAAAAAAAAGTTTCCCAAGGAAGGATTTTCACTCCAATCATCCGAATATGCAAGGTAGCGGTAAACCGGTAAACCTGGGAACAAAGAAGTTTGGGGACAACTCCCACGAGCCATTAAAGTGTTGGGAGTGTGGAGAGCCTCATCTAAGGAGGAAATGTCCAGGTTTAATTGCAGCAAAGAAAATTGTTGTTCACAATTTGCAGGAAGCCTCGATAGTGGGAGACATGGGTAGAAGTCTGCATCAGATAAATGCAGCCATAGATGGTCGACAAGCTGACCACCAGTCCTCGGTGGTAGAAATCGAAGGTAAAATCAATGACACTCGAATTTCGTTTTTAATTGAACCTGGAGCTACGTTAAGTTATATTACTCCCGATGTAGTAGAGTCGAATAAACTTAAGAAACTGAAGCACACAAAATCGTGGCTTGTACAACTAGCAACAGGCACTAAAAGGAAAGTAGTTGACTTTATTTCCGATCTTGAGTTCAACTTAGATGGTCAAAATATAAGGACCTATATGAACATCCTACCACTAGGATCTTATGATATGATTATTGGGATGGATTGGTTGGAACAACACAAAGCAGTACTAGATTGTTATACAAAGATACTTAGCTATAAAGATAAATTTGGCACTTTTAGAACAACCCAAGGCATACCAAAACCTGTATCAGTCAGACAAGTTTCAGCGATGCAACTCAAGAAATGTATTAGAAAGGGATGTCAAGTTTACGCCATCCAAGTGAAAAATCTATTAGAAAAATAAGATAAGCCCAAGTTAGAAGACTTTGTTGTCCTACGTGAATTCAGAGACATGTTTGTGGATGAGATACCCGAATTATCTCCTAGAAGGGAAATAGATTTCTCCATAGACTTACTACCTGGATCAACCCCTATCTTAAAAACACCCTACCGAATGAGTCTACCAGAACTGACAGAATTAAAAATACAATTACAAGAATTGTTGGACAAAGAGTACATCAGACCGAGTGTCTCTCCATGGGGAGCACCAATCCTCTTTGTGAAAAAGAAAGACAGTACTCTAAGACTATGTGTCGATTATAGATAACTGAACAAAATGACTATTAAGAACAAATACCCCTTACCAAGGATAAATGATATGTTCGATCAAGTGGGTGGGGCCAAGATCTTTTCAAAGTTGGCTTTACGATCCGGTTATCATCAAATTAGGATAAAAGACGAGGACATAAACAAAACAACTTTTCAGACAAGATATGGACACTACGAATTGGTAGTCATACCTTTTGGACTCACTAATGCACCAACCACGTTTATGTGCTTGATGAACAGTATTTTCTGTCAATACTTAGACAAGTTCATGGTAGTATTTATCGATGATATTCTGGTCTATTAAAAAATGGAGGAAGAACATGATGAACACTTAAGGATAGTGCTGCAAACGTTGAGAAAACACAAATTGTACACCAAATTTGATAAGTGTGACTTTTATAAAAAAGAAATACAATATCTAGGACATGTAATTTCAGTAGAAGGCATTACTGTAGACCCAGAGAAGACAAAAACCATTATGGAATGGCCAGTACCTAAGGATGTAGCAGATATCCGGTCATTCATGGGAATCACCGGATATTACCGTAGGTTTATAGAAGGATTTTCCAAGATAGCCTACCCTATCACATCATTACAAAAGAAAGGGACCAAGTTTAACTGGTCGCAAAATTGTCAAGACAGTTTTAACAAGCTAAAATAATTATTGACATCGGCACCCATTTTGAAGGTAGCAGACCCAAATAAAGACTTCACAGTATGTGTTGATGCAAGTAAATAGGGACTAGGTGGTGTCCTAACTCAAGAAGGACACGCTATTTGTTATGAGTCTCGGAAACTAAAGGAACATGAATGAAATTACGTCACTCACGACTTAGAATTGGCAGCGGTAATAAATGCATTAAAAATGTGGCGACACAACATAATGGGAAGGAAATTTCTACTATTGACAGATAATAGCAGTGTGAAATAGTTGTTTAGTCAACTAGAGCTCAATGCACGACAAGCCATATGGTTAGCTTTCTTGAGGAAATTCGACTTCGAATTTAGACATATCAAGAGAAAAGAAAATAAAGTAGCAAACGCTTTAAGAAGAAGAGTCCATGGGTTATTTGAGGTAAATATCAGCAGGGAAGAAAGTGATCTGGAACAAAAGGTAAGGACGACCGGTATTAGCGATGGAAATTACACTAAGATAATGACAGAATTACAAAACACTACTGCAGAATCAGATAAACCAGATCTAAGTATCGACAAGAAGGGATTATTATGATTTAAAAACATAGTTTACATACCAGATTCAACAGAGTTAAAATTAACAGTTTTGGATGAAGTTCATAAGAAACTGTATTCTGGTCATCCAGGTTACCAAAAAATGATAACAACACTTAGAAAACTATTTTACTGACCTAATATGAAAGGCGAAACAACATAATACTTAGCTAGGTGCCAGGATAAGGCCGAACACTAGCATCCAGCTGGCGTATTACAACCATTACCAGTACCAGAATGGAAATGGGAGACCATATCACTGGACTTTATAACAGGTTTGCCTAAAACTTAGAAACATAATGATTCTATCATGGTTTTAATCGATAAACTCAGTAAGTCTGCACACTTTATTCCTGTAAAGTCTACTTTTATAGCTATAAACATTGCTAAAATATTCATGAAAGAAATTTTTAGACTGCATGGTATTCCTAAAATGGTGATTTCAGATAGACTGCATGGTATTCCTAAAATGGTATTCACATCCGCTTTTTGGAAGGAATTGTTTGCAGGGCTAAATACTAATTTGAATTTTAGTACGAGTTATCATCCACAAATGGATGGACGGACTGAAAGGACAAACCAAATCATAGAGGATATTCTCCTCATGTATGTAAGAACAAAACCGAACAAGTGGGAAGACTACCTACACTTGGTAGAATTTGCATATAACAATGGGTACCAAACTTTGGCTAAGTTGAGCCCTTTCGAAATACTGTATGGCAGAAAGTATACGACTCCAATTAGCTGGGATAACCCGGCTGACAGACTCATAGTCGGACCAGAAATGCTCCAAGAAATGGAGAACATGGTAAGAAAGGTACAACAAAACTTGAAAGAAGCACAACATAGACAGAAGAGTTATGCAGATCAGAAAAGAAGGCACTTGGAATTTCAAGCAGGAGACCATGTTTATTTGAAATTCAAAGCCTGAAAAAGCTCGTTGAATCTAGGGAACTGTGCCAAGTTGGCACCCAGATTTTGTGGGCCCTTCGAGATACTAGCTCAAATCGGACCCGTAGCATACCAACTTGCACTTCAAACTAATCTAAGAATTCATAATGTATTTCATGTTTCGTTGCTGAAAAAGTATATTCATGACCCTACTCATAAGATTGATTGGAACTTGGTGCAGGTGGAACCCGAAGGCGAGTTCCAGGTGGAACCCCTACGCATTCTGCACCAGAGAGAAACAACACTTCGGAACAGAACCATCTCTCAGGTAAAGGTGCAATGGAAGCACTTTAGTCCTGAGGAGGCCACTTGGGAGTTGGAGGGAGATTTGCGGAAATCTCATCCAATCCTGTTCCAGGAAAGGAACAAACACTGAGGACAGTTTTTTAATGAAGGGGGAAAGGATGTGACATAAGGGTTTATAGAAGTAGGAGTTTACAGAAGTATAATGCTCCGTAAGCATAAGGGTTCAAACACGTTTATTTAGGACCTTTACCGATAAAATAACTTAGACTTTTGTTTAATGGCATAAACTGTAGAGAACAAAATGGTGCGGAAAACAGAGGTCAATCGGGTTTCAACTATTACACACGCCGAACACAAAAGACAAATACCACACTGTATGCCGAATTGCGAAATGTGAAAAGACTGTGGCCCAACATTTCGAGGTTTCAGGGTTTACGAACACCTGACATGCAAACAAAATGAAATAAGGAATGTCGAATCATGAAATGTGAAAAGACTGTGGCCCAACGTTTTTGGGGTTTTGGGGTTCGGGATTTCGGAGTTTAATAGAGAAAAGGAACTCCGCGTATATGGAACAAGCAGGTCCTGAATGATGAAATATCAACCTTGCATTTAAAAGCACAATTAAATGTGCATAACTGATTACTTTGACAAATTCAGACTCCATTCATCCTTTTCATTTCTCTGTATAGATTCCCTTAGATGATGATAATGATCTAAGAAATGTCGATGTATAAATAGGAACGACAATGACCGAGTACTCGTATATTTTAGTAATAAGCTATGCAAATAAATTACATCACTTAAGTATCGATGCATGACTAGGATACACATTTAATAGGATTATATGCATATATTTGTATCTTTCTTGATATCTGTACAATAGATTAATATTCTAGAGCCCCTTTTATTTTGTTGAGATGTGATTCAAAAGATATGGGCCTTTGGAAATGAATAGATTTCATACAATGCATAAGAACTCAGATTGTACAGACAACAACTACGGAAAAACAATAGAGAACAACATTCTAACTAAACCTAAGTAAAATTTCTGGAATTCGTAACGAGAAAAGATATGATGGTTGAATTCCTTTTTGAGGAGTCATTCAATAACAGACCCTTACTCGACAAGAATGACGGTTCATTTTTTTTTTGCCACCCCAAAAGATTTTATAGCTCTTAAACTATAACCTTGCTCTCCTCTGTCCTGAACCAACACTTACACCTTACGTGTTTCGAGGTTTCGGGACTCCTGCATCTTCTTGCCCTTTGGAATTTCGGGTTTCGAAACATCGAAACCTATTCACGCTAAACCAATTCGGGGTTTCGTATACCGGGATTTCGCGACTTGTGGGGACAAGAGATCTTTCCCTTTGGTTTCCCGGGTGCTGAAATGCCGAAAACCTTTTTCACACTAAACCGATTAAAGGTTTCATATACCAGGATTTCATGACTTGCGGAGACAAGGGATCTTTCCCTTTGGTTTCCCGGGTGCCGAAATTCCGAAAACCTTTTCCACGCTAAACCAATTCGGAGTTTCATGTGCCAAAATTTCACGACTTGCGGAGACAAGGGATCTTGCCCTTTGGTTTCCTGGGTGCTGAAACGATGAAAACCTTTTCCACGCTAAACCGATTCGAGGTTTTTTGTACCGGAATTTCACGACTTTCGGAGACAAGGGATCTTTCCCTTTGGTTTCCCGGGTGCCAAAACACCGAAAACCTTTTTCACGCTAAACCAATTCGGGGTTTTTGTATACTGAGATTTCATGACTTACGAAAACGAGGGGTCTCACCCTATGGTTTCCTGAGTGCTGAAACGCCAACCGAAAACCATGTGTCCCTCTGATGGAAGACTACGATCTTTTAGCCACGATCAACAGTTGTGATCTTTTCGGGATGATCAATGGTCGCGATCAATCCTAGCTTTCTCCTTTAGAGAATTTGGGAGAGTCTTCACTCCTATTTCCCTGGTGTCCAAATTCCTGATGGGCTTGGATCTTTGACATCTATCCTCCAAATTGTATGGTCCTGATGCTTTCGGGACTTGACGAGTCCTCTTCCTTCTGTTGTTACGAGGTTTAAACCTCACACACCTTTTCTGGATCCAACAACTCTTGCAATTTCGACACTTCTCCCCGAAGTGTCTCCACCATTCATTCAACTGCTCTCCTGTGTGACCTATCAGAGGTTAAACTCTATGTGTCCAGATCCTTTTGATCTAATGACAGTTGTGCTTCCCCCTGAGCTTTATTTCTCTAAACCTCAAAGGTTCCTTCGACCTAAGTTTAGATGTTTCCTATATACATATGAGTATGTTGGAGTAGTTTGAGAGTTAAGGGAAGTGATAGAATTATGGACATAATTTATCCACATAATCTTTTCGGTTCGAAGTAAAACTAGACTCGCGTAATAATGTCATTATGGATAGAAATGAGTCTTACCTTTGCTTAAATTCTAAGGTTAAACGAAATAGAATTATGTCATAGATTTTTTTTTTTATGGTGAATTTGAGGTTCATTACAAACAGGTAAATACAAATGTATGCTTCCATTGAAATGTTTTAATTGTGGTGGTATTGGTCATTTTTATTCTAAATTTCCCCATAAGAATAAGGAAATTGATGAAGAAGAAGACACTAAGAAGAAAAATAAAAAAACAAAAGGGTAGAAGAAACAAAAAGAAATTATTCAAGAAAATTTTCTACAACACTGAAGATAGTTCCTCATCGGATGAAGATGAAGATAGTGACAGTGATATAGAAAGAGTAATCTTCATGGAAGTGGAATATTCTGAATAATATTTCGAAAAAGAAGGAGAAGTTGATCTCGAATTAGAATTGATCAATACCTTAGAAGAGATAATGAATGAAAGAAAGAAAATCAAGTCACTCAAGGAAGAACTAAAGAGGAAAAAAGGTTCTCAGAGTTATAATTCAGAAGAGGTCGAGCAGATGATCAAAAATTTAGAAATCCAGGTAGAAGAAGACAAAATAATTAAATAGGCACTCAGAAATCAGTTGGAAGAGAAGGACGAGTTCATTGAAGGATTAGAAGTAGAAATAGTCACTCTAATAAAAGATCTTCAGAAGAAGGACATGAAACAAAACAATAGTAGAATATTGGATGAGATCATTAATAGTGAAATATCATACTATGAGAAATCCGGACTAGGATACAACTAGTCAGAGAAAGTCTCGACCTTGAAAACAATAGAACAAGAAGTAGAAAAAAAGTGTTTTGCAGAAATAGTCATAGACTCTCCTAAAGGGGAAGAAGGAAAAAATATACAAGAAGAAGACTACAAAGAGGTTGCAACACCTAAAATATTCATAATTCATAATTAGAAACAACGAGATATGGAAACACCTCAAGAAGAAGAAGGAGTCATAAGAGCATCACCATTCATAAGATGTCCCACCGCCAGGTATCAAACTCTTTTTCTTGTTTTATGGTATTCATGCAATAATTTTAGGAACAAAGCTATGAATTGTACAACTAATATTAAGAGAAGAAGCAACTATAAAGGCTACAAAATATTTTTTTATCCAATAAAACCTCATGAAGCACAAAGAAAAAAATGCAATAGATTTGAATCCTTGAGTAATGAAGTAGAATGCCACAAATGAAACAATTTTGGTCACATGGCCAAATATTTCAGACTCACTAATCCTCCAAGGGAAGCAAAGAATAATATCAATAATGATAAGAAGGAACCACAAAGGATATGTGCACAGAAGTAGGATCGATTAAACATTGAAGAATGCATGCTTTCTCTACAATCCCAACACAAGAAACACAAATCGTATGTTGACATTGGTTTATCAAAGCACATGACAGGTGATAAGGACATATTTCTAACTATGAAAAGGGAAAGAGATGGATCAATATCATTTGGAAATGACAACTCAGCCAAAATTGTAGTAAAGGGAACAACCAAGCCTGGGAGCAAGGATTCCAAGGAATAAAATCTACTACTTATCAAAGACATGAAGCCCAATCTACTAAGCGTAAGTCAAATGTGTGATCAAGGACACAAAATTGTGTTTGACTGAGAGAAATGAAAGATAAGGAAAGCAGGATCAGGAAAATTGGAGGCTATAGCTAAAAGAAATCCAAGCAACATATATGTACTAAATGAAATTGGAAAGGAAAGATGTTTTCTAGGAAAGGATGATGAAAGTTGGCTCTAGAAAAAAAGAATGGGTCACATAAATTTTGATAATCTTTTCAAAATCAGAAAAAGGGAAGCACTAAGAGAAATTTCCAATATATTGAAGCAAAAAAATACTCTATGCCAACATTGTCTACAAGAAAAACAAATTAGGACCAAATTAAAATCAAAGGAATACTCCACAACAAAACCACAATAGATTATACATACAAATATGTGTGGACTGACAAGAAAAAAGGGATTGAATGGAGAATTGTACTTTATGCTACAGGTTGATGACTACACAAGGATGACTGTAGTTTTCTTTCTCAACAAGAAGTGAGAGGAATTTGAACACTTCAATATATACAAGGGAATGGTTGAAACTTAGACACAATAAAAAATGAAGTGTTTGAGATCAGACAATGGAGGATAGTTTACATAAAAGGAATTCATAGATTTCTATAGAGAACATGGGATAAAGAGATATTTCTCAACAACCAAGACACCTCATAAAAATGGAGTTGTCGAAAGGAAGAACAAAATAGTGTAGGAAATGGACAAAACCATGTTGAAAGACTCCAAGTTGAAAGGCATCTTTTGGGTACAAATAGTACATACATCAATTATGTTATCACATAAAGTTTTCAAGGGTCTTGAGTGTGTGCTGATAATACCTCAGTCTGTGTCCTTTCCCGTCTCTCTTTCTCTCTATCGCAAGCCAGGTCCTAATTTTTTCCCTTCAACTGGTAAAGTCATTTTTCCCTCTTTGTTTAACGACCCATTTCCCTTTGGTGTCTCATCTGGATAAGTCTCAGCCCGAAGCTCTCTGTTTTTCTCTAAGAATGAACACTCGTCACCCCTTTAATTTCAACTACTAGTCATTATGTTTTCCCGAGTCCACTCCAAGTCATCCAAGTCTTTGTTTTACAGAGGCAACAGCCATGGGCACAAAGTGCAATGCTCAAAGTGGTCCATTGTGGACTCGAATCAAGTGATCAGGAACGTTCAATCTTCAACGACGAAGATTCCTTCTGAAGTTCAGATTAGCGGCCCTCAGGCATTCAAAATTATGAATTTGCACGAGGCTTAGCACCAGGCGAACTCCATAATCGAAAAACAAGTGCCACGTGTCCTTTCCCAATAGACTGTCATGATTTATTTCAGATTTCAGATTTCGAGATCTTCAAGACTTCTCCTCTCTATTTTCTCTGAAGTTTGAAGTTTTGAAAGCCGGAGTCATTAAGGTCGTCGATCCCATTTAGTGAGATCCATTGACCTTTGAAGCCACATCAATAGGCTTCCAAAGTCCCAAAAGTAGGAGCCATTGTGGATCATCGATCTAAAGGCCACATGGTAGCATATAAACGAATTCACAAATTCACGATTTAGAGAGATTGTAATAGGCAGAGCGCCAAATTTGTGAAGTGTGAAGTTGCAAATCACTCATAAGTCGGGCCCCGAGTCATGGCCCCAGATCACGTGGGAGGTGAACCTAGGAACATAAGTCAGCACCAGTTGCATAGAGTTGGCCGACTCAAGGTTCCTAAGAAGCAATCACAGTCATCAACGACAAAGCAAGTCCGATCGTCGATCTCGGTAGGGTGGTTTCAACGATTCGGGTATCAGGAGATTTGGAGGCAGGTGTTGTGAATACCTCTGAAGCATGAATTCAAAAAACACCATTTGACATGAAGCGTCGGGTCACAGCCTGAGGTCGCATTGAAGTAAGGCCAAATACACAAGGCACTTATCCGCTGCTCCGCGACCAAGGGTCTTAAACACCAAATTTGACGTCATTTCCACACAAGGTCTAATGCATCCTAGAGTTGGTGGAAGGATAAAACTTCAATGGTAGAACTAAAATAGAAGGATTGTCCCATTCATAGATCTTGATCAGACCAATGGACCTGGATTCATATGATCATTCAACATCGTATTTAATCATAGAAGGCGACGACCCTTTAGGTATCTGGCATTTTCTTGATCCTGAGGAGATGTCAATTAATGGACATAGGTTGGTAGTTGAAACATCGGATCACTCCATAAATAGAAGTCATGGAAGCCTCAACGGAAAGACCAAATATGTCAGCCTAAGGAAGATTCACACGCAGTCCAATAGAGGATGTACACATGTGGAAATATTTAGACAAGACTGTTGGATTAACTCACACTTACAACAATTGTAAATGGGTCTGAGTACAAATAGATCAATGTGAGAATTTGTTAAGGTTGTCAACTAGTTGAGCATAGCTCCCTATTTTGTCATGTTTTGATGCTAGAGTTGTTCTCTGGTTATGTATCAAATTTGAGACTTTCACATTAATTGAAGTCAACTTCTTTCATTTCTCTATAAAAATTGTGCTAAAACACTCGGGCATGGAATATCCAGTCGAGGGTCATAGTTTTAATGTAATGTAGGTTTGATTACATTATTGTTGTGACCAATTTAGTCAGCTTCTTTGTTGTCTTATTCCCTCTTACGTTGAAAAGATCAGGCATGGAGGATCCAATCAAGTTGTCATAGTTGTATTGTGATGTAGGTTTGATCATTATCCTGCTATCTGTGACTCTATTCTTGTGACATATTTTAGTGTTTGACGCTTGATTTCAAGAGTTCTCTTGAGCCTGAGTTTTTATTCACCAAGTTTCTTGAAATCCTGATGCCCATCGAAGACTTGTCCACTTTATCACTAATTATTCCTTCTTCTTTCCCTTAAACTCAATTCAGTGACTGAATTTAATGAGGTCGTCACTTCCCTGTGCATTTCTTGCCCAATTTCTATGTTAGAATCATTCTTGTATTGAGTTTTGTACATTTGAAGTCCACTCATAAAACCAACATCCACCAAACATTCTGATGGGTACTGGTCTTATCATCTCGCAATATGAGGGTGACTCTCAGTGCTAACATTCATGGCATTGTTTCCAGGGAATGAATTGAAGACATTTACCTAATATAGAACGACAGAGAAATTCATATTCTAAAGGTGCATCAAAAATCAATAAATTGAAGATTGCAACTTGGACCTGGTGACTCGATTGTTTTAGTTGTAGCCCCCAAAAGAAGACACACGAGGTCTACTCCACAACTGCCTCTGGGTACACATGAAGTGGACCCATAAAATATTATCAGAAAAGGAAAGACCCCTCGAAAATATATTTCAATTGTTGTATGAGGGGATTCTGGTAATTTACATCATTCTTATTTAAAAACTCGAGTAGTTTCATCTAGTTCTCCTATTATACCATCTATTGGAGTTTCCAAAAGTTTAAATTTTGAAAGTTTCGATGTTGAATTCTCTCCTTCTAAACCTCATTTAGAAGAAATTTTTGACACCCCTGTCTCTCCTGAGATTGTAAAGTGGTTCAAACCCAGAAGCTCTAAAGGTTGTCCCACTTTGGGTTTTCCTACTCCTCCTCCAGTCATAGTTGCTACATCTAAAGAGGGGGACACTTATTTTCCCCTGAACCCCACATTTGTCTCCTCCAATACTCAACTATTTCCCTTCTCCCCTAGAAACACAATTTCAACCTCTCCTGTCTGAACTCCATCTCCCCCTGGTTCTCCTACAGTCCAAATCCTAATGGCAGGTGCTAATCCTCCCAGAAACAGAATGGATTCCATATGGCTGCTAGGTATTCCCCTCTTGTTTTTCCTCAGCCGATGAATCCCCTCCCAGCTAGAGATTACCTCAAGTACATGCCCAAGTTTACAGGAGAGGAAGACATAACTGCTGAAGAGCACCTTTCATCCTTTATTATTTATGCAGATAATATAAATATTGAAAAGGAAGATGTCTGGCTGAGGGTTTTTGTAGAGAGCCTAGATGGAGAGGCTAAAAAATGGTTTAAGGGTACGAATCCTCGATCTATTGGCAGGATTGAAGCTCAAGATGATGCATTCTTAAGACATTGGGGGGGATAAAAAAGACTTTCTTTACCACATCACAGAGTTCAGATCTCATAAGATAGAAGAAGGGGAATCTGTCTCAGACTTCTCCAAGAGATTTAATAAGATGTATAATAAGATCCCCACTGAGAGTAAGCCTACTGAAACCTCTGCCAAGATCACTTATTCTAGTTCCTTTGAACTTGATTTGTTCCTCCTGCGAAGAGAAAGAAGAGCTACCTCCTTGGCTCATATGAAAGACACAACCCTTGAAGTAGAATACAATATATTGGTGATTGATAAACTTAGGAGTAAGGATGATAGAGATAGAAGAAAAGGCAGGTCCAAAGCTTCAACCTCTGGTCCCTCTTATTCCTAGCCTCAAGTGGATGAGTTAACAAAGCTGGTAAAATCACTTTCTACAGAAATGGAGAGATTTAAATTTGAAGGGAAACATGGCTATAAGAACACCCAAAGTACTGATAACAGGGGAAATTTTAGAAGACCAAATAATTCCCATCAGATCATCTAGAGAGATCAAAGAAATAGGGATAGATATGATCATAAAATCCAAGCCCCTCTCCAAAACAACTTGGTTATTGATGCATAAGGAGAGGAAGAAGAAGTTGATCCTAAAATCCATTGCATTGGAAACACCTCTTCATCCCCTCATTTAACTTAGTCTGCATATGAAGAGTCCCTTATGGATATCCAAATAAATGAGATGAGCATAGGAGAAAAGACCAGTGACAACCCAAATAGATATAACCTTAGGTTCAAGAAGAAAGAGGGAAAACCTGACAATCCCAAGAAGCCGACTAGAAAAAAGAATCTTGTTAAGAAGGTGGTAGCTAGCATCAAATAAAGGAAGACACAAAACCCCTAACTAGTAATCAATAAGCCTATCCCAGAAGTAAAGGGGATTCTGAATCGTCCCCCTTCTTTTAGCTTCAAGAATGAAACTCAAAAGATTAAAATTCATGTACCTTTCTTGGAGATAGTTAAGCATGAGGATTTCAAAAGGTACCTTTCCAAAATTCTACAGTCTGAGCCTTCATATTATCCCATGGATTCAATCAATCTCCAAGATGAAAATCCTACTATCATACTGGGACCTTTGGTGGAAGATAGAGATGACTCCTCCCCTCATTTCTATACTTCATTGAACATCCACGATAAGGTGTTGCACAACTTCTTGATGGATTCAGGGTCCTCTCACAATATTATGCCGAAGATTTTCATGGAGGAACTCGAGTTGGAGGTCACAAAGACTTATCATGACCTGTACTCATTTGATTCCAAGAAGGTGAAGTGCCTTAGAGTTATTAAAGACTTGGGTTGTTTCCTTGTCCAATGGAGAGCATGGTCATGGATATCATGGTGGTTGATTTCCCCCCTTAAGTTTGCGGTGCTTCTTTCTAGATCTTGAATACAAATACTAGGGGGAACGTTACAGATGGATCTTTCATACGCCATTCTTATTGTGTTTGGAGGTGAGAAAATAAGTCTTTATAGGGAATCACAACTTGCTTACATCATCAGTGATGAAGAAAATCCAACCACCCACCCCATTTTTGCAGTAGATACTGATCTGGGAACTAGTATGCTGCAACTCACTGATGGTCCTCAAGCACCCATTGAAATCAGAAATCATCTCATTACGGCTCATGAAGAGCCTCTTCCAAACATCTCTATTTGGAAAATGTTTTTTGATGGAGCCTCCTCCAGAGAAAGTGTTGGAGCTAGGGTAGTTTTCATTTCCCCTACCTAAGAGACCATATCTCTGTCTTATAATCTTGAATTTGAAACAACAAACAATGTGGTAGAATATGAAGCTCTTGTTTTGGTTTTGAGGGCTAAAAAGGACATGGATATTAAAGAGCTAGCATTATTTGGAGACGATGAGATGATTGTTCATCAAGTCAGAAATCGGTATCAGGCTAAGCACCCCAGGTTAAGAGCCTACAAAAATGAAGTCTAGGATCTGGTCGACAATTTCTTCTCAAATTTTAACATCTCGTTTGTTCCAAGGGAGGATAACTCTATGGAAGATTCATTGGTTGTCTTAGAAAGTAGTTTCAAGGTCCCTTTTCCCCCAAAGATCAACTATGAGGTTGAAATAAAGTACCGACCCTTTATTATTGACAACGTCAAGCATTGGAAGGTCTTTGAGGATGATCTTGAGATTAAAAAGTTTCTTGAGATTGTAGATGGATTCTTTGATTTGCATATAGACCAGGATCAAGAGACTAAAGAATTCCCTCATTCTCATGCTTTCATGAATAAAATTGCAGACCATCATATTGTTCAGTTTCCTAGTAACCATATTCCAAGGGGACTTGTCCCTTTGGAGAGATTGTTTAACATAAACGATAATGTTGTGAAGGTTAAATATTCAACTAAAGAAGCTGATGTAACTGAATGCAATCTGGGAACAAAGAAGGACCCCAAGTATGTCAAGTTGTCTAACAATCTATCAAAGGAGCAAAGAGTCCAGTATGTCAAGCTTTTGAGGGAGTTTGCTGATGTTTTTTCTTGGAAATATGAAGATTTAAGGACATATGACACCAACATCATTGAGCATAAGATCCCTTTGAAAGAACATGTCAAACCTTTTAGGCAGAAACTCATGCAGATAAACCCCATGATGCTTCCTATTATGGAAAGGGAAGTGGAGAAGCTATTGGATGCCCAAATCATTATCCCCATGATATTTTAAGAATGGGTGGCTAATTTGGTGCATGTGAGGAAGAAGAATGGAGAAATCATGTTATGTGTTGATTTTAGAAATTTAAACAGGAGATCCAAAAAGGATAACTACCCCTTGTCGAAGATGCAACACATTTTGCAGAGAGTGACTGGTTCATCCAAAATTTCCATGATTGATGGCTTCTCTGGATACAATTAGATCTCTGTCCTTCTTGAATATAGAGTGAAAACAACTTTCACTACTCCTTGGGGCACATTCATGTATGCTAAAATGCCCTTTGGATTGATGAATGCAGGAGCAACCTTCCAACGAGCCATGGAAATTGCCTTCATTGGGGGAAAATACAAGTTTGTAGTCATCTATATGGATGACATTACAGTATTCTAGAATTCTGATAAAGATCACTATCATCATTTGAAGAAAGTTTTCCTGAACTGCAGGAGGTTTGGTCTCTCCCTCAATCCTAACAAATTCTTATTTTCTATGAAAGAGGAATTTTTTTTAGGGCATATTGTGTCATCTAAATGGGTGAGAATTTATCCAAGCAGAGTAAAGTAGGGATGATTTTAAGGATGGAAATTTATTTTAAAATGTAGAAAACTTGGCGAATATTACTAATCCTTCATATCCCAATTATAAATGTTTGGCAATATTTTTGTAAAAATATTCAAATTTATAAGGATTTTATATAGTTTTTATAAAATTTTGGCGATTTTTAAGGTAAAATAATTTTATCCTATAGAATTTAGGCGAATCAATTTTAAAATAGCGAATCTCGTTTTTGGAAAAACCATGGAAAATTAGCCCATGAGAGAAATTTAGCCCCTAAAATCATCCATGGAGTAGAGGCCATCCATGCCTTATCTCTTCCCATATCTAAGAAGGAGATTCAATCCTTCTTGGAAAAAATTAACTTTCTGAGGAGGTTCATTTCAAATTTTGTCGAGTTGGTTAAACATATTACAACCATGCTCAGAAAGGAGAATGAAGTGAAATAGACTGTTGAGTCAATAAAATCTTTCAACCAAATCAAAAGGGATTTAATTGAAGCACCCATGCTCATCAACCCCGACTTTTCTAAACAATTTATGATTTTTTTTTTTGCCTCATATAATACATTGGTTGTTGTTTTGCTACAGAAAAATACACAAGGATTTGAACAACCTATTTTCTTTTTCATCAAATAATTGAGGGATGTCGAGATGAGATACAATATCATGGATAAACATGCATATTCTTTGGTCAAATCCCTCAAGTCTTCGAGGATCTAGGTTCTCCATTCAAATATTATAACATATGTCCCCTCAACTTCAATGAAGGAGATCTTGATCCAGCCTGATATAGATGGGAGGAGAAGCAAATGGATTGCCAAAATATTGTATTTTGACCTAGAAATAAGGTCCACTAAATTGGTAAAAGGTCAAGGTTTAGCTAGGTTTTTGGTTGAATCAAAATGCAAGGCTTTAGGGGTGAATTTCATGAACATGAATTTAGAAAACGAACAAACTGAGATTGTTGATAAAGACCCTCATGTTAGCCTCAACCTAGCAGAATGCGCCTGGTATACAGAAATCATATATTTCCTGCAAAAGTTGAGGCCTCCTGATGGTTTGGACAAAAACAAGGTGAGATCTTTGAAACTCAAAGCAGTCAAATATTGTCTCGTCGATCAATTTTTGTATGGAAAGACCCTTTGGGAATTCTGTTAAGATGTTTAGTCCCATAAGAAGCCCAAAGAACTATGACTGACTTTCATGGAAGCTCATGTGGGGGACATCATTCTTGGTGGACCACGACTTACAAGATCCTCAGAACTGGGTATTTCTGGCCCACCCTTTTTTCTGAGGTTTGTACAAAGGTTAGAGCTTGTGTGTGTCAAAATTTTTCTAGAAAGAAGAAACTCAAATATTTTCCTTTGAAGCTAGTAATGGTTTCTAGACCTTTTCAGCAGTGGGGTCTTGACTTCATTGGGGAGATCCACCCAGCCTCAAGTGGGAAGCACAACTGGATTTTGACTGCCACTGATTATTTTACCAAATGGATAGAAGCCATCCCTACAAGGAGTTCCTCCCACAAGGTAATCATAAGCTTCCTTGAAGATCTCATGTCCAGATTTGGTTGTCCAAGAAAAATCATTACAGACAATGCTACCTCTTTCAAATCTGAGCCATTTATTAACTTCTGTGAGCAATATGGGATTACATTAATCCATTCCACCCCCTACTACCCTCAAGGAAATGGTTTAGCAGAGTCCTCTAATAAGAGCCTCATAAATATCATCAAAAAACTGTTAGAGGACAATAAGAAAGCCTAGGATTCAAAGTTGGAATTCGCCTTATGGGATGACATAATTACGACAAAAAGGTCACTCGACATTTCCCCCTTTCAGCTTGTGTATGGGGTTGAGGCCTTTTTTCCTACTCAACTTTCCTTACCCATGGAGAAATTCCTCCAAGACTACCAAGGAGAACCTGATGATATGGTCAGGAGGGTATTGCAGCTGGTAGAAGTACAATGGACCAGGGAGTAGTTGCCTGATAAAGCGTAGTATCATCAACATAAAATAAAACGAGCATTTGATAAGAGGGAAAGCAAGGAATATTTTAAGTTGGGAGATCTGGTGCTCAAGTGGGATGCCCCTAGACAAGACAAATGAAAACACAATAAATTTGAAGCCTTATGGATTGGCCCCTTCATGATTTCTGAGGTATTTTGAAATGACACTTATAAATTGGAAAACTTGCAGGATTTTGAAGATTTGGGTGGCCCTCTCAATGGGAACTTTCAAAAAAAGTTTTTTTTTTAAGCCTTGATCGGTTTCCCACCATTGTAATTACCACCCCCTTTGTATTTTCTATTTTGAACAAGAAGACTCCATAACCCAAATATAAGGCAATGAAACTGTGCGTTCTTGGCAGCTCACAGGGAGCATGCCATCCCCTGTAGAGCCAATGTTATCACATGAAGTTATCACTAATGTTAACAATAAGAGTCACTGTCAAATTGTGAGAGGATAATCCCAATACCCATCAGAATGTTTAGTGGATGTTGGTTTTATGAGTGGAGGTCAAATGGACAAAAATCAGTATAGGAATGATTCTAACATAGAAACTCAGCAGGCAATGCACAAGGAAGTGAGGGCCTAATTAACTTCAGTCAGTGAATTGAGTTTAAGGGTGAGAAGAAGGAAGAATTAGTGAGAAAGTGGACAAGTCTGCCATGGGCATGAGGCTTTCAAGCATCTTGGCGAAGAAAAACTTAGGCTTAAGAGAACTCTTTAACTCATGCGTTACACACTTAAATATGTCACAGGAACAAAGTCATAGTAGTATAATGATCAAACCTCCATCAAAATGGAACTATGACAACTCGACTGGATCCTCCATGCCTGAGCCTTTCAGCATAAGAGAGAATAAGACAACAAAGAAGCTGACTAAACCGATCACAACAATATTGTAATCAAACCTACAGTACAATAAAAATACGACCCTCAACTGGATATTCCATGCCTGAGTGTTTTAGCACAGTTTTTACAGAGAAATGAAAGAAGTTGACTTTGATTAATGCGAAATTCTCAAATTTGATACATAACCAGAGAACAAATCTAGCATAAAAAAATTACAAAATAGGGAGCTCTGCTCAACCAGTTGACGACCTTAACAAATTCTCACATTGAACTAGTTATACTCAGACCCATTTACGACTGTTGTAAATGTGAGGTGATCTATAAGTCTTGTCTAAATCTTTCCACCTATGCACATCCTCTGTCAGATTGAGCATGAATATTCCTTGGGTTGACATTTTTGATCTTTCTACTGGGACTTCCATACCTTCTATTTATGGATTGAGTTGAGGTTTCAACTACCAACATGTGTCCATTAATTGATATCTCCTCGGGATCAAGACTAGGCCAGATATCTAGGGGATGGTCGCCTACTATGATTAAATACGATGATGAATGAGAATACAAATTCAGGGCCATTGGTCTGATTGAGATCTGTGATTGGAATGGTCCTACTATTTTAGTTCTATCACTGAAGTTTTATCCATCCACCGACTCTGGGATTCATTAGACCTTGCATGGAAACAACATCAAATTTGGCGTTTGAGACCCTTGGACGTGTAGCAGCAGATGAGGGCCTTGTGTATTTGGCCTCAGTTCAATGTGACCTCGGGCTGTGACCCGACACCTTATGTCAAATGGTGTTTAGCGACTTCGCACTTCGAAGGTATTCACAACACCTGCCTCCATATCTCCCAATACACGAATTGGTGAAACCACTCTACCTAGATCGACGATTAGACCTACTTTGCGGTCGACGACTGTGATTGCTTCTTCAGAACCCTGAGTCAGCCAAATCTATGCAACTAGTGCTAACTTCTCTTCCTAGGTCTGCCTCCCACATGACCTGGGGCAATGAATCGGGACCGAACTCCTAAGTGCTTTGCAACTTAGCACTTCGCAAAGTTGGCTCTCTGCCTCTTGCGAATTCTCTGAATCGCGAATTTGTGAATTCGCTTATCTTCTGCCACGTGGCCTTTACATCGACGATACACAATGGCTCCAACTTTTGGGACTTTGGAAGCTTGTTGATGCAGCTGCAAATATCAACAAATCTCACTGAATGGGATCGAAGGCCTTAATTGGCTCCGACTTTCGGAACTTCGGAATTTAGAGAAAAAAAAGAGGAGGATTCCCAAAGATATCGAAATCCGAAATCCAAAATAAATCGTGACCGTCTATTGGGAAAGGACACACGACACTTGATTTTCGATTCTGGAGTTCGCCTGGTGCTAAGCCTCGCGCAACTTCATAATTATGAATGCCTGAGGGCCGCTAATATGAACTTTGTAAGGAATCTTTGTCGTTGAAAATTGAGCTTGCCTGCTTGCTTGATTCGAGTCCACAATGAACCACTTTCAGTGTAGCTCTTTGTGCCCATGGTTGTTGCATGTGTAAAACAAATACTTGGACAACTTGGAGTGGGCTCAGGAAAAAAAAATGGCGAGTAGTTGAAACCAAAGGGCTGACAAGTGTTCATTCTTAGAGAAAAACATAGAGCTTCAGACTGAGACTTATCCAGATGAGACACTAAGGGGAAATGGGTATTTAAACAAAGAGGGAAAAATGACTTTACCAGTCGAAGGGAAAAAAATAGGACCTGGCTTGCGACAAAGAGAGAGAGAGAGAGAAAGAGAGACGGGAAAGGACACAGACTCGGGTATTATCAATGCACACTCATGACCCTTGAAAACTTCATGTGATAACAAATTCATATCCAGAATAGGGGAATTCTCATAAATAATAGTGATAATACCCCCCTACGAGTTTTGGAAAGGAATACCTACAAATTTGAGTAATTTTAGAGTGTTTGGAAACAAATGCTATATCAAGAGAGAAAATGGGAAGATTGGAAATTTTTACTCTCGAGTTGATAAAGGCATATTGGTAAAGTACTCAAGAAAAAGAAAAGCATACAAATTATTCAATTTAAGACTCAACAAAATAGTGGAAAGCATTAATGTGACTATTGATGACACAGATGGATGAAAGATAAAATAAAGAAGAAAATATTAATTGGAATGGAATCATGAAGAAGATTTGAAAGAATAAGAAGTTGATGAAGAATCATATGAAGAAGAAGTCAAAAGCAGAATAAGAAGAATAAGATCTTCAGGTGCCTCTGAAGACACCTAGTAGACGAGTAAAAAAAATTTATCCACCAGAACATATCATTGGAAATAAAGATGCGGGAGTTGAAACTTGAAGAAGAATACGTTCACAAAAACAACAACAACTAGCATTGTTATCCACAATTGAGCCAAGAAGTTTTGAAGAATCCAACAATGATGAATACTGGATCAAAGCCATGGATGGAGAGTTAGATCAAATAGAAAAGAATGATACTTTGGAACTGGTTCACCTTAAAAAAATAATAATGTAATCGGTACAAAGTGGGTCTTCATAAACAAATTGAACGAGAATGGACATGTTACCAGGAACAAAGAAAGATTGGTATGTAAAGGATACGTCGAGGTTGAAGGTATAGACTTTGAAGATACTTTTGCCCGAGTTTCCAAAATTGAAGAAATCGGGTTGATTCTACCTTATTCATGTTCCAAAAATATCAAAGTGTACGAGATGTATGTAAAGTCAAACTTCCTAAATGGAGAATTAGAAGAAATATATATTGAGTATCCAGAAAGATTTTAGTTGTCAGAAAAGAAAAACTATGTTTGAGGGTTGAATAAGACACCATATGCTCTCAAAAAATCCCCGAGAGCACCGTATTCAAGAATGGATAGATACTTATATCAGTAAAGGTTCAAAAAATTAAATGCAGACAATCTCTACATAAAGGAAAATCAAGATAGTATCATGTTAATTGAATTTTATGTTGATGATATTAACTTTGGAAGTGATGATGAGAAGATGAGTAAGAAATTTTCCAAATATATGCAAAATGAGTTCSRAATGTCATTAYTTGGAGAGTTGTCTTTCTTTTAGGGAATACATATATGTCAGAGMAACAAAGGTTTCTTCATCTCTTATACCAAGTTAATCAGAGAAATGATAAAAAAGTTTGGAATGGGAGATTTCAAACTAGTCAGTACTCCTATGCAGACCAGTTGCAAGTTAAGCAAGGATGATTATTTTAAAGATGCAGACTGTACATACCGATGATTAGTAGCTTACTCTATGTGACATCTTCTAAACCAGATGTGATGCAGACACTTGGACAAGTTGCAAGGTTTCAAGAAGCACCAAACAAATAAAATGTTATGGTAGTGAAGATATCTAAAAGGTTCGTAAGAGTTTGTATTATGGTATCCAAAAGGGAATGGTTTATCCCTTGTTTCCTACATAGATGGAAATTGGGTAGGTGGCATTGATTACAGAAGAAGTAAAAGTGGAGCAACTTTCTACTTTGGTGAGTGCATGTTATCATGGCTAACCAAGAAACAATCATCGTTATCTTTGTTTATAGCAGAGGAAGAGTATATTGCAGCAACAACATGTTGTACTCAGGTTCTATGCATGAATCAAACTTTGAAGGATATATAGGTTGAACATGATGAGCCTATTGAGATATTTTGTTATAACACTAGTTCAATATGTATATCAAAGAATCTAGTAATTCACTCCAAGATGAAACAAATTCCAATCAAGTTTCACTCTCTATGAGAACGGGTTGCATAAAATAACATCAGGGTTGAGTATGTTGGGACAAAAGAGAAGATTTCATATATCTTCACCAAACTTCTTCCAAGGGATGCCTCTGAATATCTTTGACACAAACTTGGAATAGTTTCTACTCCACAACGATTTTTGCATGTTTTTCATATATGTCATGGATTTACGTGAGTGTTGGATATGTGTTATATTCTTTGCACGAGTAGTAGTGTCACATTTCACATGCCTCGGGAAACATGTCACATATTTAGGTGGTTTTTCGGCACATAGTTTTTGTCGATGGTTTTCTATTTCTGGTTAAGGAATTAGGGTTGTGGACTAATCCAGGTCATCGAGGTAGGGTTTTGGATGCCGCTAGCTCCTATATGTATATTGTATTAAACAATGTAACACATGTGAATGAATATAGAATATGTTGTTTTTTTCGGTTTGGGTTTCTAGGGGAAAAATCTTTGTGTAATGTTTGTATTTTCCATTGTATCCTTTCTGTTTTTTTACTGAATATCTGTTTGCAGTAGATATTGTACAAGGTTATAATTTACAATGAGGAAGTACCATACAAAGTAAAAGGATAGTTCAAACAGGGGGAGCAACTCAAAGGACAGTTCAGACAAGGGGAGCACCCCCAAAAAATGAAGTTACCCTTTGCCATGATTCCAAAGTGGGAGTGAGAGAGAGAGAGAGTAATTAGAGGCATGAGAGAGAATAAATGAATTATTATAGGGGGAGAAATGGTCATAGGGGGGAGCATGAGCATAAGCATAAGTGTTGAATCATGATTATTTCCATTTCTAAGTGTTGCCATCAATGCTAAAGGGGGAGATTGTTGAAATAGTGGTTGTAATTTATGTCAACCCTTGAAGGAGCCCCAACGATGTGGTTATGGTACTCGAAGTTGATTGAGGAATATGGCCATTAAGGAAAATGTAAATTCCGCTAACTCACTCATGAATTTATAGTCCTCATCATGTCATTTCCACTTACGGTTAGTGAGATATGGACATGTGAATATGGAATCCCAGAGGAATGGTCAAGAAGCCCCTAGTTGGTTACAAGTCTTAATGAAAGTGTAAATTTGTTATAACAAGAAAGTTAAGAAGCCCCTAAGTTTAAGGAAAGACTTTACCTAGAATCCCCTTGTTTAACATCTGTCGTTTCTTCTTGTTCATGATATACATAATTAGCGTAGGATCCCCTTCATACTCAACCACCATCCTAAGGAGTTTGCATGGAAGTTATAAAGTGGAATGGGAGTGTGTGTGTTTAAATAGAAAAAAATAATTTATTTTTGAGAATTATTGATTAATTTAAATTATTATTTTCTTTAATGAGATAGTTTTATTTCTTACTTTTTTTTATTGTGAATAATTCTTTATTATGAATATTTTTTATTTCTTTTTTACTTTGCAAGACTAAATATACTTGAAAATTATATTGAAATACGAGAAAATTTTATAAAGAAATATGGTTTTGTATTAATATGCCTTGACAAAGTCATTCAAGGAAACATTTGAAGAACTTTATGAGGATAGAGCACTTGGATTTGAAGATGTGATATATAATGATTTATAAATATTTCAAATACATGAGCTAGAAAGATAATTGATTGGATTTGAAGATGTGATATATAATGATCTATAAATATTTCAAATACAAAAAACTAAAGAAACAATTGATTTCTTAAAAAACAAAATCCAATATTGATTCCTCAACCAAAAAAATTCAATATACATAATAAAACACACATAATAAATATTTTATTTTTTATTTTTCTCAATTTCATCTCTTATAGTTATCAAGGTGCAACATGATACCATTTCATTACTTAAAGTTGCCATATCTATGTTATGATTAATAAATGAACTAATTAACTTAAAGCAAGAAACTATGTTATACACTAATATCCAATCTATGTGTGCCACCCTTGGGAATCACACCTCAAAATTGAGAACAATATAGTTTTAAAAAAAGTAGAATGTTAAAATGAACCCTTTGACTTAATAAATAATATTAAAAAAAATTACATATATAAAGTTAAAACTTATATATGACTTAATAAATAATATTAAAAAATATTACATATATAAAGTTAAAACTTTTATATATATATATATATAACCATAATTATAGAGAATAATTATAGTAGATGTAATCATAATGTCAACACTTGTAGCTTCACTCAAAATATTAAAACGCTTTCAAACTTAAAAAAATATTTGAAAGAAAAAAATATTTGAAAGAAAAGAAATATGACGAGTTCAGTGATTCAATGCTTAAAACAACAACTATATTTTCTCAAAACTACAATATCCTCCCTATATAAACAAATATAGGCAACAGTGTAAACAAAGTAGTGTGACAAAATCTAAGAGTTAAGATTTGTTTAGCTTTATGTAAACAAACCATGTCTAAAAATTTCAAAAGTACAATATCCTCCCTATATAAACGAATATGGGCAAGAGTGTAAGCAAAGTAGTTTGACAAAATCTAAGACTTGAGGATTTGTTTAGCCTTATGTAAACAACCCATGCCTAAAGATTTTAGGCATGTCCCATCTTAGTTTCTACTTGCGCCGACTAAACCGAAAAAAAAAAGATGGATGCAAAGATCATTGTGGGACATTAAAATCATCAAAAACATCGAATCATATTTGATATGAACGAGAAACGAATAAATAATGAAATAAATTCATTTTAAAATAATTTCTATAGAGACTTTATTTTCTCAAACTATCTTTTCCACCGAAGTGAGCATTTGTAATTTCAATTTCCATTTATTACTATTCAAATTTAATAAAACTAAAAAACTAATTTAATAAAACTAAAAAACTAAATAATAAATCAATTTGATTGTGTATTAATTTAAAATATTAAATATTTTTTTAATAAAATGATTTTATAATGTGTTAATTTAAAATATTAAATATTTTTTTAATAAAATGATTTTATAATGTATTAATTTAAAATATTAAATATTTTTTTAATAAAATTATTTTTATGAATTTGGAAAGTTCAAATATATATAACAATAATTTGTTATAACCTTATAATGTATTAATTTGAAATATTATATACTTTTTTAATAAAATGTTTTTTACCCATTTAAAGTTTTTGTTCAAATGTACATAACAATAATTTAAAGTTTTTGTTCAAATGTACATAACAATAATTTTTTTTATCATGATTTAGTTTTTTTTCGAAGAATAAGTGTTGAAGAACTTATAAAATAAAGTAGTGTTTATCCATGCTCATGTCAATCTCCAAAACTAGCCATAAAGGATGTCACACTCTCTCATCAAAACAAAACATAAATCTTCATAGTTCAAATACATTCTGAAAATCATGAATCCAGAATCTACGCTTTTTCTGAATTTATTGAACAAGATTTTGCATTACTTCTTACCCATGATGATGAAATCAGTAGGATATGGCGCAAAAGGTTTGGGAATTTCAATTATATATATATGAAACAACTTAGAAAGTAGGGAATGGTTGATGGTATACCTGATATCCACTTCTCCAAAGAAATTTGTGAGGGATGTGTTCTTGGAAAACACCCTCAAGAAAAATCCGACAAAGGAAAGACTCAGAAGGCTTCCTTTCCTTTGGATTTGATCCATAGTGACCTCATGGGCCCTTTTCCACAACCATAAATCACTAAAGAAATGTACATGCTCATTTTTGTTGATGATTTCTCGCACTTGACATGGATTTTCTTTCTCAGGAAACAATCAGAGGTCTTTCAACATCTCAAAGATTTCAGATCCCTTGTTGAGACACAGTCAGGAAAGAAGATCAAAGTACTCCTAACAAATAACAGGGGAGAGTATGACAACCATGAGATACATAATATTTTTCATGAGGTCGGGATTCAGGTGCAACACACATTTCCTTATACTCCACAACAAAACAGAGTTGTTGAGAAGAAAAATAGATCTTTGAAAGAGATGTCATCTTGCATGCTACATGAAAATTCGCTACCACAGAGATTATGGGCTGAAGAACTTAATTGTGAAACCTACATCCAAAAAATATCTCCTCATAGATGTGTCAAGGATAGGTATGAGGATTAGAGTGGCCTCAAACCAGAAGTGACCCACTTCTGTATATTCATTTCTTGTGCATGGGCTATGATTCCCTCTGAGAAGAGGAAGGAACTTTCTCCCCAGAGAAAAAAGTGTATATTTGTTGGATACCCCGGCGGTGTGAAGGGATACATACTTATTGATATTTCTTCAGACAAACTCATCATTGAGTGGATTTTATAATTCAAGGAAAGTATCTTGCATGTACCTTAGTAGCCGCATGCAGACACTTCGGTTCTTCCACCTATCAGAGACGATGAGCATGCACGTGCCAACTATTCTTCATATGAGAGTTTTGATTCAGATGATTCAAATGATTTAGATATTGATTCAGTACATTCATATGTAGAGTCAGTGCACGTAGATGCAGTTGCAGAGACAAAGTTTAGGCATAAGTGGGCCAAGACTACTCTTCAGGATGTAGGAGATATCCTTGGGATCTAACTGATACCAAGAGGACTCGATCTGATTTCAAGCATCCTCCTCTTTCACTCACTGCCAATGAACCTATGCCACCCTGGAATATTTTCTTTGTTTAGTGGCAAGGCTACTAAGAATCCTTTTTTGGAATCTACCATGCAGGAGGAGTACAAATCCATCCTTGAGAACTAGACTTGGGATATGTTTCCCCTTTTTATAGGAAGGAAACTTGTTAGGTGCAGATGGGTTTACAAGACCAAGAGAATAGCGGATGGACAAGTTAGAAGATACAAAGTCAGGCTAGTTTCCAAAGGATTTCAACATGTGCATGGTATTGACAATGATGAAACCTTCACTCCAGTAGAAAAGATGGATTATATATGTTTGGAACTTTCCATTGCGGCAACCAAAGGATTGGAAGTCCATCAGATGGACATGAAGAATGCATTTCTTCATGGAGATCTCTCTAAGGATATCTATATGGAGGAGCCCAAGGTATTCGTGCAAGATTCATCTTTAGTGTGTCGACTGAAAAAATCTCTTTATGGGCTCAAGCAGGCCCTGAGGCAATGGTATTCCAAGATGGCCTCCTACCTACTATCACAGAAATTTGTACGTTGTAAGTCAGATCCAAATATTTACATGCTCAGGACAACTGATTCACTTCTACTCCTAGTTTTGTATGTTTATGATTTGTTGATCATCGGTTGCTCGACTTCAGTGATTTTTGCAGTCAAGAGGATTCTACATGACATGTTCTTGATGAAGGACATGGGTCCACTAAAATTTATTCCTTGGACTTGAGATCAATCAGGATGCATTAGGCTTCAATCTATCTCAGGACAAGTATGTACGATATCTCTTTGAGATATTTCACATGACAGACTGCAAGTCTTCCCCGACTCCCTTCCTATCAAGAGTCATACTTAAGGATGGCACAGAAACTCCATTGGTGGAAAACCCACTGTACATACAACTATTGGGGACTTTGTTGTATATTACACACTCCATACTAGACCTCTCCTATGCAGTTGGGGAAGTCTCCAGGTTCATGCAAGATCTACATGAGCTACATTGGAAGGTTACAAAGTGTATTCTTCGATACGTACATGGTACCATCACCTTTGGGATTCACTGTTAAAAAAAATCTACATTGGACCTCATCATGTTTGTTGATTTGGGTTGGGTTTGCGATAGCATTGATCACAAGTCCACATCTGGTTACTCACTCAATATTGGTTCTAGGCCTATCTGTTGGTTAAGCAAGAAGCTGGATGTTATTTGTCTATATTCAATCAAGGCAGGGATAGAGGGGTAGTTAACATAACTGTTCAGGCTATTTGGCTAGAACATTTTCTCTCTGATTTGGGCATTCAATTTCATAGGTCGATCATCATTTGGTGTGAAAACCATAGCACTCTAAAGTTTTGTAGAGATCAAGTTAAGCGGAAGAAAAATAAGCACATCGAGATCCACCTGCACTACATCCGAGACTTAGTACACAAGGGGATCATCAACTTGCAGTTTTTTCCTTCAGTAGAATAGACTCCAGACATCTTCACTAAGACCTTCACTGAGCATAAGTTCCATTCTCTGTGTAGATGTCTTGGAGTGAAGGACATCGTTTCCTAGAAACTTTCAATTCTTTTTTTTATATACATTTTACTTTGAGGGGGGGGGTTTTCCGATGATTTTTTTCCCTCTTTCCTCATTTATTTCAGTGTATCTTTTGTATTTGGGTACCTAACATGGCCTCATTGTCGGGACCCATTATTTATTTCCACCATAGTGATGTTCAGGGGGGGTGTTGGAGATACTTCACACACACCTAGGATTTTTTTTTCTAAGGTTTTCCCTATGTTTACTAGTCATTATTCAGTCTCCTATAGTTTAGGGAGAATATTCCTCTATGACAATATTCTCTTTAGTTCACACTTCAGTTTGATCAGTTGAGTGGAGTCTAGATGCCACATTGGGATCATCATCATGTAGCATTGGGATCATCACCAACTAATGTGCATTTTTCTTTGGATTCTCACCAGACTAGCACATTACTCATGATTCCCTGATCTGCTCCTCACTTCACTCTATTTCAGTTAGTTAACTGAGGATTGAGAGACTAGTTAACTTAGACTAGGTGATAGTTTACTCATGTAACTGTTGGTGTGTGTCCATATCACTCTAGACCATGACTACGACAGATTGGTTCTCCTCCAGTGCACACTAGTTGATTTATATAGATTATTTCATGTGTAAATTACTATTCATTCATTTGGTTAATATAATTCTTCCATTCTTTCTTTCATGCTTCTCTCTTTTCTCAAATTTTCTCTACAAACTGTGTATGTTATTTTCTATCTAGATCTTATATGTGGAGGTTCATCCACATTTAAAATTGTTATTCAGTGATATTTTATCCCTTAAATGAGTCAGGCCCAATTGGTCCTTAATATCTAGCTAAACCTTGCGAGTAAAGGAGCATTATAGCGATAAATGAGAATTAGATTCCTCAAAAAATTTACCCAAACAACGAAATATTGGCCCTTTCTTACTCCTAATATACAATCTATTCTAAATAAAAAAGAACCCTTTAAGAACAATACTGAAGAACAAAATACCTATGATCGGGCACTTAATCCTTCATAATTTCCTATACCACCATTGAGTTTCATTTCGGCCAAATTCGACAAGTCTTGGTATCCAAGTTTTGTTCATTAGAGACCACTGAAATTATTACAGTACCAAAATGAGCCATCCTATGCATTTAATAAGAGGACATGAGCATTCTTTAGTTCTGCCATTTATTATGTCCAATACTAGTGCCAATTGGAAACAATATCCAAAACCTCTACTAAAATCAATCCTTGGATTAATATTTTCGAACTAGCAGGATCACCAATTCAATTAAGAATGCAACATCCAATATTTAAGAGGTAATTAACAATAAACTTAAGAACACAAATGACGTCACCACATCTAATGATTGCATCTATCTCGACTTGTACCTATGAACTTGATGCAACCTTAAAGACCAAAAATATGCCTATTATAGGAAATGCATGTGTTATGGCCCTCCACTATTTTGATTCATTATGGGTAGGATTCTTCGAACTTCAAATCCAACTGAGTATTGAAAAAGGTGTTATGTATTTATCAACCAAAATATGCCTCTAAATATGGTCACGAACCAAAAATACCCATAGGAATTTTGTAGCCAATGCTCATCCAAAAAAAAAAATGTATTTTAAACCCCACCCTACAAGAATCTTTAGCTTGTATATACTTTTACAAGTACCCGAATGAGAACCCAAGTACTTAGTGCTTCTCTTCCAAAAATATTTGAATAACTTCTGAATATGGTGGAGAATTCCTTTAGAAATGAGACCCAATAGATGCCAATACATAGGAATCGCTTGAATCACTGACTTTCTGAGTATTAATCTTCCCCCTTAAGAGATCCATTTATTGCACCATAAATTGACTCTCCTTTAAATCTGGGACAACAACCACTTCCAATCATATATGCCATAATTATTTGGTTTGAGATGATAACCAATATGCTTAATACCATCTCTCAAATCATGGGAAGGGAAATTGAAAATATTTGAAATGATATGCCAATTGTCCTCCTCTATGTCTATAAAAAAGATAGCATATTTGTTAACATTTATAACCATGCCTATAACATCACAAAAGAGGTCCATTATATCCTTTAATATCTTTCCTTATGATGTTGCACAAAAAAAAATATCAATACATCATCAACTAACAACAAGTGAGATATTCATTCATATCTTCCCAATCTTATCCCCTAGAAATTATTCACCTCTTTTTCCTCAACAAGAGCTCAACTAAGACCATCCACAACTAGCAATAATAGATAAAGTGATAGTGGACACCCCTATCGTAAACCCAAAGAATATTTAAAGAAGGGAAAACCCAATCCATTAAGTAATATAACAAATGAAATCGATGACACACATGACATTATCCATTTAACCAAGGATAGATAAAAACCTATATGCACGAGAAACAGTCTGAGATAAAGACATGATACTCAATCACAGGCTTTGGAAAGGTCTATTTTGATGACCGAGAATTTTTTTATTATGGGTTTTGATAAAATGTAGTTCTTCCTACACCAAACCAATGACTTCATGGATAAGACTGTCTTTGAGAAACCCAAAATATTTAGGTGTAATGATTATTTAAAGTGTAACAACAACAACCATTGCAATGATTTTATAAAGAAAATTACATAAATTAACGTGTCTAAAATCATCGAAAGTTGTGGGGAAATCCATGTTAGGAATGATTGAAATGAAGGTTGAGTTAATACTACTTAGCATCTTACCACATTGGTGAAACTCCTCCACAATTGGAAGAAAATCATCCCCGACAATGTTAAAGAAATATTAAAAAAACAATGTTAAAGAAATATTAAAAAAACATTGATTGTCCATCCCAGGAATTTATATTTTCTGAAAGAGGATAATACCTCATGAATATATTATCTATATAGTAACCTTTCATTACAGTTCTTGGTTATCCCCATCTTCAATGGCAAAAATATGAGATGAGATTTAATATTTCCCCCATCTTGATTTTCTCTATTTCTTTGATTTTTTTTTTAAAGTGATCGACTCCTAATGAAGTTAGATCCAAGAAATCGAAAGTCTTATTTCCATTAGAATAATTTAACTTCAAAAGTTTATTATAGTTCTTCAAATAGTGAGAATTTTTTTGGAAAAAAATGGTATTTTGGCTACTATAAACAATATAGAGTACCCTTCTCTTTAACCTCCAGGTTTTTTCATGTTCTAGCAATAACATGGACCTAAGATTATTTGAAGATTGGAGTTTCACCAAGTCATATTGATACTTGTTATCCCCGATTTCTAGGAATAACTAGGAGATCATGTCTCGAGGCCCACAGGTCCTAGACATGGAGTACTGAGAGAAGGATTGACCTGAGCATGGCCCTGGAGGGCCCATCTTTCTTCTTCTTCATCAGACTTGTCCTGTCAGTAGAAACAACATCCATCACCTTTGGCTTGGACTTGTATTAGAGAAGACTCTTAATCCATGAGGTAATTGGTCCAGGTATCATGGTATGTGTCATGTTTGATCATTATAACTTTCAGATATATGCATCAGATTCCTTTCATTTCTGACGACTGCTTGGATCTTACACTAACCCACTTGACCATAGTTGGGGGCATTGACAGGGTACCGTAGCAAGCTTGTACCCATAGGTTTTGGTTAGCCACTAGGGGGGATTTTGAAGAGCCATCGTCCGCTCCCATCATATTATCATTTTTACATCTTATCTCCCATTCATCTATCCCATTTCCTTGGTCCAGACATTAGGATGACCTATTTGTGGGGTTACACCTTATCTTGTGGGAAGAAGGGGCTAAAGGCCCAAGGGGTAAAAGCAGCTGGTAAGAGATAAAAGCCATGAAAAAATAAAACCTAGATAGGCCTCGCCCAAGGATCCCCGAGAAGGCAATAAAAGGCCTATCAATAAGAAACAAGAGGGACCCGAAGAAAAATAACAAAACAAGACCTAGCCAAGAGGATGGGGGGTCTCATCATGAGCCAACCCATTATGTTCATAGGTACCTAGCAGCATGACATTTCCATTATCTGGTTACCATGCCAAGGCAGTGACCTTTGGTTTCATGGCCAAGGGAAAGGGGGTCTCATCAAGAGCCAACCTTATCATCTCTGTGAAAGTACTTGTGGGTAACACTGTCAGCTCTGGTCACCACGCCAAGGCAGTGTCCTCTAGTTAGACCTTGAAATAAAAAGAAAGAATAAAGGCAATAAAGGGCTTGGGAAGAATTGCATCCATGACAGGTACAACTCACCTCCTACAAAGGCACCCACGTGTAATATCACCCATGTCTTTCACTATGTCTGGACATCCTTTGACCACTCCACCTCGTGTTACATGGCTTGGATGATATCCTTTGGGAACTTTCCTTTTCTTATGGATGTTGGCCCAATAGGGCATTTTGTCTTTTTCTTCAACTTTGTATAGTAGGTCATTGTAATGTCTTTGAGCTATTAGATGATATGCTAGGGGTTTTATGCATGCATTTGAAAAAATTAATATGAAACATGATTGACATTGCTATGATCCCTAGGACTAATGATCCCATGGAGTGCAAAGTTTTTGATTTGGAGGACCATGCCCAATGGACAGGTACCAGGTGGACTAGTACACATGGGGAGATGATTAGTTCAGAACTCCATGGGGATGAAGAGCTCATCAAATGGTTGCTAGGACCTCATCAGTGGTAGAGACAAGACACTAATTTTTCGAGCCTTTGCACGAGAGAAGAAGAAGGACATTTTCATCCAGGATGCCTTGGCTGAGCCCAATCCTAGGGGGTTGACCCACTGTAGGTGGAACGTGTCCCTCTAATGACCCAGGATGTCCTCTAGAGGCCCTTGACACCACCTCCAACACATGGCAGTTTGACAGGGCAGTTTGGCACGTGTGGCAGAGTTTGGAGGCCTAGAGAGGGTCAACTTTTGTCATCTAGTGCTATGATTTGCCTTAAAAAGGGCCAACGTCTCCCTCAAAGGGGCTAAACGTCTTGTTGATTGCTCATTTAGGATTTTCTTTTAGCAGTTTAATGTAAAACAATATGATTTTTAGTTATTAGCCTTGTCGGCTATTTTAATGACCTAATTTTAATTAAAGGTCATTGGATGATATATATTGAGGATGTTTTACCTCATTTTGACATAACACAATTCACTCACACTTGTGAGGTATGATTTTTGCGCCCTCCTAGGGTATTTTTGTTGTCTAAATGAGGCGCACTTGCTATTGGAAGGATATTTTTGGCATATTATGGCATTTCTCTCAAGGAAGGTTTACAACTAGGGTTTTCATATGCTTCTCTTCATGATAAGTAAGTGATTTTCTTTCAAAACTTCTTAATTGAATGGTTGTAGGTGTAATTTCTTGCATTTGCTTATTAAATTGCTGATTTGAAACCCTAGGTAACAAGCACACAAGTAGGTCCTTGTTATATGTCCCCTTAGAGAGAGATATTTTAGCCATTGAAGAAGAAGGATTGAGCCTAGCCTTTGCTACACTCATATTGCTTCTTGCTTTAAGCTATCATTTAATTTTATAGGTTGAAAAAGGGGTGACATCCTAGGCCTAGGTTATCTACTCCTAGGGCCATCACTTTCTAGGGTTTGAAAGCCTTGTCTTTACAACACTTTCTCTCACCTCATCCTTTAGTAAAATTAATCATTGATGCTAGCCGTTTTGCCAAGTTGACCTAAGGAAGGAGGAAAGAGCACGAGGCCTTACT
>ML783841.1:79710-106103 GCA_009831015.1 Picea engelmannii
ATTATTAATAAATATAGTTTTTTAAATAAAATAATTTTTTCATAAAAATTTAGAAATATTTCATAATATTTATGAACTATTAATTTTAATAAATATAGTTTTTAAATAAAATATTTTTTTCATAAAAATTTAAAGATATTTCATAATATTTATGAACTATTAATTTTAATAAATTAATTTAACATTAATTAAATCACATAAATTTATAAATTTATAAAACATGTACAACTAAGTTTTTTTATAAGGAAAACTATAACTAATAATACTTAAACTATATATATAAAGAGAGGCAGTTTACCGGACGTAAACTACATAAATAGTCTAAGTACTAGTTATAGTTTTCCTTGTTAAAAAACTTACTTAGGCATCATGAGTATGCAAACCCTAACCCTTCAATAAACATGATAAAAAAAAACGAAAGAGACTTGTAAAAACATCAGCCCATACCTTCGCAACCAAAAAAAATCCATTGAAAATTTAAAAATAGTCTTCAAAGAGGCGAAAACTAATAGGTTATTCTTCTATTGTTGCCTTGCAAGAATTCCTTCTTGTATGGAAAGTGATTCTTTTGATGTGAATTTATTCTCTAAAAATATGAGTGAAAGAGACGATTTTGGAAAGTGATTCTTTTGATGTGAATTTATTCTCTAAAAATATGAGTGAAAGAGACGATTTCGACATGATTTCTTACTTATAAGATTTTATTTTTTTAAATGTAATTTAAAGGTAGATTTTCAATTATGCTTTTTCCATTTGCCTATAGATTTTAAATGTATAACTACTTAGAGTTCTATTTTTCCATGTCCTTTATCTATTAAACACGTACATACATAAAAGACAATAGAGAAAATAGGATTTTTCTCATATATATATAGACCTCCTATTTTTTTTTAATGTGATTTAAAGCTAGATTTCAATTCTACTTCTTCCATTTACCTAGCTTATAATTAGTTTGAGTCCCCTAGTACTTTGAGATTTTCAATTATTTTATTTATTAAGTATTTAGATATATTAAAAAAAAAGTTGATAACATGAATCTGGGAGTGTGTAGAGAGATGTGTTTGGTTTCATGTAATTCATCATTGTAGGTTGATAATTTTTATTTATTTATGACTAATGTCAAATAAAATTGATTTAACTTACTCATCTTCCAATAGTTGATTGTATATGTAGTATTGTGTCTACATATTTAGAGAAAGAGAGAGAAAGAGACAAAGTTTGACATACACTCACATGCTAGCCCATTACAATGGGATGAACATTATAATCTCTTCAATAATGAGTTGCAAAATACCTTATTTAACTTTGATTTACACACCTACTAACATGAAATTAATTAAATGCCCAACAACAATGATAAGGACCAATTAAATTAATCATTTTCTCAAAAACATATATAAAATCATTTGTTGTATAATTTTTTGTAAATAATATATAACAAATTTTTTATTCAAATAGTTAGAGCTAAAGAAAACATTTAAGGTGCAACCACTCTTCACAAAAACAAGTAGACAATTAAGAAGGGAGTATAAAGAAATAGAGATGTCTAGTGTGTTTTCAAAAAACCTTACTTATATGCAAAGATAAATAAGTATTGAAATAATAGTTTTTAAGTAGGAAATTAAGATTTTATGTTAAGAAATATATTAATGATTTTTAAGGTCATATGAGGATACATTGTTTTTAATGAAATTCTAAGAATGGTCATCATTATTGATGATGACCATGACGACGATAATGATGATGACAATTATTACTATCCAATAATTCCAATTTGGTTTATAATACTAAGAAATAATGGTAACAAAATAAATTATTTTTTTACAATTTTATTTTTATTCTTCAAAATATTGGAGATAAGCTTTCCTAAATCTCCATATCTTTTAGGAGTTAACAATTTAAGTCAAATTCAATATGGACATACACAAAATATGCAGAGTGGTCTCCTCCTCTATTTTCCATTAATTTATCCAAGACTAAGTGTATTTATATATTCCTTGTTAGTTGTATTGAGCTTGTACATAAAGTATCTAGTCATATCCATACTCTAAATGGGGGAAATGATGGATTTTTTGAGGAGGATAGGATAGGGCATATCACTTTTAATTTTAATATTTAATAAATTATAAAATGATTTTAGATTTGTTCAATCTACTTCCACGATTCTCTAGATACGCTTCAAACAAAAAATTGCATCAAAATAAGATAATGGGAGTGAAGAGATTCTCAGAGAGGAGTTTATTTCTTTCCGATGACCATAATCTCGTTTATCTAAAACTATTTTAAGGAGAAATATAAGTTATTCTCCCTCCATTACTCTTTTTTCTCAATTTTGTAGTTTCATTTAAGATTATGATGATGGTCAACTACAATATATTTGTATGAAGTTACTCTTAGTTGTCATTGTTATATACAAAAATAGTGTAAGTTATAATTTTAGATTTGATGATCACAACCTATGTTTTGTGAGCGTTTAATAGCATAAATACACCTCATGAAAAGAAAAATATTGTTGATGTAAAGAATAAGGATGATGACTATTCTACCTAAAGTAGTGTTAGTACACCCTAGCCCTTCCAAGCATGCCTCTATGTTGTTAAACTTGAATTCTAAGGAAAGACACTAAGACAAATGAAATTGGTTGCTCCCAGGTGAGGAAAGACCAGTAGACAGCCGAAACAATGCTTGATCTATTCGATGATTAAACGATCAAAGGTTACAACAATTTATAGGATTACATACACTTCATGGAGATAGAACCAATAACAAGAAAATAGGATCTAGCTCCTAAATACAAACGTAATCACAACTATCTAACTAATCCGTTCTCCATTATTTCCAAGTCTCCCCTTTAATGGAGAATGATTTACATCCACACATAACATCTCCCTAAACAACTCAAATTTTATCTTCCCAAGAAGCTTTGTAAAGATATCAACAACATTGTCACTAGTATTACAATACATTAAAGCAACATCATTAGACCTCATCTTTTCTCGAACAAAATGAAATTGAGTATCAACATGATTTTTCCTTGAATGATAAACTGGATTATTTTCCAACTTGATTGAGCTCTAGTTATCACATTTGATTTCTTATCTTTTCTTTGTTCTTCTCCGACATCTTGAAGAAGTCTTCTCAACCAAGCACCTTCACACATTGTTGAACACAAAGCTTTATATTATTCCTCAGTAGATGATAAAGATACAATAGGCTGCTTCTTACTACTCCATGAGACAATCCCAGATCCAATGATAAAGGCATAACCTCTAGTAGATCTGCGATCATCTAGATTGCCAGCCCCATCTCAATCTGAGTAACCTGTCAACTCAACATCAAATGAATCAATATATTTAATACCATAATCAATTGTGCCTTTGAGATACCTGAGTAGCCCTTTCGCTGGATTCCAATGGATTTCTAGTGGTTTTTCCATAAATTGACTTAACATACTAACATAGTATGCTATGTGAGGTCTTTTTGTAGTGAGATAATTCAAGATTCCCACCATCTGTCTATACATCGTACCATTTACCTCCTTTGAACCATAATCATAGTAAATTTTCATGTTCTGCTGCATTGGAACAAAGGAAACTTTACATTGATCCATCTTAAACTTCGTAAGTACCTCTTTGACATATTTACCTTGAGACACAAATCTTCGACCAACATTTCTCCAAACTTCAAGACCTAGGTGGTAATGTAGCTCACTAAGATCTTTCATTTCAATTACCTATCACATCTGCTTCTTAAACCCGTTAATCAATATTTCTAAATTTCCTGTAATAATAAATCATAAACATATAAGGAGATCAAAATAACATGCCCCTTTTCATCAAACTTGGTCTACATATTTGGATCACTTTTGCTCCTTATAAAACCCTATTGAATAAAGAATGAATCTATCTTCTCATACCATGACCTAGCTGCCTATTTCAGCCCATACAATGCTTTCTTTAATTTACACACTAAATGTTCCTGGCCACTTTTCACAAACCCCTATGGTTGAGTAAGGTGAACCTCCTTCTTTAACTCCCCATTCAGAAAAGAAGATTTTACATCTAATTGTTGAAGCTTCCAATGGTACTTTGTAGCTAATGCAATTAACAATCTTATGTTGTTTATTTTAGCTATTGGTGAAAATGTTTCTATAGAGTCAATACCCTCTTTCCGTGAGTACCCTTTTTCCACCAATCTAGCTTTGTATTTGTCTAAACAACCATCTTCTTTAAATTTAGGTTTGTATATTCATTTACATCCAATAGGCTTTTTATCTTTAGGCAATTTAGTCAATTCCCAAGTTTTGTTTTTCATTATACAGTCATATTCTTCCTCCATTTCTTTTCTCCACACTTCATGTTCATTATCTTCATTAAAATTCACGGGTTCTCTAACATTTGAAATACTACACATATAATATCTATACCTTTCAGGTAGACGAACCTATCGTGAAGATATTATCAATTGATTATCTTCTTCCCCACTTTGTGAAGATCCTTCTTCATCTCTTAGTGAGCTCTAAGTGCTTGATGTGCTGGATGTATCCATGTCACTAGATGCCTATGAGTCTTAATGTTTTTGTTTCTGGTGCTGTTGTTGTTGCTCTTCTTTGACCTCTTCATCTTCAAGAAATACATGCCATCCTTCATGACTGTTGTCTTCATTATTTCCTTCTGCCTACTCATGGAAAATTACATCTCTACTCGCAAACACTTTGTGAGTAGATGGATCAAAAAAATTATATGATTTAAATTATGAAAACTACCCTATGAAAATACATTTAATATCTTTAACATCAAGCTTCTTCCTGTTCTCCTTTGGAACGTGTACAAAATCCTTACACCCAAATATCCTCAAATTATTAACTGTTGGTTTAGAATTATACAAGGCTTCGAAAGTAGTTTTATGGTCAAGACACCTTGTAGGACTTCTATTCTTTAAATAAACAATAATGTTAATGGCCTCAGCCTAGAAATCATTTGAGAGATTCTTACCTTTCATCATACTTTGTGCACACTCCACCAGAGTTTTGTTTTTCCTTTTTGCAACTTCGTTCTATTGTGCAGAGTGGGGTACTGTAAATTGATGTATTATTCCATGATCTTTGAAATACTTGATGAAGTTCCCTAATTTGTACTCTCGCCCTTGATCTGAACTAAGGATTTTTAGGGTTTTTCTTGTTTACTTCTCCACCATGTTTATGAATTCCTTAAAGTATTAAAAAACACCACTCTTTCTCCTAAGGAAATAAACCCTTGTGTATCGTGTGCAATCATCAATAAATATGAGAAAATAATAAGCACCACATAAGGACCTTGTTTGCATTGGTCCACAAACATCAATATGCACAAGTTCTAACACATATTTCTTTCTCTTATCAAAATTAGAGGGGCATTCATCTTCGTTCATCTTTCCTAATGCACAACCTTCACAAGGAGCATGCTCATTTTTTAACATAGGGAGTCCTTCAAACATACTTTGTTTTTGTAATAACAAACGATCATGATAATTAATATGACCATACCTCTGGTGCCAAAGTGTTTCTGTAGGCATAGTTGCAAAAGTTAATGCTTGATGATTCTTGTTGGTAACATCAAGTTTGTACAAGCCTCCAACTCTGACCCTGTAGCAACGGTTCTATAATGATCCAGCAAGTCCTTCACAATGCAATAAGTTTTGAAGAATTAAACCTTCAGATTCTGATCTGTTATTGTGGACACAGAGATCGGATTTTTGTTTATCCTTGGTAGATACACAACATTGAGAATATGTCTAACAATACCATTTGACAATGTTACTGGCATATCTCCATATCCCTTGATTTGATAAGAACGATCATCTCCAAGATAGATGTGTGCACCATTATGTGTTTCTTTGAAACTTACATACCACTTCTTATTACATGTCATGTGAATTGAAGCTCGAGAGTCCACAAGCCATGCATCCACATCATCAGTTTCAACAGACAACACAACATTCGACACAAACAATTTAAGATCCTTTGAATCAAAATTTGGGTTTCATCAATATCATCAGTAGTAATAAACAATTTGAGATTAGGATTGGAGGATTCTCCTACAAAGTTACCTCAATGTTTTCTAGGTTTATTCCTAGCCTCATCATTTTTCTTCTTATAGCATTCTCTGGCAAGATGCCCAGTCCTACCACAATAGAAACACTTAGGTTCATTTCTATTAGATGGCATACCATGATTTGGATTTGTAAATGGAATATCTTGATTTGGATTTGAGAATGATTTCCTCTGAAATGAACTTCCTCCTCTTCCTCCTTCTCCTGGTTTCCCTTTAGGGAATCTTTTCTTTGTCCATAGTGCTAAATCTGAATTCTAAGGCTTCAAATCCGTGTGCCTCTCTTCTTATTGGAGCAATATACTTGTGAGTTCCTCGAAGGTAGGAGATTTCTCTCTCGCTGCAAGTCCTATTATGAACATCTGATAGTCCTCTAGCATTCCATTTAAGTTTATTGTTACAAGATTAGTGCTTCACACTGTTTCTCCTATATTTCTCAACTTGTCTTTCAAGTCTTTAATTTGACCCAGAAAGGTACTAACAGATTCATGTACATCCATTTTAATACTGAGCATTTTAATTTTCATAAAAATAATAAGATTTGTATTATTAGTCTCATACAAATCTTTAAGTGCTTTCCATGTTTCCTGAGAAGTCTTGGAATTTCTAATGTGAGGGATTATATTATCTTTCACTGACATTCGTAAAAATACTTTGGATTTGTTCTTTCACTTATCCCATTCTTGTATCGATGTTGTTGTATCTCCCTTAGCTGCATCAGGTTTCACTTTTTCATCCATACACCATAGCCTTCCATCAAGGTCTACATCTTAAATTTCCAGTTAATGTAGTTCAATCCATCTAATTTATTGGCTTCATTGAGATAGGTGAGATAGGTTTCTGCCAATGGATTCACCATTCCTTCAAAATATACTGCAGAAACTTGGCAAACGAAGGGATATAATAAAAAAATGACAACGTCAACCACTTCACTTCACCTCAAATTTTATTTATAGGAACACTAAAAAAATTTAAATCATTCATCGCAACAATGCAGAAATCTCCACAAGAAATCATTCATCGAAATAAAATTTAAATTGCGCTATACCAAATATAACTAAGGATGAATGCAAAATCGTGCTATACCAAATCGCACCGTGGTCTCCCTTGCACCTGGAGATTGTACCAAATCACACCATGGTTTCCCTCGCACCTGGAGAACACACCTACATCAACAGAAACTAGATCGCACCCAGATCGTGCGCATACTAGCAATAATTCTGATGGCAGGCTGGCAGCGAGATACCAAATCGCACCAGATCACACGCAGATTGCGCGCACACAGATCAACATATACCTCCTTCTTGGACAACAACCTTAGCGAACAGATATAAAAAAATAGATGATAGCAACCTCAGCGAAAAGATACACAAAAGTCGATTTGGATGCTAGCGTAAGGACCGTATAGCAGATCGCACGTGGTCTCCCTCGCTCCACTGCAGCGAGCACCCTACTCCACCGATTTCAATGCAACACCTCCACAAATTTCTATGTATATAGATGGCAGTGGATATGGATACCAGAAGTTCACAACAAATATCTAGAGGAATGAAGTGTTAGAATTAATGATTAATTAAGAGACTAGATTGGAATGAAGTGTTAGAATTAATGATTAATTAAGAGACTAGATTGGGTTGGTTGAAGATTTGTAGGAGGCTGTTGAGATATCTTCTCAACCACTCCCTCCAAATATGGAATCAGTTGAATCTGAGTTCAACTATATATATACGTATGTATGTGTGCAATAAACAATCTAAATTTATGTAAATACTGTGTGCCTCTGCCCTCATGGATATTAACATGATATCAGAGCCTGTTAAAGGATTTCAGGCATCAGTGATGAATTTCAGAGGAACGTTGTGTATTGAAGTGCGTAAATAAGGTTCTATATGATGGTCATCGCTACTGCTGTGTGGGTGAAAGAAGACGCCACTATTTTGTTTCTTACGCTAAGTTGAATGCTATCAAATCACTGGAGAATCAAATACAGAAATCGACTACTGGAATTAAGGGATCACTGCCACTGTTCATTTCCGTGATAGATCATTGCCACTGTTATTTTCCATGCGTAACGCGTAACAGAGCAGTGAGGTGAGAGGCATTTTTACTATACCGATTGTGCATTTGACATCTGTGCGTTGAGTCCATGAAATAGAAGTCGAAGACATTGTCATGTGCAAGGAGGAGTCTCTGCATCCGTGGTCATCTGCTTTTCAAGGAATAGAAGTCGATTAAAGAGTCGCCTTTGAAGATTCGATTACAAAAAGTTGAAAAGGTTGCCATGTGTTGAACCTGAATAGAGCCTTCGCCGAATACATGCTTGACATTGAGACAAGAAACTAACATGTGAAAGAGATTTTTTTTTGAATGCGCTGTAGAAACCGCCATTGAAAAGATGCAACGATCTTTGCATATTAGATCTACAGAGGAATCACGGTCAATTTCAAAGATATCACTTGGATCGTGGCCATCCAAGCTGGAGTCGAGCTGACAACCCACATCAGAACTTAAATTTGCTATCTAAAAATTACTGGAGGAGCCGTGGATCATTGCTGCCGCTGTAGACGAAGGATGCAAGATGTCATGGAATGTTGTTCGGTGTTTCTACCGCTGCGAAGGGAGGATGCAAGCTATAGCCAAGTCTGAGAGATTCACCAAGATCAACCATTACGAAGTCATATCAGTTTGTGGGAGCAATTAGAAATTGGATCTCTTTGGTTGTTGATTGCCAAAGCGATGTCGACACAACAAGATTGCTACTTGTGGAAACCACCATAGATGGTCCGTCCTGTCTTTTTACTTATATATATCTATCAATGTGTGTGTGGTGTGCATAATGTTTTCATATGTTTACGTGTTTATGTAAAATAGGAACTCTTGTATCTTGATATAAGGTGGCAGCCCCGGTTTCAAGAACAATTGTTCTTATTGGAAGTCACCTTGTATAATTGAATGTTGAGGACATTCCGTATCCAAACTGCTCTTCTAGACATTGAAGGATAGCCGAAAGAAAAAATCCAACAGATGGAGGCATGTTCATAGAATGCATCAATAATTGACATCTTTTATCACGGAAGCCCCGATGAGCCGAGTTGTCAAATTGTCCATTGTACAAGTTCATGAATGATGGTCTGAAGCATCTATTCTTTAAATGAGTTGAATGGTAAGCTCGAAGAAGAGGAAGAGAAAGAGCGTAGTCCAGAGGCATCAGAGTGGGTGTACGAGCTGATGAAGACCAGATTAGACAGAGATCTATGTTGTGATTTGAGAATTGTAATATGTGGTTTATTTGTAATGTAATCATTAAGGGAGGGTGTTAGAATTAATGATTAATTAAGAAACTAGATTGGGTTGGTTGAAGATTTGTAGGAGGCTATTGAGATATCTTCTCAACCACTCCCTCCAAATATGGAATCAGTTGAATCTGAATTCAACTAAATATGTACGTATGTATGTGTGCAATAAACAATCTAAGTTTATGTAAATACTGTGTGTCTCTGCTCTCATGGATATTAACATGAAGGATTCATGACAGTGGCAGAAGGATGGCGTTGGTATCCTCTTTTGAATTCCAACGAATCAGATTGGTGGTACAGATGGAATCATATAGCACCCAAACACACCTCACAGATTTCAAAACTGCGCCCGTGTAGCGATCAACGAATCTCCTTCTACGCACAAAACCATTGTTAAACAATGCACAATGAACTCCTTCATGAACCGGTCTGGCTAGTGGCAATGACCTCCGTCTTGCAGTGAATCCTCACACCAGAGAAGCGAGTCGACGACACCTTCCAGCAACAAAAGCAATGATCGACTCCTCCTAGTCGATTGTTCTGATACCAACTTGAATGATAAGGAAAGACACTAGGACAAATGAAATTGGCGGCTCTCAGGAGAGGCAACACCTAGAGAAAGCCGAAACAATGCTTGATCTATTCGATGATTAAACGATCAAAGTTTACAACAATTTATAGGATTACATAGGGTTCATGGAGATAGAACCAATACCAAGAAAATAGGATCTAGCTGCTAAATACAAATGTAATCACAACTATCTAACTAATTCATTCTTCATTATTTCCAAGTGTTAATGTAAACATAAAAATGGTAGGGGAGAGTAGACAACCTTTCTTAAGTCTCATATTAAAATTAATTTATTTTAACCAATGCTCTTGAACTTAGCAATAACATTCTCATACAACCTAAATGTTTTTATATCTAGGCACCATGTCAAAAATGTTCCTAAAGTCAATGAAGCAATAAAGGAGATCAATTTTATTTTTAAAATATTAATGGATGATGATCCTAAACAAAACTAAGTGGTCTAATAACCTAATATTTAAATTTAAAATGGAAATATGTAATAAATAATAAATTTATTAATATCATAAGATTTAATTAATGAGTTTTTATTTAGTGATGGTTACTTCACTCAAATAACTCAAATAATTGAAATTTTAAACTCATTTATATAGTTTAAATTTTAGTTTATACAATTTATAAAGTATTAATTGTATAAAAAAAACATTATTTATATACTAACCTCATTCACATTATTTATATACTAACCTCATATCCACCTTAACCCTGAATCTACTTAATTGCATAATGAATCATATCAATACACATTATATCCATGTAAATCCATGAAAAATTTCATATCTAGTTATGATAATGTCATGCATTAATAAAACTATGTAAAAATAATGGTTTTACTTAGTATATTCAAATTATATAAACCTTAAGCTTAAATTCTTTATTTAATTTACAAGATCTAATATAAAATTTAAATTATTGTAGAGAATATCCAAAAAAACATGATTTCACCTATCATACTTACATTACATCTTTTTCATTTAAATTTAAATAATAATAAAACAAAATTTAATCTGAAATTTATATTATTGTGGAGAATATCCCCAAAAAAGATGGTTTCAGTTATCATACTTACATTATATCTTTGTCATCTAAATTTAAACAATAATAAAACAATAGCATGGAAATATTAATAAGCATTTACATAACATTAAAAACATATTATGTTTTATTAATACTATGTAGCATTTTATTTTGTCTCACAGAGTTTGTGAAATGTAATAATAATCTCTCCAACTTTATGGTTTCAATTAATATATTTAATTCACATATATATTCTTCTAATATAAATATATATTGAGTTAATAAATATGCATTATATTATTCTAATGTAAAATTATACATGTAACATTTTATTCTTTACTTTTATAATTTGTGGAATTCAATGTTTTTCCAAAATCTCACCATATTTATGGTTTGATTTAATATACTTTCATGAAGGTATTAATATTAATTTACAAGTAGCATGGAAAATGTAAAATCATATATGTAAAACTTTATTCTTTATTTTTAAAGTTTTATTCTTATATTTTGTTGAATCCAATGTCTTTTCTAGAATCTCTCAAAAGTCTCATGGTTTGATTTATTATACTTTTATGGAGGTATTGATATTCATTTAGGAGTAGTATGGAAAAGTGATTTAATATACTTTTATGGAGGTATTAATATTCATTTAGGAGTAGTATGGAAAAGTGTTATTATTAATAAAATAATAAACTTTTTTAAAGTGTAGTTAGTTATGAGGTCTTTAATTCTAGTTTGGCTAAGACTAAGTCATATCAAGTTGCTACTTATTGTGGTTTGCAATTAAACAATTCTCCATCTAAATATTTTAAGAAAGTGATGATGATCTTTTTCATTTTTTTTCTTAAAAACTTATATAAGAAATGATAAAGATATTAATAATTTATATATATTTAAATGAAAAATATTAATAACTTTCTTCTTATAAAATTTAAAACTTATAATTATAAAGATATTAATGATTTCTGTGCATATATGTATTCAAATTAAAAATACTGGTAACTTTCTTCCTGTAAAAAAAATAAAATTTATACTTAATATAAGCCTTTGGGTACTATCATGAAAAAGCGTGAGGTCTAAAAGTACTGTGAAGAAAACATAATGCGATGCTCATTCAAGAGTCCAACATTGCAGTAAGCTTCATGGGAAATTAAAAGCTTTCAACAAAACTATCAAATCAGTATGTATGATTCGTGGAGTTAATATGAAGAAAATATTATGTTTTTCATATAACTCTCACACACACCCGTAATCCGTAATGAGTATGTATGTATACACCTGTAATCACTATGTATTGTATCAAAGAGAAATTTTAGAATCATGACCGGGATGGCAATGGGAATATGGAAGAAAATTTTGGAGGATTTTGCCAGGTTGATGTCCATATCAATAGTAAAAAGAAGAAATTAATAATTCAATGAAGAATGGCATTTCAAGAAATAAAGATAGCAAGATTTGGTAAATATTAAGATGCCCGTAATTATGATCACTTTTGAAGCTCCCGACGGTAAAGGAAACCCTATGGAAGCATGCTTCAACCTAGTTGGATGCCCATTCAATAACGACAAGGAGAATTCATTGCGACTATAAAAATTCAATGACGACAAGGAAAATTCAATACATGAAGAGACAGACCCAAATATGGACCTGTACATCATGCATTGGATTAGACGTTTAACACATTTCCAATACTTCCAATATTTTCCTGTACATCATGACGTTTAACACATTTCCAATATTTTCCACCACGGGGAAGAAATTCATTGTATTACGGGATGAAATGCCAGTTCTTTGATAATCAATTTTTTCAAATCTACAATTTTCATATTCCCTTTCAACAAATTTTTCAAATATACAATTTTCATATTCCCACCATCCAATTATAGACTAATAAATAGTCACAGATTTTGAACAATGAAAGTTCCTTTCCCTAAGCTACCCAATTCTATTCATCTATCACCCTATTAGCTAGAATAGTATAAAAAGATGGGCATGTAACTAAACTAAACGTTGTTCCATCACACTTTCGAATGGTTCCTTTCATGACATGGTAGACTCCGATGTCACCCCCTTTTATTGTTGAGATATTTTATTGGGTATTGCCTATCAACATCATTATTATTGTGCAATTTTCTTTTATCGTGTTATTTTCACTTCTTTTTATTCCATCTTTTTAATCTCATAGTTTCATATCTAGATTGATCGCCACGCGGCCCCCCTTCACCACCCGCAAGTCGGAAGGTCCACGCGCTCACACAGGATCTTCTTCTCCTCGGCCCGAAGAACTCCAAGGTTCTTCTATTTCCCTATCGAGAAATCTGCACCCCACAGATTTTCTTTTGCACGATCCCCCTTTCTTTACTTATCAGAGGATCGGAACTCGTGGCTTCGCAGCTCTCAAATCCCCGAGATCCGATGGCCAGTCAACGCTGAATTTTCTTCCACCACTATCGGGACTTCTGCTCTATCGCGGTTTCGCTATTCGTGATATCAAGCACTTTGATTTACCGACTCTCGATACCCGATGTGCCGAACCTCCGATGCACACGTACAAACTGACCTTTTAACGCCCTGTCGCTTCTATCAAGATTTCGGGATTTGCGGGATCGCAAACCCTGATGTCAACAGATTCGAGACTTTTCTTTCCCTGAACTCCGATGACTCGCGCCACCTATCTTCCACTGACTCCTGTGGTCCCACTGTCCTTTTCCCATCGGGATATCACGTATCGCGATTCCAAACTACAAGAGAAACTTACCTCTGAAATCCCCGATGCCCAAACTCCGACTTCCTCGAATCTTCTGACATGCGTCCAAACTGATGGATGGTTCTGGGCTCATCGGGATATCGCGGATCGCGATATTGCAAGTCTCGTTGCAACAACTTGGAGCTTTGACTCGCGAATCCCCGATACACGATATCACGTCTCAATCTGACGGTCCTTGTGACTTGGATCGACGGCTTAGCCCCTCTTGAGCTTCGAAACTCTTCCACGCTTACACTGTAGCCTCCTTGCACCTCCGCGAAATCCAACGGCTCACGGTCATTCGCGAAATCTCCTCGGAGGATTTCGAGCGTCCACTCTTCCTGATGGAAATCCCCGAAATGACTAAGTGTCTCTCCATGAGACTCATTGCCTGCTCGCAAACCTGCAACGCCCTTGCAACTTCAAGTCGCCACTTGTCTGAGCTGTCCTTTGACGAACTCGAAGACCTATCCTTCCTGAACTATTCCCACGACTCACAAGTCCTCTGAGAACTTCTTGCACGCACTTCTTGCGGCAACCCTTCAATAACTGTCTAGGCGTTGAAGTCTTCCTCGACTCTGCACACACTTGCAGCAGTAGTCCTTCAAAGATTTACTCAGGTTCGTAACCTTGAGGTTTCCTTCAACCTACGCACTCCTTGCACGGCTTCTATGCCCAATTGCACCCTCGAGGAATTGAGAACAAAAACTAACTCTAATTGAACCCTTCTGTCAACGCACTCCTTGTGGAAAATTCAACTACACTCCTTGCAGGAATCCTCTGGTTCAATTAGAGAAACAATTGAAACTCATTCCATCTCCCTTCCGACTTCAATCCAAACATGAAATCATATACACAGCATATAAAATCAAATGCATAACAGGAAGCAAACATCAATTGAGCATAACATCAATACACAGAGAAACAACACAAAACCATGAATTTGAATCAAAGCTTTCTTCTATTAATTCAAATGTCTGTACATGGGTGTTCTTCATACAATTCTCTGTCTCCTCTTCTTCCTTGATTCTCTAGGATAATTTTACAATGCACAATGAGGGTGTCTATATCCCGTTTCCCTCTTGCGCTCTAAGCTATCAAATCTAGAAATAAATTCCTATATACCTGCATTAATTATATTAAATGCTGACTATCTACCTAAGGACGAGTGTTATCCGCTCAGGGTCCATTACAATATACAAAGGTCCTTCATCTTAAATGACTCATTTAATATCGCGCAACAATTCCAAAGTATTTTCAAAAAATTTGTGCTGGCTTGTCCAGCGGTCCTCCGCTTCTGCGCTGGCTCACTTGATGAGTTGGCGATGCTCCTGCATCATACTCCCTCACTTGAAAAATTTCATGGGCTCCTGTCCATGAGCTCCTGCACGGTCTATCCATGCTTTTGTATCACTGCTTCGATCTCCCAGCTGACATCTTTTACTGGATGGTTCTTCCATTTGACCAGATACTCATAGTATTCCTTTCTCCTGGTCTTCTTATGTACCCTCTTGTCCAGTATGCATTCCATCTGCGGTTTTTCTGCAACTGGCAATTGTTTCATCCACTGGATTACTGGCTGTTTATCTCCAGTCTCTGTTTCTCCAACTCTGTATGGGTATAAATCTGCGATATTGAATATCAGAGATATTCCGATCCCATCTGGCAATTCGATCTCATAAGCATTTTCTCCGAATTTTCTCAAGACTTTGCATGGCCTGATTTTTCTTCATTTTCAGCTTATTGTATGTTCCCCTCGGGAACCTTTCTTTCCTCAAATGTGCCAGAACCAGATCACCAACCTCAAACTGAAGTTGTCTCCGATGTTGATCGGCTCTGCGCTTATACTCCTGGCTTGATTTCATCAGTCGCTCCTTCACTTGGCTGTGAAGTTCTTTCATCGCCTCAGCGAATTATTTTGCACTAGCGCTAGTAGTAGCAGTTTGCTCCAAATCCCTCAGTTCAGAAAATCCTCTCGGCTGCATGCCGTAGAAAATCTGGAATGGACTCTTCCCTGTGCTTCGATTCACCGAGTCATTGTATGCAAACTCTGCCTATGGCAATATGTGGTCCCAACTGCTGTGGTTCTCTGTCACCAAGCTTCTCAACAAATCTCCCAGACTCCTGTTGACCACTTCTATTTGTCCATCCGTCTGAGGATGGTAAGCTGAACTAAACGATAAGTTAGTCCCCAGCTTCTTCCATAAGGTTCTCCAAAAATGCCCTATGAATTTGGTGTCTCTGTCTGAAACTATACTTTTTGGAAACCCATGAAGTCGAATGACCTCTTTGAAGAACAGATGTGCAATGTGAGTCGCATCGCTGGTCTTCTGGCATGGGATGAAGTGTGCCAATTTGGAAAATCTATCCACCACCACAAAGATTGAATAAACACCTCTTTGTGTCCTTGGCAACCCCAATACAAAATCCATGCTTATCGCCTCCCATGGCCTTTCTGGTATGGGCAATGATTGATAAAAATCTGCATTCTGCTTTCTCCCCTTCGAATGCTGACAAACTCTACATCTGTCTACAAATGTTTTGACATCTGCTCGCATTCCTGGCCAAAAATATGACTCATTCAGCTTCGCGAATGTTTTTTCATGGCCGAAATGTCCTGCCAATCCACCACTGTGCTTCTCTTTCAACAAATTCTCCCTCATGGAGCATTTTGGAATACACAGTTGATTGCCTCTGAACAGAAACCCTTCCTGGATCATATAGTCTATCCAAGGACTCCTATCTCTGAGAACTGGATTCTCAGCCGCTTCATATGCTTCTGCAAAATCTGGATCATCTGCATACATATTCCTGAGATCATCAAAGCCTAATGTTTTGACTCGGAATTCCTACATCAGCAAACATTTTCTGCTCAAAGCATCAGCCACTTTGTTAGCAGTACCGGAAATATGTTTAATCACAAATGTGAAATTATGCATATACTCTACCCATTTGGCATGTTTCTGATTCAACTTCTCCTGTTGAGTCACAAACTGTAATGCATGGTTATCACTGTACAATACAAATTCTTTTGGAATCAAGTAATGCCTCCACTTTTTCAGTGCTTGTATGATAGCATAAAACTCCTTATTATACGTGGAGTATTTCAGTTTTGCCTCATCCAACTTCTCATTGAAATATGCAACCGGTTTGTCTTCCTGACTTAGGACCGCTCCTATGGCAAACCCACTTGCATCACATTTCACCTGAAATGTCTTCTGGAAATCCGGCAACACCAACACCGGTTGTTCCATGATCTTCCGCTTCAATAGATTGAAGCTCTTCTCAGTCTTTGCTGTCCAGTGAAAATACTTATGCCGCTTCTTCACTGTATCCATCATCGCCGCGCTGATTCCATTGAAGTTCCTGATGAACTTTCGGTAGAAACTAGCCAAACCATGAAAACTTCTCACCTCAAAAATATTTCTCGGTGATGGCCAATTCTTGATCACTTCCACCTTATCTGGATCCATCCTCAACTTATTCGCTGAAATAACAAACCCCAAGTAAATGAGCTCTGTCTTCATGAATGAGGAATTCTTCGTATTAATCAACAAATTCTCCTGCTATAGCTTCTTCATCACTATAGCCAAATGCTTCAGATGTTCAGCCTCTGTCTTACTGAAAATCAGTATATCATCCAGATATACGATGACAAATTTCCTGATGAACTCCCTCAGGACTTCATTCATCAACCTCATAAAGGTACTTGGCGCATTTGTTAAGCCAAACGGCATAACAAGCCATTCATACAAACCTTCATTTGTCTTGAATGATGTCTTCCATTCATCGCCCTCTCTCATGCGAATCTGGTGATATCCACTTTTCAAATCTATCTTTGAAAAATACCTCGCCCCACTCAGGAAATCCATTAGATCGTCCATTCTCGACAGTGGAAACCTGTACCTGATGTTTATTTTGTTGATCACTCTCGAGTCGGTACACATTCTCCAACCTCCATCCTTCTTTGGACTGAGTACTGTTGGAACAACACACAGACTCAAGCTTTCCCTGACCAATCCTTTGTCCAACAACTCCTAGACCTGCTTCTTAATCTCTTCATTTTCTTGCGGCGTCAACCTGTACACAGATTTATTCGGCAAACTAGCTCATGGTATGAGATCAATATGATGACTCACACTTCTCATCGGTGGCAACGAACGAGGTAATTCATCCACTATGATGTCAGTGAACTCTTCCAGTAGTTCCTGAACTTCATCCAGTAAATCATCCACTCTTGTGCTAGTCAGAACAATCCTCGGTTTCCTGACCACAAAGAATTGTGGATCTTCTTTCTTCTTCACCTCCGTAAGAAGTTCCTTCCTACTCATGAGAAGTACTGTGTTGCTTACTCCCAGCTTCACCTCTTTATATTTTATCAGAAGCAACCTATGTGTCCTCCCACTCTTCTCTAGGGTATATGTGTTCATTCTCCCATCATGAACCACATTTCTGTCATATTGCCATGGTCTACCCAGCAATAAATGACAAACATCCATGGGAATAACATCTCAGAGTACTTTATCATTATACCATCCTATCTTGAATTCAACTAAACACTATTTAGTGACACTTACCTGATGTCCCTTATGTAGCCATGAAACCTTGTATGGATTCGGGTGATCAGTTGTCTTCAGCTCCAGTTTTTCCACCATCTCGGTTGAAACGATATTATATGTGCTACCACTTTCCACGATAACCTTGCATACCCTATCCTTGGTCTTGCAAGTTGTTCTGAAAAGTCTGGTCCTTTGAGCTGAGTCCTCCACCTCCTTCCTGGGTGTTAAGAGAACTTTACGCATCATGAGTGACCTTCCGCCTTTTGTGTCTTCAGCCTAAACATCCCGCTTCTGTGCTTTGGTGATGTGAGCTTCTCCTCCCTCCTTCTTTTTCTTTGGACACTCATAAGACTTGTGCCCATTCTTTCCACATGTGAAGCATGTGATTACTCCGCCTCTTCCTCTGCCTTGACCTCTAGTACGAGGAAAAGTATTTCCATCCGCATAATCTCCTCTCTGATCATTATGCTGTCCTCTCTGCTTAGCATATTGCTGCCCTCGCTGCGAGGTTCCACCTCTCTCTGCACGAGTCTGAGGTTTCTTCCATTCCTCCTTGGGCTTCTGATATTTGTCCTGGGCAACTGCCTTGCCTCTGGGGTGACTTCTTCCTCGGCCCCTCTGACTCTGCTTATGGCTCAGCTTCTCCTCAGCTTTCATAGCCATTTGATAAGCATCCTCCACCATTCTGATGGTAACCATGCTTAATTCATCTTGAATGTCGTATCTCAGACCATTCAGATATCTGGCAACTTTCTCATCATTTCTCTCCCGATGACCTGCCCTGATGTTCAGTCGATAGAATTTCTCAGTGTATTCTTTCACTGTCATCAGCTTCCGTCTCAGGTTCTGCATCCTCCTGAACAGAGTAATTTGGTAATCTCTCGAGATGAATTTCGCCTTCATCTTCGCAATCATTCTGTCCCAACTCTTGATCTTCTTCTTGCCTTTGCAGCGTCTATTTGATTGTAGCTCGTCCCACCACAATGCTTCATGTCCTTTCAAGCGTGTAACAACATGCTTGACTTTCTTATCTTCTTCGACATCTTCATAGTCGAAGTAGGTGTCTAGAACTCTAATCCAATCTAAAAGCTCCTCTGCATCCAAGTTTCCCTCGTAAACTAGGATGTCCATCTTTGCCTTTGCACCCATCCGTGCAATAGCTTTGATTAAGCGTTCATTGGCTGCATCCTCAACTGCAACTTCCTCCTCACGTTCAGCCTCAACCTCGCTTTCGGAATCACTGAGATACCCTGCACTAGCTGTGCGTCTTTGCGCTGTCTCCATATCTTCAAGTCTTGCTCGGAGATCACGCATTTGTCTCTCCATTTCTGGATTTGCTACTTGCCTGCCCCTTCTTATGACCTCCCTATCCTTTGGGTCAGGTGATTGTCTTTCTCTCCTCGGTGGCATAGAGAATCTACTTCTTCTCTGCTACAGAAAGCACAGAAATATTCCCGCTCTGATACCACTTGATCGCCACGCGGCCCCCCTTCACCACCCGCAGGTCGGAAGGTCCACGCGCTCACACAGGATCTTCTTCTCCTCGGCCCGAAGAACTCCAAGGTTCTTCTATTTCCTTATCGGGAAATATGCACCCCACATATTTTCTTCTGTACGATCCCCCTTTCTTTACTTATAAGAGGATCAGAACTCCCGGCTTCGCAAGTTCACGGTCGATCACTGGGCTCTCAAATCCCCGAGATCCGATGGCCAGTCAACGCTGAATTTTCTTCCCCCTCTATCGAGACTTCTGCTCTATCGCGGTTTCGCTATTCACGATATCAAGCACTTTGATTTACTGACTCCCGATACCCGATGTGTCGAACCTCCGATGCACACGTGCAAACTAACCTTTTAACGCCCTGTCGCTTCTATCGGGATTTCAAGATTCGCGGGATTGCGAACCTTGATGTCAACGGATTCGGGACTTTGCTTTCCCCGAAATCCGATGACTCGCGCCACCTGTCTTTCACTGACTCCTGTGGTCCCACTGTCCTTTTCCCGTCGGGATATCGCGTATTGCGATTCCAAACTACAAGAGCAACTTACCTCTAAAATCCTCGATGCCCAAACTCTGACTTCCTCGAATTTTATGACACGCGTCCAAACTAATGGATGGTTCTGGGCTCGTTGGGATATCGCGGATCATGATATTGCAAGTCTCGTTGCAAAAACTTGGAGCTTCAACTCGTGAATCCCCGATACATGATATCACATGTGAATTCGATGGTCCTTGTGACTCGGATCGATGGCTCAGCCCCTCCTGAGCTTCGAACCTCTTCCACGCTTACACTGTAGCCTCCTTGTACCTCCGCGAAATCCAATGGCTCACGGTGATTCGTGAAATCTCCTCCGCGAAATCCAATGGCTCACAGTGATTCGCGTCCACTCTTCCTGATGGAAATCCCGGAAATGACTACGTCTCTCTCCACGAGACACGTTGCCTTCTCGCAAACCTGCAGCGCCCTTGCAACTTCAATTTTCCACTTGTCTGAGTTGTCCTTAGACGAACTCGAAGACCTATCCTTCCTAAACTATTCCCACAATTCGCAAGTCCTCTCAGAACTTCATGCACGCACTCCTTGCGGCAACCCTTCAACAACTGTCTAGGCGTTGAAGTCTTCCTCGACTCTGTGCACACTTGGAGTAGCAGTCCTTCAAAGCTTTACTCAGGTTCACAACCTTGAGGTTTCCTTCAGCCTGCGCACTCCTTCCATGGCTTCTATGCCCAATTGCACCCTCGAGGAATTGAGAACAAAAGCTAACTCTAATTGAACCCTTTTGTCAACGCACTCCTTGCGGACAATTCAACTGCACTCCTTGCAGGAATCCTTTGGTTCAATTAGAGAAACAATTGAAACTCATTCCATCTCCCTTCTGACTTCAATCCAAACAGGAAATTATATACACAGCATATAAAAGAAAATGCATAACAGGAAGCAAACATCAATTGAGCATAACATCAATACACAGAGAAACAACACAAAACCATGAATTTGAATCAAAGATTTCTTCTATTAATTCAAATTTCTGTACATGGGTGTTCTTCATACAATTATCTGCTTGCTCTTCTTCCTTGATTCTCTAGAATAATTTTACAATGCACAATGAGAGTGTCTATATCCCGTTTCCCTCTTGCGCTCTAAGCTATCAAATCTAGAATTAAATTCCTATATACCTGCATTAATTATATTAAATGCCGACTATCTACCTAAGGACGAGTGTTATCCGCTCAGGGTCCATTACAATATACAAAGGCGCTTCATCTTAAATGACTCATTTAAGATCGCGCAACAATTCCAAAGTATTTTCAAAAAATTTGTGCTGGCTTGTCCAGCTGTCCTCTGCTTCCACGCTGGCTCGCTTGATGAGTTGGTGATGCTCCTGCATCATAGATCTTTTTCTTATGACAAATGATTTATTCAACTACTAGGCTAACCTAGTATTTACCTACAATTATGGAATGAAAGATGAGATATTGATAATCAAAAAATTCTAGTCTTCTAAGACATTATTACTCATCTTCAATGACCCATTACTACTCATTCATCACCTTATTAGTTGGTATAGGTACAAAAATATGGATCACATCTTTAAAGAAGTGTCATCACATTTTCCATTATTTCTTTACATGACTTGGTAGACTATGATGTCTCCCACCTTGATTTCTCATATTTACTTTTGGGTATTCAGTATCAACATCACCATTATGCCATTTATGATTCCACTCATAGTACTTATAAGTTAAAGAAATATGAAATAATTTACAAACTAAATATTCTACCACAACCCCTCCATTTCCTTATGTTTTATATAGAAAATCTATTATATCCCAAGTTAGCCTCCTCAAGTGTCTTTTCCTTTGTCTAGTCCTCCCTATTGAACTATAAGTATGTGCACTACACTCCAACTATGAAACCTCTCCTTGAAAATTTCCACATCATTTCTCGTCATAACCTTTCTCTTGCTTAGTATATTCACTGTTATATTGACTTAGTACCTAATACTTACATCCCCAATGGTCCAACATATAGCCTAGATCCTCATGAGGCTACTTGAATAGAAGACTAGCACCATATTTTATTAGAATCTATTGACATTCAACCTATCACTTTTCCTTATGGATCTCCCACATTCCTTATCCCAAAAATGGACTCTAAAAATGCATCTTGTGATGGAATATATGTTGTCAATAAGGCTACAATCAAGAACCGTTATTTATTACCCTGGATAGACGATTTATTAGATCTCAATGCTAAACCTCATAGTAAGTTATCATCAAGTTTGTATGAATTCTCTAAACAATGAAAGAAATATCCAAAACCAAATTTGGTTTCTTTTAATGCAAAGTCATAGAGTTTGGCTTCCAAATGATTCCATGACATTCATGATATTGATGAATAATATCTTTATAGCTTATCTACTAAGATTCCTTATTATATACATAGATGACATCCTTAAATTTTTTTCTTCCTAGGATGAATATTTTCAACATGTGTGCCTCCTATCTCACCTACTAAGAACCCATAATCTCTAAATCAAGAAAAAGAAGATATTGTTTGGACAATCCTTCATTCATTATATTGTTTTTTTGATAGACCACCATGGTATTCATGTTGGCCCTACCAAAATTTAGATTGATGAGACTTGGCCAGTTCTCTTTACAATTGCAAATTCACATAAAATTCATTTCCCACTTCCCTCAACTAGCTTGTTCATTATGTCAATTATCTAATTATGTGGATTTTCACTAGAACAAAGATGATGAGGCTAAATATACTTTATGTTTTAATCCAAATATGTAGTGAACTTTTGAAATAGAAATAAATGCATCCCATTATGTCATTGGAGTGGTTTTTAAACAAAGAAGCCACATATGAATTACCATTTTGAGACATTGCATGAAGCCATGTTGTTATGTAGTACATATATATATATAAAAATTATTCCTTGATGTATGCATTGAATTAATGTTGTCATTATATTATGCAAAAAGAAACTATCCTACACATAGATCATGGTTCCATTTTTTTTCTCAACTCCTAGTCCAAGATTAAAGAATAGCGTCATCTCAAATGTGCATGTTATATATGGAAATTTCATTTGGTGATAAGTATAAAAAAGGGATTTGGATTAGAGTTGATGATATGCATGAGCCTGCTACTTGAGCTCTAAAAATCCTCAATGTTCATTGTTTTACCTATGAAAAGTGGAAATCTTTGTATGTTAAGGATCCTTTTTTTGGTCTCATATGGCATGTAGTGCATCATCTCACTAAAATTAATTAGACCTCTTTTCTAGATTATGTTTTTCACCGTATCATCTTACTTTTTTTTTTTTACCCAAGCTCTATATCTACACCTTTTGATTTATGAATTCCTTGTTTCTTCCTATGTTAGTCATTTTGAAAAAATGAAAATCTTCCAAATTCTGTAGAAGCATTGTTTTCCTAATTATCCATGTGATGCCACATTAATTCATTTATTTACAAGTAATCTAGCATGCCCATTCACAAAAAAAAAAGTCTATACACCCCACTACCAATTACTTCACACCCATGGGAGTCTATCTCTCATTATTTTCTGAGTGGGTTATCCATAACTCTTAGTATGCATGATTTCATTCTGGTAGTGGTTTATTTGTTTTCCAAAATGGTGATTTTTGTACCATGTACCAAAATTTTATTTGTTTCCCAAAATGGTGATCTTTGTTCCATGTACTAAAACAACCACTTCCCAACAAACTACGCAATTGCTCTTCACTCATATTTGATTACATTTTGCACTACTTGTCACTATTTTCTTCAATTGAGATTCTCATTTTCTTGTTACCATTTGGAAGACATTGTGGCATTTATTAGGTTGTCAACTTTATTTTTCTATATCATTCCACACTCAAATGGATTCCCAAAGTCATGTTATAAAGGTGCATGCTCTATGTATATACAATGCCCACAACAAGAAATAGAACTCATATCTTCATAGTTAACAACATAGTTATAATATATATATATCAATGTCTCTATTGGACCTTCTCCTTTTGAAACCTATTCTATTTATCAACACTTTGCTCTCTATGAAGTTCCGGTTACTCTTTTACTTGCATCTAATTCGCACCAACAAAAAGAACAACATAATGCTACCTCTTTTGTTAAAAATATTACAAGGTAGATTTCTAGGTAGATGTATAAATGGCTAACCCCAACAATGATATAATATTCTTTAGAACAGCCATCAAGTACTAATCACATTTCCAATGGGTGATTGTGCTTGGTTATATATCAACAAACACATTTCAAGGGTTAGCAACTTCACAAAGTCAAACCCCTACACTATGGATCTCATACCATCATGCAAAGAGATTAATAACAACTTATGTATTGCCCGCAACGGTGTGATTAGCAAGTGTTATGTAAATGGAATGAAATATGTAAAAAGAGGTCTCAAAATTGTTTACTTGTGCTTCATTAAAATCATTTACTTGTGCTCCATTCTTATTGACTGAGTAAAGCACCTCTAGCCACAGTCCTAAAGATACTATTCAAATCAAACCACCATTTGGATAAGATGTCTTTTTATATGTGCACTTGCTCTTCCAAACATGAAAGGGCATCAAGGTCAGCTTGCCATTCAAGCTACATGCTTTTGACAATAAGGTTTTGCAAGTTTTCCTAGCTATCACAGCCAATGGAGAAAGAGGGGAGAGTTACAATTTAAAAATGGAGAAAGAGGGGACACTTACAATTTAAAATGGAAGGAGATGATAATATACATATACCTAGGATGGTGGAGAGTGTCTCCTTTTTACTTTATAAATATGTGCATGTTGAACTTCAGCATTGTACATATATATTGTTTAGTTAACAGTTCCAGGCTAAAAGATAAAATAAGGATAGTTCCAATCTAACTAGAGGAGATGATAAGGTGCATAAACCTAGAATAGTGAAACACGTCTTTCATTAATCTATCTATTTACCTCTCCATTAATATAAAAAAGTTTCAGCTTAGTGCATATATTTTTTTGAGTTAATTATGCAGAAAGGGGTGACAATGAGCACAATTAATCACCTTTTAATCTAAAATTCTAATATGATAGCTAACAATTGAAGATGCTGGCATATTTTTATTCGTCCTCCCAAATCAATGAATGTGATTTCCTCTTCATAACTTCCTTGTATTTTTGAATGCATCTGTTAACCTGTTTACCTTTTAACATTTACCTAATCATGTTAAGAAATTACTATAACACTATATGATTACCACTTTAAATGATTAAACTTTGGATTTAGCATGCTGACTGTGCTGACTGTAGACACTCATTTTCTGGTTGTGCGTTTCATTTTTTGACTATGTGTTTCATTTTCTGTTGGCGCCTTTCAACGTTCATCAGCCACGATTTTAAATGACTATGCTAGTTACTACTTTGTCAAAATCATGTACCTAGAATTGTGAAACAGTCTATCCATTCATATGTCCATTAATATGCTTAATATAAGCATGTTGAGCTTCAGCCTAGTCAAAATCATGCAGGTTAATTATTGTTCACTTCTCCATTAATATGCATAATATAAGCATGCAGGTTAATTATTTTTGACTTTATACAGTTTTTAATGGTAATGGTGTACATAAATCATTAGGTACCAAACTTATTTGGTACCTCAAATATTATTTTTCTGTACATTATGGAATTGATTTCTGAAAAGTGTTACTGGAGATCAAACTTTTTTATTCTGTGACTTATGGAATTGATTTATGTGCATTATGGAATTGATTTCTGAAAAATACAAGTGGAGATGATTGAGTGCGCTATCGTTCTTGATTTTATGGGATTGTAACTCGACACTCAAATTAGTGGCACCAGTAAATCCATGTATATTCAATAGCATTTTCCTTTGTCGCCTTCATACTGTATATGTGATGATCAATGCTCTATTTATATATGTGAATGATCATCAATGCTGTGTCAATGCTCTATTTATATATGTGATGATCATCAATAGACGGTGCAGTCAATTCAGGTATACTGACAAGATTTGAATATTGAATTTTTTTGGGTGTGTTCCTTTGAATTGGAAAGGCCACCTCCCACGCATGTTAC
>ML783841.1:116573-127398 GCA_009831015.1 Picea engelmannii
CAGGGCGTAAGGGGCATGATGACTTGACGTCATCCTCACCTTCCTCCGGCTTATCACCGACAGTCTGTTCAGGGTTCCAAACTCAATGCTGGCAACTAAACACGAGGGTTGCGCTCGTTGCGGGACTTAACCCAACACCTTACAGCACGAGCTGACGACAACCATGCACCACCTGTGTCCGCGTTCCCGAAGGCACTCCTCTCTTTCGGGAGGATTCACGGCATGTCAAGCCGTTTTGCTCTCCTTAGTAGTATATTTACCGAGTTACAGTAATAACGATTTCCGCTAAGTTTAGCTTCTATGTTTATGTCTTTCCGCTAAGTTTAGTTTCTATGTTTATGTCTCTTATACAATAAAATCAAAATAATTTTAAGATTTTAAGCTTTAAAATAGAGTAATGAATGGTTAAAGTGAAAATATTTTTCATATATTTATAATCAAAATAAAATTATCATACTAAATTATTATAAAATTAATTTAAAATAGTAAAATAATAAATTATTAAAATTAAAATAATTCTAATATATTTCAATGTAAAACAAAATGTATAGTTATTTTATTTTAAAATTTATTTTGCAACAATTTCAATGTCTATGTTATATAAATGTTATAAAATAAATAAACAGCAACATAGTACATAGTAAGTATTTCATATCTCTTATGTTCTCACCAACAACATTAACATTAAATTAAATGTAATTGAACAAAATACATATTTATTTCTACACTATAACAATACATTTAATATTTTAATTACCTCAATAACAACAATATTAAATTTATATATTTATTTATTTTATAATTAAATTTAGTTATCTTAACAACAACGATATTAAATTCATATATTTATTTATTCTATAATTAATATATATAATTAAATTATATAATTATAAAATAAAAAAAATTAAACAATATTATTGATTATAAAAATTAATTAAAATATTAATATTAAAAATCAATAATATATTGAACAATATTAAATTCATATATTTATTTATTCTATAATTAATATATATAATTAAATTCTATAATTATAAAATAATAAAATACATCGAACAATATTGTTCGCTATAAAAATTAATTAAAATATTAATATTATTGATTTTAAAAATTAATTAAAATATTAATATTAAAAATATAGCATTTGAATTTATTTTTATTGTGATAGTAGACATTTAATATATTAATATTTTTAATAACATCATTTCAATAAATTACAATAACTTTAATTTTATTAATTTATATTGTGATGTAAGTCTCATTTAAATTTCAATGGATCAATTTAATATGGTTGTATAACAAATTAAGAATATTGTAAAATAACAGTTGCACGAATAATATTTATAGTGAGGAAAAAACATTTAGAACAATACAATATTTATAGTGAGGAAAAAACATTTAGAACAATACTGCATATAAATGTGGTTTAGCTTGAATAAAGTATATTCATGGGCACAGAGAGCTCAAAATATAGTTAGTAATGGTTTGATAAAAACTTAAATATCTTGCTAATGAATTGAATGGAATGTTCATATTAAATAATAAGCTCCTTGATTTGAACATAGTTAAATGGTCTCATGGACTCTTCTTCTTATGAAATTGAATTGAATGGAATGTTAACATTAAATAATAAGTTGGTGGGTTTGAAAATAGTTAAATGGTCTCATGGGCTATTCTTCAACATTCTGGCGAAATTGCATGGTACTTCTCATTGACGGATAAATATAAAACTCCAATGAACAAATAAATCTTGTATAAATCTATTTTCAAGTTTGAATAAAGACATTTTAAGTTTTATTTATTTTTAATCTTTAATAAAATGAAAATGATGTTTTTAGTAATAAAGATATTAATAAATGATGTTTAGTAATAAAGATGTTAATAAATATGTATAATAATAATATATTAATAAATGATGTGTTTATTTGTTGTTTAGGTGTATGCCACTACGAACTATTTTACTATGTTAATTGCATAATGTAACTTTTGGATAATTAAATCAAGTATAATTCTAAGATTTCTTTTAAAATATGTATTTAAAATATTTTTCTTAATATATTAAAATTATAGAATATGCATAAAGTTTATATGTATTCTTTTAAATTAGTTTAAATTTAAGATCATATGTTATGAATGTTCTTAGAACAAGTGTAATTCTAAGATTCCTTTTATGTAATATATCACATCACTTCAACATTCATATGTTTTTCACAAACGAAACACTTAGAATATTTTTTAAAAACTTCACCAAAACATCATTTTCATAATGTGTCGAACAAAAACCAATGTTGTCATGTGACGAACATGTGTTAATTTGTCAAACATAAACAAAAGTTGAAATGTGTTGCACATCGCTTTATCAGCGCAATGTGATGAACATTTCTTGATGTTGCAATTCGATGCATATATCCTGATTGTCACAATGTGAAAGACGTTTCCAAACGTCGAAATGTGTCAACCATAGGAACATTACAATGTGATCAACATAGCCATGTCGTCGCAATGTTAAAAACTTACATGAACATCATATTTCGACATACATAGCCTTGTCATCGCAATGTAACAAATATAGACCTATCATCACAAACATAGTAATGTTGAAATGTGACAAACATATACAGATGTCGCAATGTGATGAACATAGTTGTGTCCTCGCAATGTGACAAACATAAAAGAACATCACATTTCTAAAAACATAGCCTTGTCATTGCAATATGATGAACATAGACCTATCATCATAAACGTAGTAATGTCGCAATGTGACAAACATATGCATATGTCGCAATATGATTAACATAGCCTGATCGTCACAATCTGACGAACACAAATGGATTTCACAACTTAACGACCATAGTAACGTCACAATGTGACAAACATATATGAACGTCGCAATGTAATGAACATAGTTTTGTCATCGTAATGTGCAAAACATACACATATGTCATAATGTGATGAACATAGCCCTGTCATTTTAATGTGATGAGCACAACCCTTTCATCACAAACATAATCATGTCATAATGTGACGCACATATGGAGATATCGCAATGTGATGAACATATGTACTCATGAATATCACTTTAGTGAATAAATGCTTTAATGTAAAATTGTAATACATTAATGTTTTTTATTTTTCTAATAATGTTATAACGTAGTTTTAATGTAGTTTTACTTTATTAACATATTAATACTTTAACAATGTATTATTTAATAGTATACTAACATATTTATTAATTTTTTTAATACATTACATTATACATTCATGTATAAATAATTCAATTTATATATTACATTAATTAAATCATGTACTTTACATTATTATTAATCAAGTAATACATTACATTCATACAATAAGTTATACATTAATCTATTAATACTTTAATTTATAAATTTCATGTTAATTTTTTTATTATTTAATACATTTAATACTTTTAATTATTACTTCATACATTAATTTATATATAATTAATGTATTATTTAATTAATAATTTAATATTTTGATATATTAATATATTAACTCATCACTATATTAATGTTTTAATACTTTATTAATATATAAGTAATGTTTTATAGTATTAATACTTTACTTCAATACATTAATGTAATGTTTAATTTTAATTATCATTACATTAATAACAATAAAATACTAATAAATAATTTAATACATTATAAAGTGTAAATTTAATGTATTTATACTTTTTTAATATATTATTAGTTTATTAATGTATTTTCAATGTATTATTTTATTAATGTAGTATATTGTATTAATTCATTCATGAGTATTGTATGTATTGAATTAATGTTTTTTTGAATATTGTATTAATAAATTTGCAATTATTTCTCGATCATGAACGTATGCGAGTATTGAAATTTGATGTGAAAAACCAACCAACACAATGTGACGCACATAAATACTACATTGCAATAGGAAGCACAAAGCCATACATTGTAACGTCGCAATGTGATGGAAATAGTAACATTGCAATCTCACAAACATAGTAACATCGCAATGTGATTTTCATAAATAGATGTCGCAATGTGACGAACATAGCCTTATCGTTGAATTTTGACGAACATATCCTCATGACACAATGTTACACACATATCCTAATGTCACAATGTGACAAACATTTCCAAACATCGCAATGTGATGAATATAGCCCCTTGTCGCAATGTGATGTACTAAAACCGATATCGCATTATGACAAACATTTCCATATGTCACATGTGATGAATATAACCCCTTTTCGCAATGTGATGTATAGAACCCAATGTTGCAATGTGACAAACATTTTCAAACATCATAATGTGGTGAATATAACTTTTTGTCACAATGTAATGTGTAGAAATCACTATCATAATATGACATACATAACCCTACATTGCAATGAAATGAACATTTCCTAACGTTGCAATGTGATGAAAATTGCAATGTCGATATGTGATGTTCATGCTCATACCTCATTATGTTATAAAACTCTTTCCTTTGTCACAATGCACATAACTTTCTAATGTCGCAATGTTACACACATAGACCCGTCATCACCATGTGATGAACCATAGCACCACAATGTGATATACATGCATATCCTCATGTTACAATGTGACAAACATAACCCCTTGTTGCTATGTGATGCATAGAACCTAATGTCGCAATGTGGCAGACATAGCCCAACATTGCAATGACAAACATAGCCCAACATCATATTCATGCAATAAGTTTTTTTTTTTCGTAAATAAAAGTGGATCCTTGTATTAATAACATATGTAATCTATACAATGCCAAGTGTGAGCCACATGTTCTGCCACATTAATGTTTTTTATACTTTACTTTATAAATTACATTAATTTTTCAATTATTTAATAAATTTAATAATTGTATTTATTATTTTATAGATTAATTTATATAACATTGATGTATTATTTTATTAAGACATTAATACTTTAGTACATTAATGTATTATCCCATCAATGTATTAATACATTATTAATATTTAATTAATTTATTAGTGTTTAATTATTTTATTAATATTTTAATACTTTATTAATATCTAAATAATGTTTTCCCCGGATGGGGTGACACGTGTCGACCCGCATCCACCTGGACGATCGTAGGGACGCCCATTAATGGCATCGACCGGTGAACCGTCCCTCGACCATTAAAACGCACATGGACTACACTAGGAGCCTCCCGTCGACGAGCCCTCTCGCGCGAGGGATCTGTACCTGGAGCCAGAGCAGTAACAACCCGGTCTTAATGGACTTGACCGGCACGATCGAGTGGTTTTCAATCGCGAGGTTAAACAGAGGTAAAAGGAATTGGACCCCTGCAATTCTCATTCGGCTCAATTTCAATTTCCGACCTCCGTTGCACATCGGCAGTGGCATAGGCGAGCAGGTAGCAGTTCGAACCATGCCCAGACTCCGGGGGAAATCCCGCAGAGGCGCAACATGGTACCGGGCCGAGTCAAGGCGCAAATGCATCCAACAGTTCGAAAGAGCTCTGGTAATGGCTGCCACTCGACGTAGACGTAGACACAAAACAGGGAAGCAACCGATGATGATTGCCGAAGAGATCAGCTGGAAGGAAGCGCAGCTCCACCTCCCCTCGCTCGTCAGCATGGAAGCGACAACGCACCTGCACGGTAAAGTCCAGTGGGACCTCAACAAAGTTACCGAGGAGGACCTCTTCCCACCTTGCATAGTGGAAGAGGAGGCCCCTCCTATCGACACTCCAGGTACATCGATGACTGCGGGGCTAGCTACTCGCGCACAAGGGGACTCTGATACAGGACAGCCCACCGCTAATGACGAAGCGAACCAGCCTCCAGCCTCCGATCCTCGGTACCTCCCACTCATCTTTGAGCTCAGGCACCTGATGGAAGACCACGCTTACCGCCTCGCCCGGATGGACCAGCGACTGGACATTATCTTAGCAGCTTACTCCAAAGGCTCTCCCAAACGTCACTGCCCGACGTGTGCAAGGCCGTACTCGCTCCCAGCAGGCTGGCGCCAGAGGAAGCACGATACACCTGGTTAGAATAATCTCAGATGTCGAGTTCAGTTAGAAAGTTTAGTTTCTTTTTTCTACTTAGCTATGATATATGTTTTAAAACTCTCTAGACTATTAGCCCTGGTTTCCCTCGGGTAGGGCACCCCAATGTTTTGTTATGGACTAGCCCAGCTGTCTTGGTTTCCTGCTCACGCAGGACAGCTGGCTGAAACAAGGAACATTGTACTCTACTTTTTGGTAATATAACAGGTACCACCTTTTTATTTAAAAAAAAAATAAAAATATCTAAATAATGTTTTATTGTATTAATACTTTAATATAATAATGCAATTCAATACATTAATGTAATGTCTAAATTTAAGTATTAATGCATTAATAAAAATAAAATACATTTAAATTGATAGACTAAAAAAATAAAATGTAAATTTAATGTATTAATATTTTTTTAATATATTATTAGTTTTTTAATGTATTTTGTAGAATATTGTGTTAATGCATTAATGATTATTGTATTAATTGAATTAATGTATGAATGAATATTGTATTAATGAATTGATATTTTAATTTTAAAATGTAATATATTAATGTTTTGTATTTATATAATAATATTGTAAAGTAGTTTTAAAGTATTTTTACTTTAATATTATATTAATCTTCCTAACCTCTTAACTCAACAAAAGTATGGTGATGTTGGAAAGCTTCTCTTAATGCTTTTTGAGCACAGAAACAAAATTTTAAAGAATCACAAGTAATCACTTACCCTCTTAAGGTCTGATAGATCAGTTAGGTCTTAGTGGACGTTAATCATCATCATCATCATCATCATTAACTTATTTAATAATGTAATTAATACACTAGATTATATATTCATGTATAAGAAATTTAATGTATACATTATATTAATCAGATCATATACTTCACATTATTAATAATCAATTAATATATGTTATACATCAATATTTTAAGGGTGGGTGATTTTGACGGTTTAGATGCCCTTGAGTGACGGTTTCTTAGCCACATGTTAGTCCCACATGTCATAGACAAACAAACAAACAAAAAAAACAATACTTTAATTTCTAAATTACATTAATTTTATACTTTTATAATACGCTTCATACTTGTATTTATTATTTTATACATTAACAATATATCATTAACTTATTATTTAATTAATATATTAATATTTTGGTAAATATATCATTAACTTATTATTTAATTAATATATTAATATTTTGGTAAGTATTGTATTATCCCATTAATATATTAATACATTATTAATATTTTATTATTTTATTAACTTTTTAATACTTTATTAATATACACATAATGATTTAATTAATACATTAATATTTTAATATTTTGGTAAGTATTGTATTATCCAATTAATATATTAATACATTATTAATATTTTATTATTTTATAAACTTATATTAATATTTTAATATAATAGTTAAATGTATTATAAATGTATTTTTTAATTAATGCAAGACTTTATTAAAGTATTAATATATTTATAATTTAATAATATATTAATTAATTAATTAATACAATATATTATTCAACTATTTATTAATTAACTTGTTATATTAATGGATTGATACTTTAATTTATACATTACATTAAGGTATTAATTAATCAATACATTAATACTTTAATATATTAATTTATTTAAGTATTAGTACATGAATTAATTAATAATTCATTAATATATTAATTCATTTATGTAATAGTATATTAATTTATTTATACACTATTAATATATTTTTGCATTACTAATGTATTATTTTATAATTTATTTAATAATAATGCAATTCAATACATTAATTGCGATAAATACTAATAATTAATTTAATATAGTATAAAGTGTAAATTTAATGTATTAATACTTTCTTAATATATTAATAGTTTATTAATGTAATTTTAATATATTACTTTAATACTATAGCAAAGTGTGTTAATGCATTAATGATTATTCTATTAATTGAATTAATGTATACATGATTGCTGTATATAAAAATAAAATGTAATATATTAATGTTTTTGCATTTATATGACAATATTCTAAAATATTCTAAAATAATTTTAATGTATTTTTATTTTATTATTATATTAATTGTTTAACTATATATTATTTAGTATTGCAAATTAAAATATTTATTGATTTCATTAATACATTAATGTATTTTTATTTTATTCATGCATTATTAATACTTTATCAATGCAAATACTCTATCAATGTTATGTATTATTGTATGTTTTTGAAATTTTAATACTCTATTTATGTACATATATTTTATTAAACAATTAATAATTGACTAATTTTAATAATTTTGCAATCTATTAGTTTATACTTTTATTAATAGATTCAACTCCTAATATATTTATTAATTACACGTTACGTTAATACATTACACTTCGGATGGGGTGACACGCAGCGACGCCTCACCACATGGTTTAGCATCAAGCCACAGCTTAAATGTTGATGGTTGCCACCCATCTTCTCCGCATTTACGATGGTAGCCGACCATTATAGCCGCTATACGGAGGAGGGCTCCTCCCTCACACCAAAGCTCTCACTCAGACTGCACTCAATATGACAGGGTTAATGGGAAGCCAGGTGAATCCATCATTTGGTAATTCAAAAATTCGAGAGCCTGGACAGTGCTAGTTCGCTCTCGTTTTGGACCGCCCCGCCGGTTGGGAGCTCTGGTGCAGCTCTGGTTCCCTATCGTCTTGGCTCACTTTCGTTTTGGTGCATTCTCTCTGTATTTTTATCCACCCCTCATCAACAATGACAAGGAAGCGAGGCAGGTCTCACCGAGGCTCGGCCTAGTACACCCACAAAGAGCAAAGGCAAAGGAGGAAGAACTTGGAGCGCACTCTGTCGATGGTGACTTCCATTCTCCAGCAGAGGGAACACACTAACCAATTGGTACTACACGCCATTATCGCTGAGCCTCGGACAGAACGTAGCATTCATACCGTGGCAATTGAGTCTAGAAGTAGTCTGGAGGGAGGCACTCTGGACGAGTTTCCAACCTGCTATGTTGATGAAACACTGTACCTGGAGGACTTAGCGACCACCTTGGAACCTCAAGCCATGGTGTCGGATTTACAGGCTGGTAGCGGTCCTAAAGACGAGCCGAAAGACGAATTCCCTGTTTGTATTGTTGAAGAGATACCGTGGACGGGTGACCACAGCCCCACCAGCCATGCTGAGAAGGCAATGAACGAGAACGAGGCTCGGGACAATGCTTGCACAGAAAGGAATGTGGACGAGACCAGAGCAGGGATGAAGTTGGATGCGGTGAGAGCAGGACTGAATGTGATCGAGGCCAGAGCAGGCATGAACGTGGAAGTGGGGAACACAACCTTTGGCGAAGCAGGTAGTCATGACTTGCATGGTCCACTCCTCCGTGCAGAGCATCTGGCTCTGGTGTTCGAATTCCGAGGCCACATGGCAGACTAGGAGCATAAAGCCCTCCTCATGGGACAACGTCTGGACTTGCTCCTTGATGCGTACTCCAATGCTCCAATAAAGGGGAAATGTCCATTATGTCCGCAGCTGTTTGCCATCCCAGCCAGATCCACGTGGCAGCCAGGCAAGGGTGACAGGTCACCGGGTATCTAAGTTCTCCTATGCTAGTTTGTTTTATGTTTAATCATGCTATTGCTACATGTAAACTTGAACTATGGCCATCTGTCCTCGTTTCCTTCGGGCACGACAGAGGGAAAACAGTTTTTAGCTTACCCTCCTAGACTCATCTCACTCCAAACTATGATGGTTTCTGGTAAAACAACAACATTTTTGGTGGCTCAGGACGACTATATCTCTGTGTATTTTGTCAATGTTTCTTTGATAACTTAATATAGCAGGTACTATCTTTTTTACTTAAAAAAAAATAAAAAAATACATTACAAGTATATATTAATATATTGATATTTTATTTATGCATTGCATTAATTAATACATTAGTGTATTTATACATTATTAATGTTGTCTTCCTTTATTTATATATAATGCATTATTAATGTATTATTTTAACAATGTCCTTATTTTTTTATTACTTTCTTATTATTACATGTAATATTTTATTATTTTTATTTTTATTAACTTTATTAAATACTTTGTTATTTATAATTTTATTTTTTCTAAATTAATTTATAAAATATAAATATATTTTTTCCATTATTAATGTATTATTTTAATAATGTTTTATTATTACTTTATTTTATTTCTCTATATTATTTTCTAATTTATATATATTTTTTATTTAATATAAATTTTATTATTTATAATCAATTGATAATTAATAATTTAATTGTTATTAATTAATAAATATTATTATATAATTTCTAATTAATTAATTTTTCTAATTAAATAATTATTTTTACTAATTGAGAATTAATAATTTAATTATTATTAATTAATAAATATTATTATATAATTTTTAATTAATTACTTTTTATAATTAAATAATCATTTTTAATAATTTAGTTATTATTTAATATTTTTAATAAATAAATAATCATTTATTATTATTTAATAATTAAATTATAATTTAAGTATTATTATTAAGTTATTTAATTTTATATGAATATTAATACATGAAGGTATTAAGATATTAGTTAATTATACATTATTAATGTTGTCTTTCTTTATTTATATATAATTTATTATTTTAACAATGTTTTTATTTTTTATTACTTTCTTATTATTACATGTAATACTTTCTTATTTTTATTTTTATTAACTTTATTATATACTTTGTTATTTACTATTTTATTTTTTCTAAATTAATTTATAATATAT
>ML783841.1:147981-174207 GCA_009831015.1 Picea engelmannii
TTCCTTTGGAACATGAACATATGCATCACATCCAAATACCTTGAGATGTGTGAGAGAAGGTTTCTTACCATTCCATACCTCTTGTGGAGTATTTTCATCCAACGTTGATGAGGGTGATCAATTGACCAGGTAACATGCAATACTCACTGCCTCTTCCCATAATTCTTTCCCAAACTCGACACCACTAAGCATGCACCTTACTTTTTCCATCAACGTCTTGTTCATCCTTTCTACAAATCCATTATGTTGAGGTGTATATGGAGTAGTATTCTTCCTTTCTATACCACACTTCTTAAAGAATTATTCAAATTCATTCTCACATAATTCTCCTCCATTATCTTTCCTCAACACCTTAATTATTTTCTCTGTTTGATTATGAACAAGAGACTTAAACTCTTTAAACCTGTCAAAGAACTCATATTTATTCATGAGGAAATATATCCAAGTATTCCTTGAGAATTCATCTATAAACGAGACATAGTACATAGATTTTCCCAATGATGGGACCGACGCAGGTCCAAAAACATCACTGTGAACTAACTGTAAAATTCCTTTTTCCCTCATTGCACCAGAGGGGAATCTTACCCGATTTTTCTTCCCATATGAACAATGTTCATAGAAATCAAAATCCAAAGAGAAGTTAGGCATACCTTCAACCATACATTTACCATGTAGTAATCGAAGACCCTTCTCGCCAATATTCCCTAGTCTTTGATGCCAAAACATAACCTTTTCTCCAGATACTGTAGGAGTTATTTCTTATTCAACTCCAATATTAGGAACAATGGAAATATTACATCCATCAGTAATAGTGCTTCCTTGCAGCTTATATAGGGTTCCAAACTAAACTCCGTTCAACAACACCATTGCTCCTCGAACCATCCTGCAGGTTTCCTTTTCAAATATTGTTTTTACCCTTGCATCATCCATTTTTCTTACATAAATAAATTTTTTGGCCAAACTTGGGATGTAAAGAACACTAGATAGTGTTCTAATCCTTCCATATATGAGGCTCAACTTGAATTTTCCTCGACCTATGATTATGTTTTTCGATTCATCACCTAGTAAAACATTACCTCCATCACACCTTTCATATTCACAAAACCATTGCATGTGGGGATTCATATGAAAGGATGCACCAAAGTTAACCAACCATGACTCGTGATCTGCACCTATAATTGAAGAAGGAAAGTACACATCCCCTCCTTCTTCCTTGGAGGTATTTTCTTCTATAGAAGGAGATTCTTCAGATCCTTTCTTTTTGTCAACCTTGGATCTGCACTGCTTCTTATAGTGCCCTTCTTTTCCACATCTCCAACATACCTTTACAAATTTTATGAGAGATTTAGATCTACCCTTAGAATTAGATCTCCCACTTGAGAAATTAGATCCATTTCTTTCCTGGGAATGTCCTCCTGCAAATAATGTGTATGTTCTATATCCTTCCATATTCTTCCGTCTCATCTCCTCTGAAACCAAGGATGAGACCACTTCATGAAACTTCAAGAAAGTTGTATTACTACCTATGGACACAACCAGACTACCCCATGAGGTTGGTAAAGAACACAGTAAACTGATACATTTATCTTCATCTGAAATTTTAATATCAACAGATACTAACTGACTTACCACAATATTGAAGGTGTTCAAATGCTTTTCCACCAAGTCTCCATCTCTCATCCCCAAGTTATAAAAATTCTTTCTCAGGAATAGCTTATTTACTAGGGACTTAGAATGATACAACTTCCCCAAGTTACCCCATAAATCCTTAGTTGTAGCTTCCTCTAACACATTTAGTAATACTGAATCTGAGACACATAGTCAGTTTGTGCTATTTTCCTTTCGATCCAACTTTTTCCATTGATCTGCTGAAGTTCCTATAGGTGGAGTACCTGGATCTACCATGATCCACTGATATTTTTCCACCAACAGATCTTCGATATTGAGCTTCCACAACTCAAAACATTTCCCATTAGACTTCTTGATCTCCATTTTTGAATTTCTTGCCATTTCGTTTCACCTGAAAAATCAATACCACAGATCTCCCACTATAACAAGGCTTATCAAAGTCCCGAGCCAAACCCTTGACCACAAAGGCGTCCCCCTTAATCCAACAAAGATCTGATACCAAATGTATAGTTTAACCTTGTATAATATTTATTGCAAATATATATTCAGTAAAAGAACAGAAAAGATACAATGGAAAATACAAACATTACAAAGAGATTTTTCCCCTGGAAACCCAAACTGGGAAAACCAACATATTCTATATTCATTCGTAGTGATACATTTTTTAGAATACAATATCCATATAGGAGCCAAAGACATCCAAAACTCTAACCCAATGAATTGGATTACTCAACAAACCTAATTTCTCAACTAGAAATAGAAAACCATCGAAAAAAAACCATGTGCTGAAAAGCACCTAACAATGGACACGAAAATTGAAGCAACATGAAAAACAAGGAGAAAATGTGACACGTTTCTCGAGGAAAATAAAATTTCTCTGGGGAGATTCCCCCGAACCCTCGCATGAGGTGATTTCACCCCCCTGTACCCCCCCCCTCAAACCTCCCTACGCGCCTGGTGCAACACGGACACCGCTACTCGTGCAAAGAATATAACACATACCCAACACTAAAAACCTCCATTAATTCATTTACTCTCTTTAAATTAATTGATTGAGCTTGTCCCCCTAAATGGGGTGCCATGCAGAGAGGGAAGGACACGCGGATCAGAGCTGAGTGGTGCCATAAATGCTGGCCACCATCTCCCATCGCCTTGCCATTTATGATGGGAATTTATGATGGGATTAAACCCATACAACCTTCACCAAATGACAAGGCCTCTCACTCGCGTGAGGAGGATGGATGATCAACGCATTAAGACCACAACCTTTATGGCCATAGATATCATACTCATCCTTATCAACAGCCTTGGAGCTTTATGATGTATTTGAAGGTTGCATAGCCGAAGGATGAACCTTCGAGGTGCAAGAATAGAGACACCCTTTTAGCTGGTATTCCAAAAATAGCTTTGTTTTTAAGCATGCCAAGAGAAAGGGGGTGGCCTCGCAGAGGCGTTGCTTGGTATGCGGTCGACTCATGTAGGAAGAGGTAGAATAATTTTGAAAAATCATTGGCTTTAGCTAGCAGGAGGAGACCTAGGAAGTCCTGAAGAATTGGAACGCCTCCCATGGCATATGTCGAGGATATTACTCCGGAGGAATCTATCCAGAATTACTTACAGAACCTCCTCTTCATGGTTCTAGACAATTGGGCTCCCCTAGTTTGTTTCGGAAAGGATGCCATAACCCCTCCTCCAAGAGTAGCACATGGTCCTAGGGACACTCCAGCTGAGGAATTTACACCTTGCTTCATGGAGGAAGAGATATAGGAATGCATAGAAGGAAACATCCATATCACAATCGATGAACCTCCTGAGGAAATGGCACAGTAGAATAGGCAGCGAGAGCACCAGGATGAGGCCAATGCGCAGATGAAAGCTCCCCTCTCCTCAACTCCGCAAGACTTGTAGGAACAACCACCATTACTTCACCGAGACCACCTAGAATTAATCTTCGATGTACGTAGCATGGTGGACGACCAATTTTTCAGGGCCATCCGCATCAACCAATGCTTGGATATGATTTACGCCACCTACTCCAGCACTACCCCAAGACACCAATGCCCCACTTCCATACAAGTCTACACAATTCTAGTCAGACACAGAAATAATGAAGATGATCATGAGGACAACAGTTAAAAGGTTTTCATGCATGCTCATAGTTAGAAACTTTTTTCTTTTGTTGCAAACTAGAGCTATAGCTCAATTAGCTTGTAGAAATGATAGCAGTAGCATAGTGAAGAACAAACTAATACTAAAGTTGGCCATGCGTCCTAGTTTCCTTTGCGCAGGATGGCAGCCTGAAAATTTGAGTTTGGAAAGTGGCATGGAATGGCTAGCTGTCTCGGTTTCCTTTCCAGGTGGGACAGTTGGCACTCCAACAAAACTCTGTAATTTTGCAATATTAATATAACAAGACCTGCCTTTTTTACTTAAAAAAATAAAATTAATTGAGCTTGTCATTTTTAATCTTATACTTTTGAATGACCTTATTTATCACCAATCACAATTAAATGTTCAATATTCATATCTAATTCCATGATCATTCCTTCAATTAAGGCATCATATTCCTCTTCGTTATTCACACAAGGGAACTCAAGTCCGATGGCATTCGAGTATACAATCTTCTCAGGACTTTTAAGCACAATCCCCACTCCACTCCCTGAAATTGAACATGCTCCATCAAATGACATTCTCTAGTAACCAACAAAATAATTCTCTTTATTCTTTATATTCTCTATTTGATCCATATCTAGTATAACATAGTTTTCAACACCAACATCTATATAATATTCCATTAATTCGTTATCCCTTTTCTTGAAATAAAATGGTCTCCTGGGTTCACAGGGGACCTTGATCATTGCTCCTTCTTTTTCAGGTAACATCATACAACTTCCATATTTCATTATATATCCATGAATCATGGAAGACTAGTCTTTACAAAGGACAACCCCGTATGTTGGCAGTAGGTCCAACACTACGATATTAAAAATTGTAATGATACAAGGAACAATAGTAATGCATGAATAAAAATATTTAATTTCTCCATAAATTGGCACCTTCCTAGAATTAATTGCATAGCTTCTCTCACCCATTTCATAGTACTTGATGCAACCAATACCAAGTGATTCAATAACTGCCAAGGGAATGATGTTGTTTTTCACACCTGAATCTACAAGACAATTATGAGGCACAACAGGGTGGAACCTTGCCCCTTACTTTCACTGTTGATGTATTTTGAATATTCTTCGGATTTGCAATCACTTCTTCAATTCTTCTGACTGGCTCATCCAACAATTTTAAAATGTTTTCCCTTTGTTGGGGAGTTTTTACTATTTCTGTGAAAGGTTGAATATTTCTTAATTTTATTAGATCATCAACAACATTATACATCATTTGAATGGGATTGCACATCATTTTGTTTATTTATGGCTTCTTTGTTCAATTTTTTTTTTTTTTTAATCATTCTCTTTTTCATTATCTTTTTTAGAATTTTCCTTATTCTTAGCCTTATTTACATGTGCTCGTGTTTGGGAAATGTTTTCTTGCAAGATATGATCTTCTTCATCTTATTCACATATATACATGGATGTCTTGCATCCATCCATATATACAGATTCAAAGATTTCTTCTGGAAAAAAATCATTTTTTGGTTCGATCATTTTCTCATTGTAAATCTCATCAAGTATTACTACGTTCTGGGTTGGCTATCTCAGAGATCTTTATCTTTGTTGATTGTCTACATTTTCAAATATCATTCTTTGTTATTGGGTAGGGTTCCTTCTTTGTTACAGGGTCAGTATCCTCAAATCAAGAACATAATTATGATTTCTTCTTAAAATTTTTATTTCATTTTGCATTTGTCTAATAACTATGTTCATTTGCACAATATCAATTTTTTGTTTCATCTCTTGGGATGGAATAGGATTCGTCTTCACATCCAGGATAGTTACTTTAAAAAATCCTCCATCAACTACCTGATTTCAAAGGGTCATGGCTTTTTTTATTCATTATTTTTCAATTTGGATACTCCTTGGTCATTAATGTTCAAATTATCCATCTTCCTTTGGAATCTTCCAAGAATGATGTCAGGATCAACACCTGTTTCGATCATGATTTCCTCCATTTCCATATCTTTGGTCATTGCGTCTTCCAGAGTATTGATTTAGGAGTTTCTAATAGAAAAATTCACATTTGGTGGCATGGAATTCTTATAAGAACCAAGTATCACTAGGTTATTAGGCGTTTTATCTTCATGAATCTTGTTAAATATTTTATCTAATATGAGGTCAATGTCTCTTATTCTGTCATTTTTCTTTAGACAAATTTGGGTGAAATTAGTGAGAAGAGTATGATATGTGACTGGGGGAGAAAACATATTAAAAAATGTAGCTATGAGATCATGAAATGAACTGATTGATCTGGTGGAAATGTTGTGTAACATTCATAAGCTTTGCTCGACAAATTTCGAATAAATAATCTCACTATCACATCATCATATTCAACAAGATGGAAATAAAAAAAACAGAAACAAATCAACATGTATTTTAGCATCGATTATTCCATCTCCAAAAAATTATTTCAAAGTACATTTAGGAATAAAATGGAGCTCATGTTCACCTCATAGGTCAATAGGAGAATATCTTATCCTTCTTAGATTTATGAATCTTCCCCTTTCCTCATGTCTTCTTTCCTGCCACCTTTCTTCATTTATTTATTCTCGTGTTTCTTCATGTGGTTCTTCACATATTTCTTCCCTTTTAGCCATGTGTGGAAGCTTCTTATTTTCTTCAAGAGTATGCTTTTAAATTTCTAAGGCATGTAGCTGCTTTCTTTTTCTTCTAGTGATTGGTCCTTTTTATTCATTCATCTTCAATTCCATCCTTTCTTTTGTGCTCTTCCAAATCGTCTCTCGTATCTTCAATCTTGTCTTTCATTTCTCATTTTTCTTAGAAGGATTTCTCTTTCTTCTTCTTGACTTAGAGTTTCCCAAGACCATTCTAATTCTTCTCTATTTCTAGTTGTTGTTATTGCAAGGTTATATAGCTGATGCAGAATAATTCGTTGGTTGTTTAATCCGATTTCTAAACATGGATGATTATCTTGAAACAAAGTCATATAATTTTTAGGATACAAAACCAAATCTAAATCTTCAAGTCTGTTCCTCTGTATGGTCACCAAAAATGTTGACGCTTGAATCTGTCAGGATCGAAATGATAACCTCATGAGGATATGAATCATCCTACATTTTTAAAGAGGTGGCACTCCATTTTGGATTATGATATTCTTTGTGATTCTAAAATCAAGAATAATATAGGACCTTAAGATAATCCAATCTTCAATGCTCAATAAAAAATAAAAATTCTTGAAATTAATGAGTATAATTTCAAATGAGAATTCCTTAGAAGTGGACTAGTAATATCATACATCCCACATTTTAGAAAATAAACAAAATTTCCCCACATCCATCATAGTGAAAATAAAATTTATGATCACATTCAAAATGAAATAAGATGGTCCATTCACATGAGAGAACTTTCATAGAGTATTGTGTCTATATCTCAAGAAACGATAATGATAGATCAATTTCAAATACTTTATACTCAAGACTCAGAGTTATAAAATACAGTCAAAATTGGTCCCGAATTAGTTCTCTAGGATTTCTAAAAACAAATGTCTCTTACAACATATTGAAATTTAAGGCGCTCATCCAAAGGACTAGGATTAGGGCTCCCATGGACCATAAATAAAAAATATACAAGAAAATAGAGAGAATAACTATGCGAAGGTCGAACAAAAAGATATGGTAAGAAGATAAAAGAATTTTGTTAGGATTTGGTTAAGCTTTTCTAGTTAAAGAACAAGCATAATTAAATGAAAACTGATAAAGGAAGAAATATGTGATCAATATGGTCTTACTATGATGGTATCTCTCTCTTTCATTTGCTTGTTTTTGTTTCTTTTGTACCCTTACCTTTTACGATTTGATTATCAGTTGTAACTCCTTCTCCTGGAAGTTTGGATATCTTGGTGAGTGATTTTTTAACCATTCTTGAATATACTCTTGTAACACCCTTGCTTCCCCCAGCTTGTAATTAATCATAAAATAGGATTACCATGCTAAGGTATGTGGACAATGTAAATGTGTTATTGTTTGAGTTGCCAATAACTGACTATGCGGGTGAATCCTTGAAAGTACTGGCCATGATATCACTAGAGGAAACAATGTGAAAACTATAATAGAGGGTTCATTATATCAAATAACCCCAAATTTCTATTGATGGGGATAATAAATCTCCTTCGAATCCCAAGGCGAGAAACCAGTTAATGAAGAAAGGACCAGTGGTTGAATTATCAACCACTCCCATGAATGGGAGCATGGTCTAACTATAGAATTTTAGCTCGAAGTACCACTGGGTATGGAAAACCAAGCTGACTTGAGTTCCCTTCTAACAGAAGGAACATGATGGGTCAAGAACCATATTGGGGAAAATATATGATAAAAAATCGGTAAGGAGAATGCATGGATCTCTCTAGCAGAAGAGGAGCATAAGGCCGTGAGCTTGATTCCAAGTGAGCATCTGATAAACCTCACCAAGAGCCATAATAGAGAAATAAATCTATGAAAGTTTGCAGAGAATAGAACCCGAGCAGAAGCTGAAATAGAGAAATAATCCTTGAGAACTACGAGTGTTCCTTGGTGATATTAGGACTTGTAATGGGGGTGGCTAGAGTGCTAAGAATGAATGCATGTGAGCCTATGGTTGGGTGGAAGGATGAACATCCACAGTCAGTTAGTTGGCTACCACCTGTAATAGATAAGTAATCGCATATCATGTGTATTTAAGTGGTACTGTGAATTAAAGTTGGATATCCTATGAATGTTTAAGGGATGGTTATGTTTTCTTAATGATTTATACTCTACCCATTTTGTGTCTGCTTGATTGTGAAATTAGGAAAGTAGGAAATTGTATGAATTGGACGTGTTTTTATACTCGTAAATGCTTGCGTCTCATGGTGGCTTAAGCCAGAGCCACGAACTGCGAGTTCGTCGACTGTGGGAATAGTTTCATGTATGAATGTCGACCCTCCTAGTATTTATGAGTCCCTTGGAGGACAGAGTTTGTTAAGGTCATGAGAGGTAGTGGAGATATGCACAGGCTCTCTGCAAGCAAGCATACAACGAGAGCCACTTAAGTTTTATAATTGATGAAGGAGCGCAAGAATTGTGCAAAATACCCTTCTAAGTGTTAAGTTAAGGAGAAAGACCACAACGCTCTTAAATCCTTCATAACTGACAAATCTCAGGAGGCATAGTGAGATTCAATTATCTAAAGGGAATATCCTTTCATTTTGAAGATGAATGGATGAGACCATTCGAGAGGATCCAAGGCTTGTCGTGACCACTAGATTGGAAGAAGGAGTGCAGACATTAACGCCTCAACTCCTTCAGTCTTCGCAAGATCGACGAATGTTGTTAATCATCATGAAGGGGATGGATCCTCCAAAACCTGAAGTCGTGATGTGATCTAGACCATAGATGCAAGGATCTATCAAGACCCACCTTGATTGTCGGTTCTGTGAGTGCGGATTTCATGTGACAGGAAAATCGCATGTTGGTGTGATTAAACTTTTGAATCCTGAAGTTGTGATGTTGTTTGGACCATTGGATAGAGGAATTTCATGGGCCGTCGATCCGACGTGAGAAAATTAACGCAAGGAGTACGTGGAAATTCAAAATTCCCTAAGGACCAAGCTCAAAAGATACTAGCGCTTTCAAAAGCGCAAATGAGGTCCAAGAGGGGAACTTGTTTCAAGTTCGTAAGCTCAGGAGAGAAGCTGAAGTCAAGACCCATACATAAGGGCTCACAGAAATTAAATCGAAGGTCGATACCTTTGAAACATCTGAAATCTTCCAATTTAGGGAACAAAGCGAAAGCTTAGGAGGAGGAGTAACAATGACCGTTGGATCGAGCACTGTGAAAGATCTGGATCACTAGGATTCACATCCTGAAAATTAGAAGAGAGTGCAGGAGGAGATCATATGTGGGCCATTAGATCTGAGCATGAGGACCAACAGTGGTTCGATCCCAAGGAAAGTGCACGAGGCCTAATCCTTTGAACAATATAGCAGATTGGTGAACTCTCGAAGTTCCAAAGTCAATCAGAACATTTCAACGTCGGGGTTGATACATGGTGTAAGATCCACAACTTCAGAGGTTTGTGGACAAGGAGGAGAACAGACAACCGAAGTAAATCCTAGTCGTTGATCGTCAAGGGGCTACATGTCGGGAGATCATGTATTTCAGGTAAAGGCACTTCGAAAAAATGGGTGCATAAGAGTTTCAAACTCCTGAAGTATTGAAGAGCCAAAGAGCCGAAGGTATCTGGACCATTAAATCCAGAGAGACACGTTGTAATGTACCCCAAAATTTACATAATTTTTTATTTTTTTTTCATTCTGTACTTTGAGTTGATTCCGTGTCTTTAAAGTTTCAATCATTCATCAACCATAATGTACAACTATCTTTTTTCCTTTTACTTCTCTATCCTATTTTAACATATTGTTGCCTCTTCCTATTTTGGTATTGAGTTATACACGAACATAGGTACATAGCTAGGGATATCTTATTTCATTGCAACTTGGTATTATCCACCGTTTTCATTTCCAAAACCCACTTTATGATATGGGGTATAACTACTTAGAACCACTATCATATAAATGCAATGGTCGTAGATGTAAGGCCTTACAACATTCGTTCTGATATATATTATTATAGGGTCTACAAGAAGAGGTTAACACTATTCAAAATACTTTTAAACAAACACTTTTGGGTATAAAATCGAACACTAATCTATACAAATAAATTAAGTGCATAGAGGCTAAACTTGGGGAGGTTATGGTTAATGTAAAGGTAGTTGGGTTCAACGTATAACCAGTATAGAAAGGTGATAAAAAAATAACCCTAAGTAGGCCATCCAGGTTCCTCGCCATTAATTTTCTGAGAAAACGATACAGGTCGGAACCCTCTCGTCTTAAAGGCCTGTCTATTACATTTAAGGTGCTCTGAGATAAGTCTAATCAATTCAGAGTTCGACTGGCATGCCCCAATGAAATGTTAGAACTTACCATTTATTCACATGGCCATGTACGATTCCCACCCATCCTCCATTACTCCATACGAAAGGGTATTCCATAGCTTTCACTTTCATTCCGGTCTTGGCTTGGTGAAGAAAAATGGAATGTTCCAGACCAAAATCTGTTTTAGTTTTTCGTATTAGCATCATGGTCATGTTTCTGTGAAATCAGACCTTGTTCCAGGTGGGAGAGATCTTGGAAGAAAAATTCTTGACGGGAAACCCTATGTGAGGTAAGTCGACTTGGTTGTTCTTGTCATTTTGCATTCGGGTCTTTCTGTCTGATCGGGTAGTTTCTGCATACTCCAGTTCCTGGTCAGTTCCTCGGTAGAATTATTGTTTTATATCGAGGTTACTATAGTAAAAGGGGGTCGGTGGTGCTCTAGCAGGGTTTAGATTTTTCACAGTTTACCCCTTTCTCTATACTAGCTTTTATGTCGAGACCGAGCCATTTTCCTCTTGTGGAAGGACTTATCACGGTGTCAGTTGTAATCGTGCATCCGAGATATTATATTTTATTTATTTTCTTAACTGAACTTTCGTATTGGGTCTAGCTTCCTCCGTCGGTTAATTCCTAGTTGACAGAGTTTATGACCAGGTTTTCCTTGCATGGGTGTGTAATAGACCTTTTGGTACAGTGTTGATCTTGAAAAAAATTATGTGTTTAAACATTTAGCTCACTGGTATTATTATACCGAATTAGAGGTGTCATTCTAATGGCCGAAAGCGGTTTAATCCTTTCTGTTTATATTTGGATTGTTACATTGGATTTATATTTACTATTACTTTACACTCATTATATGAATGTTATCCTTGTAATGTTTTTTTTTGGGTTAAATACTGGTATTCGTCGCTAATGATGGGCCCCTTTGATGTGCGAGGGTACCCATCAGGGAGACACAAACTCCTCTTCCCCTTTCGGTCTAGGAGGAACATGGTTTGGCGCAATGGAGAAGGGTCTAAAATCCTCTATTACAGCTAAGTACATCATCGACTCCTTTCTCATTACGTTCTGTTCTTAAAATGATTATGTTATTGCTGGTGGATATATTTTTTTTTAATGTTTCACATTACTTCATGCAGGGTGTGATCACACCAAGGCAGGGGAACGCCCTCTTCACTCTTTCAAGAGGTATTCGGGTTCCAACTACAATGCACATCCGTCTAAGTTATTACGAGTTACATGCACCGATGATCAAGGCTACGTCTCGTTCTTAATACTTTGAAGATCTTTTGTTTCCCAATTCTGTATTAGTTGTTTTAAGGGTACGCCCTAATTTGTATTAATGACTGGTACTTAGAAAGTACGTTAAGCTTGCGCCTGGTTGGATTCGTGATATCTAGATAGTCATTCCCTTAAATAATTATGAACGTTATGTATTGAGTTTATTTGTTGTGGATAAAATTGAAGTAATAGGTTTGAAACTGAAATTTTCTGTGTTTAACATCCTCCTCTATATTTCCGAAAAAACTGGTTTGTCAATACAGAGTTGAATTCTTTTCTTGAATTATTCTAGTTAATTTCCCAGAATTCATATTATTATTAATTACACCGTCATCGCGATATGATTTAACTATGCACGGTATTATACCTACAACTAAAACAGTAATGGTATGTTTAAGGGGGTTCATTTCCCACTGGTATTGTGCAATTGTATTCAAGACTTCCAAGTTTTTATTTAAGTTTGTGCACTTATTTCTGATATAAAAGTAGTAATGGTAGGAGTTTAACCTGAGCCTCATTTTTCCCCATTCGTAATTTAACTCATGAACCAGTTGCGTAAATGTTTTCGTGGGAATCCCATGCCCGTGGGACTCCATCTAGAGTTTGGGTTTTAATGTCTCAGCTGTAAATCATGCAAGAAAATTACACTTATCCGATTGAGGTTAGGATAGGTCGAGACTTTCAGAATTTGTAATTGTTTTTCTCTCATATGATTACTTTACTCGTTTATGTCATATATCCTATCTTGTTCTGAATTAACATATTGCACTGTAGCTACGCTATACAATTAATACTTAACTTTTGTTCCTACATAAGCCATTAATCAAGCATTTTATCGATATTCTCACCAGAGTTAAGATAGTTTTGTTCCTACGAAAGAACTACTAAAACCATACTAAAGTACCTATACTCCAATTTTTCTATAATGGGGTCTATGGAGTTTGTTGGATTACTTTCCTACAAATATGTTTATATATATAGTACCAGACTCTGTTATAGTCGGTTCACTTCAACATCATTGTATCGTTTATACAGAATACCCATTATATAATGTATCTCTGTTCATAATATACCTGTACAGGTCTATATGCATATCGAATATAATCTCAGTGTTGCAGGGTGTATTTGCTTAGAGTTTGAACTTGTATACTCACTAGTGGAGGTTCACTGTATACTATAGTCATCTACAGGAAATATAATTCACCATAGATATTGGTACACTTGGCCTCAACTACACTATGCAAACAATTCAATTTTTCTTTTGTTCAACATAATTAATTGAGAAGATAGATGTAGACTGTAGTCATCGAACAACCTTTGTATAGGTTAATGAATGCATGCTAACTTTAAGGATTTCACTATATCCGTAACCAATTCACCCCACAGAGATAGAGATATTGAAATTCAGATACAGTAAATAACATACAACAATTATACGATCATTAAAACATATACTAGAAACCATTTCAGTACAGATTTAACATGTACAATACCAAAGATATAAAATCATTTAGACAGATAAGGGTTAGAGTAGCATATCTGAGCTAAACTCGCAGTAAGACAAAGGGAGCAGCCACATTCCTCCCAACCATAAAACTGAGCAGCCAAGATCACTTGCACGGTTCACCCCCTAGCTTGACCATGAGTCCATGAGGGAAAACTTGAAAATACCTCCTCAGCAATGTCCTTCAACCAGTAGTCCCCTCTTGCCTCACACCTATTTAGTGTTCATAAAAACAAGGAAAAGAAATCAATAGTTTCCTTTTCCAACATACTTGGCAGCATCCTGCCTCCTCACATATGCTTATTTATCAATTTGCCTAGGTCTTTTTCCCTTGTTTGGGAATTTTTGCAGCTTGCTAAATCCTTGATTTTTAGGGGCTGCCAATGGCCAATTCACTGATTTTCCACTTGTAAAAATCAGCCTAGAGGTAGTTCCAACATGTTCCCCTCTCATGGAGTCATGGTCAGCTAAATTTAACATGGTTGTCCCCTTTGTCCCCTACAATCAATATAAAAGATTCTATTTTTCATACAAGTGTCATAGTCAAATAGTTAGTTGGGACAAATCAGATCTCTTCCCAACAGTCATAATCATTTATTACAATTATAAAATTCGAAATTCGGAATTGCCATAAATGGAAAAAAATTTCCAATTTCGAATTTACTAAAAATGGAATAAATTTCCAGCAAATTTAAATTCTAAATTTTATTTTATTTTTGGGGATGTCACATCCTTTCCCCCTTTAGTAAAACACTGTCCTCAATGTTCATTCCTTTCCTGGAATAGGATTGGATGAGATTTCTGCAAATCTCCTTCCAACTCCCAAGTGGCCTCCTCAGGACTAAAGTGCTTCCATTGCACCTTTACCTGAGTGACAACTCTATTCCAAAGTGTTGTTTCTCTCCGGTCTAGAATGCACAGGGGTTCCACCTAGAACTCGCCTTCGGGCTCCACCTGCACCAAGTTCCAATCAATCATATGAGTAGGGTCATGAATATACTTTTCAGCAAGGAAACATGAAATACATTATGAATTCTTAGATTAGCTGGAAGTGCAAGTTGGTATGCTACGGGTCCAATTCGATCTATTATCTCGAAGGGCCAACAAAACCTGGGTGCCAACTTGGCACAGTTCCCTAACTTCAACGAGCTTTTTCAGGCTTTGAATTTCAAATAAACATGGTCTCTTGATTTAAATTCCAAGTGCCTTCTTTTCTGATCTGTATAACTCTTCTGTCTGTCCTGTGCTTCTTTCAAGTTTTGTTGTACCTTTCTTACCATGTTCTCCATTTCTTGGAGCATTTCTGGTCTGACCATGAACCTGTCAGCCGGGTTATCCCATCTAATTGGAGTCGTACACTTTCTGCCATACATTATTTTGAAAGGTCTCAACTTAGCCAAAGTTTGGTACCCATTGTTATATGCAAATTCTACCAAGTGCAGATAGTCTTCCCACTTGTTTGGTTTTGTTCTTACGTACATGCGGAGCATATCCTCTATGATCTAGTTTGTCCTTTCAGTCTGTCCATCCATTTATGGATGATAACTTGTACTGAAATTCAAGTTAGTATTTAGCCCTGCAAACAATTCCTTCCAAAAAGCGGATGTGAATTTTACGTCTCTATCTGAAATCACCATTTTAGGAATACCATGCAGTCTAAAAATTTCTTTCATGAATATTTCAGCAATGTTTATAGCTTTAAAAGTAGACTTTACATGAATAAAGTGTGCAGAATTACTGAGTTTATCGATTACAACCATAATAGAATCATTCTGTTTCTGGGTTTTAGGCAAACCTATTATAAAATCCAATGATATGGTCTCCCACTTCCATTCTGGTACTGGTAATGGCTGTAATAGGCTGGCTGGATGCTGGTGTTCGGCCTTAACCTGTTGACAATCTTGGCACCTAGCCAAGTATTCTACTGTTTCACCTTTCATATTAGGGCACTAAAATAGTTTTGTAAGTGTTGTTATCATTTTTTGGTAACCTGGGTGGCCAAAATATGGTTTCTTATGCACTTCGTCTAAGACTGTTAGTTTTATCTCTACAGAATCTGGTAAGTAAAGCCTATTTTTAAAGCATAGCAGTCCCTTCTTGTCGATACTTAGATCCGTTTTATCTGAGTTTGCGACACTGTTATGTAATTTTGCCATTACCTTAGTGTAATTTCCATCATTAATACCTTTTGTCCTTATCCTTTGTTCCATATCACTTTCAGCCCTACTGACGCTTATCTCATATATCCCATGGACTCTTCTGCTTAAAGCGTCTGCTACTTTATTTTCCTTACCCTTGATATGTTTGACCTCGAAGTCGAATTCGCTTAAGAAGGCTAGCCACCTTGCTTGTCTTGCATTAAGATATGGTTGGTTAAACAAATATTTCACCCCACGATTATCTATTAATAGTAGGAATTTTCTACCCATTATGTAGTGTCGCCACATTTTTAAGGCGTGTATTACTGCTGCTAATTCTATGTCACGAGTGACATAATTTCTCTCGTGTTCCTTTAATTTCCGGGACTCATAACAAATGGCGTATACTTCTTGAGTTAATATACCACCTAGTCCTTCTTTACTTGCATCCACACATACTGTGAAGTCTTTGTCAGGGTCTGCTACCTTCAATATGGCTGCAATTGTCAATAATCCCTTCAGTTTGTTAAAATTGTCTTGGCACTTCTCTGACCAGTTAAACTTGGTTCCTTTATTTTGTAATGATGTGATAGGGTAGGCTATCTTGGAAAACCCTTCTATAAACCTGCGGCAATATCCAGTGATTCCCATAAACGATCTTATATCTACTACATCCTTAGGAACTAGCCATTCCATAATGGATTTTGTCTTTTCCGGGTCTACGACAATGCGTTCTGCTAAAATCACATGTCCTAGATATTGTATTTCTTTATGATAGAAGTCACACTTGTCAAATTTGGCGTATAGTTTGTGTTTCCTCAATGTTTGCAGAACTATCCTTAAGTGTTCATCATGTTCCTCTTTCGTTTTTTAATAGACCAGAATATCGTTGATAAATACTACCACGAACTTGTCTAAGTACTGACTGAAAATATTGTTCATTAGACACATAAACGTGACTGGTGCGTTAGTGAGTCCGAAAGGTATGACTATGAATTCGTAGTGTCCATACCTTATCCGAAAAGTTGTTTTTCTTATGTTCTCATCTTTTATCCTAACTTGATGATAACTGGATCGTAAATCCAGCTTTGAAAAGATCTTGGCCCCACCTACTTGACCGAATAGATCATTTATCCTTGGTAAGGGGTATTTATTCTTAATAGTCATTTTGTTCAGTTGTCTATAATCGATACATAATCTTAGAGTATCGTCTTTCTTTTTCACAAAGAGGATTGGTGCCCCCCATGGTGAGACACTAGGTCTAATATACTCTTTGTCCAATAATACCTGTAACTGTATTTTTAATTCTGTCAGTTTTGGTAGACTCATTTGGCAAGGTGCCTTTGAGATAGGGGTTGAACCTGGTAGTAGGTCTATGGAGAAGTCTATCTCCCTTCTAGGAGGTAATTCTGGTATCTCATCCACAAACATGTCTCTGAAGTCACGTAGGATAGCAAAGTCTTCTAGTTTTGGCTTATCATCTTTTCCTAGTAGATTCGTTACTTGGATGGCATAAACTTGACATCCCTTTCTCATACATTTCTTGAGTTGCATTGCTGAAACTTGTCTGACTGATACCGGTTTTGATATACCTTGGGCTGTTCTAACAGTGCCAAAATCGTCCTTATAGCTAAGTATCTTTGTATAGAAATCTAGTACTGCTTTATGTTGTTCCAACCAATCCATCCCGATAATCATATCTTAAGATCCTAGTGGTAGGATGTTCAGATGGGTCTTTCTATTTTGATCATCTTAGATGAACTCACAATCCGGAACAAACTCAACTACTTTTCTTTTAGTACCAGTAACTAATTGTACAAGCCATGATTTTGCGTGCTTCAGTTTATTAAGTTTGTTTGACTCTGCCACATTAGGTGTAATATAACTTAACGTAGCTCCAGGGTCAATTAAAACAAAAATTCGAGTATCATTGATTTTACCTTCGATTTCTACCACCGAGGACTGGTGATCAGCTTGTTGAACATCTATGGTTGCATTTATCTGATGTAGGCTTCTGCCCATGTCTCCCATCGTCAAGGCTTCCTACAGATTATGAACAACAATTCTGTTTGTTGAACTCAGATGTGGACAGTTCCTCCTTAGATGAGGCTCCCCACATTCCCAACACTTTAGAGAGGAAACACATTAATAGATCATGAACTCTGGGTGAATTGCACTAGGGTTTTAGTTGAGAATTGAGATTCTTGAACCCCGAAGACCCAAAGTGAATCTAGACCATCAGATCCATAGGGACACCTGGAGATGGAACGTGGACTCCGAAGAAATATGTTCAAGATTTTTCAGTTGATATTTGAGACTCCCAAAGTCTGAACAACTAGCGATCCGAAGTAAATATTAACCGTTCGATCATTCGAAGTAAATCCCAGTCATTAGAACATCCGAAGTAAATATCAAGTGTCATATCGTCCAAGGTGAATCTAGACCATCTGATCCAGAAGATACATGGCATATATTGGTGGTTTCCGGACAAAGTCCTGAAGTAATTCATAGCCATTAGATCAAGAGGACAGGTGGCATAAATATGTAGATTTTGGGTAAAGACTCAAAGCAATCCTCAATCGTCCGAATCAAGTGGACACACAGAAGGAATACTCTTACTTCGAGGGGAAGTGAAGTTTGAGATTTGAGATCTCAGAAGTCTGGAGACCCGAAGGAAATCTCAACCATTGATCGAGAAAAGGGTTGTAGGACCGTTGATCTAGTTGAAAGGTCAAACCCCTGAAGTAGAGGCAGAGCCGCTAATTGAGAAGGACAGGTGTCTACGAATCATTGACTCCGTAAGCTTGACATACATAAGAGTGGAAAGTTTGAGACTTGAGAATTCTAAAGTCTGGAATTCCAGAACAATTCACAGATGTTAATTTGAAAGAGGTCAGATATGATCCACAGATTTGAAAGGGATAGATCTGAGCTGTCAGATCAAAGGCACCATCAAGATTGTGAGATTGAGGGTCTCGTAGCATTGCAGGGATTGGAGATGTGTGAACTTTAAATATTTGAGGGTGGGCTGCAATCCAAACCATGGTTTTGAAGAAATGACACATGGAGGCTCGAGGAGAATTGTGGGGTGAAAGGTAGTTTGGTTTCAAACCGCCTTTGGCCGTGCCTGCAATTGTTTTTTTGCATGAGGTTATCTGCCAAGGTCACCCCAAGGAGGGGCTTATCAGGAAAGAGGATAGCACCCAAACTCAGAGATTCCCCAAGCACGAAGGGAAGGTCATGGGTACAATTAGACCTGCACCTGAAAGTCAAAAGGGTCTGCATTTAATTACAGAGAAAGACCATCAAGGTCTCAGAGAGTCGTTTGGCTTCAAAATCGAAGATCCTTGACGAGGAGGTTGGAATAGTTCCCCAACTTTCCAAATTAGAAACCATGAATAGAGAATATATTCTTTAAGAAAAGAAAAAAATGTTATGCACCGTCTTGAGTGTGTTACAAATTTGTATCAGGGCATGGTTACAACACTTGCCTTCTTGGGCTCATGTACGAGTCGCATAAGGAGTTATTGTTATCTGCATTTATGATCCATATTTTATGAGCAGAACGAAATGAATATGGATTATTAATAGGTTCTTAACACAAAATAACATAGATAAAGTAAAATTGATTTTCTATTCAATAACGAAATAAGCTAAAACTGTAAAATGCAGTGGAAACAGGCTTGCTGGAATGGTGGCGGCTTATCTCTAAGAAGAGATGTGATGGCTGCACGCATTCACAAGAAGAATATTACAATGAGGCTATGAAGGCCCTTTTACAATAAACAAGAATTCCAAAAACCCTAGACATCCAAAAACCTATCCCTAGGAGATGAAGCGCCAAAAGTCATGTGGGCCCCATTTGGGTAAGTTAGTACATCAACTTCTTGGGGTCGTAACGTTTGCATACGATCTCCATTTTAGGTGTGTGATAGCCCATTGGAAAGGTATCATCAAGGAGATTCATTTTTGGGGTTAAATAATGCCTTTGGTTATCATTGAGGAACTCGATCCTGAAAAACCTTCATTTAGGCCCTCAAAATGGCCCTGAAAGTTAAAACTGCTAAAAATAGTAAATTGCCAAAATTGTCAGAAAACTGTTTTGATCCAGTTGGAAAAGGTGGATGGCCACCAATATCCATATGGATCAATACTCCCTCCTTAGGAAGAAATGGTCTCCATTGCGTTGAGGTCCCCCATCAGATGAGGAAAGTTCTTCTAAATTTGGCCCTGGGTGAGCCACTTGCCTTCATGCAGGAGATGCCCTGCTTTGACGACTCGATAAAGATGGATCCTTTGTTTTCAAGTGCACTTGATCTATGTGTCCACAATCTGATCATTGGATTCCTGTTGTATGCATTCGGGGTTGATCTCTGTTGGTGTCATTCGTTCTTCTACTTCTGAGGTGTCCAATAATGGTGGGAAATAAGGGCGAAGGAGATCCACATTGAACATTGGGTGTAGGCCAAGGAAAGGAGAAATGTTGAGTTCAAAAGAATTATCCCCCATGGCCTTGGTGATAGTGTACGACCCATAACGGAGTGGGTGAAGCTTCCGATGGGGTCTTGTAAGGCATTCTTTCTGCAAGTGCAACCAAACTTTGTCACCCACCTGAAACTTATGTGGCACCCGTTGTTGATCATGGCATTGTTTGTACTTGTCATTGGACTTTTGTAGGATATCCTGAATCTGTTGGTGGATGTGTTGGATCCTCTCAATGAACCGAGTGGGTTTTTCAGCTTCAGTTGGAGCAGGAGATGAGTCGGTCGAGGTGACCGCAAGGGGAAGTGCAATATCTATGGGACCCGATGGTTGGAATCCCAACCCCACCTGAAAAGGGATGTGGTTGGTTGAGCTATGCAGGGCTCGATTGTGTCTATGATGGACATAGGGAAGGATGTAATCCCATGTATGAGGGTTCTTTGAATTATACATGTGAAGGATATGCACAATCATTCGATTTACAACCTCGGTATGGCCATTTGTCTGGGGGTGGAAGGTTGTGGATTTGGTGAGCTTGGTGTCTAGTAGTGACCATAGGCTCGACCAAAATGTGATCAGAAATCTACTATCTCGATCTGAGACAATGGTTTGTGGGATTCCAAAATGTACCTAGACTCATTCAAAGAAGAGCTTCATAGTGGCTTTTGTTGTGATGCTCTTCTTGCAAGCAACCATAATCGCCATATTAGAACAACGATCAAGAACCATAAAAACATAGTTATTTACCCACTTGGTGGATGGGAGGCCTGACATATAGTCCATTGAGATGGATTCCCATGGCCTGTCAGGAGTAGGAAGAGGGGTTTATAGGCCATGTTTCTTAATGGTCGATTTGGCAATAATGCAGGTAGTGCAGGACTTGATATACTTGTTGACCTCTTGTTGAAGTTTCGACGAGTAGAAATGTTTCTGTATCATTGCCACTGTCTTTTTGATGCTGAATTGTCCTGCCACCCAACTGTAGTGGGATTCCCTGATCATCTTTGCTCGCTCACTTGATGGAACACAGATATGGCCCAGATGACACAACAACCCATCTTGAAGATGGAAATTATCGACAACTTCATTTGCACCCAACATTTCATAGGTGGTGGTGAAGTCAGGGTCTATGTCATAGAGTTGGGGCCATCCAGATGTCTCATGGATGCAAGAGTCTATCACCGTGGTGAGTGCAGCGACTGGCGGTCTGCTCAGGAAATTAGCGATGCGATTGGTGCTTCCTATTTTATACTTGATGTTGAGGTGGAATTACTGCAAGTACGTGGACCACTTTTGATGGAGGTCATTCTACAATTTTCCCCATGTCTGCATGAATTGTAGTGGCTTATGATTGGTGTGGATGATTGTCTCCTTCCTAAGAATGTAATGTCTCCACTGGCGGCAGGCTTGCACAATGGAGTGCATTTATTTGTCGTAAGTAGGGTACTTACGAACAATATCTGACAGTGTCTCACTATTATAGGCCACAGGGTGGTCGTGCTGAGTGAGAACGGTGCCCACAACATAGTCTGAAGAATCTATCTGGATCTCAAAGGGATGTTGCAGGTATGGTAGTGAAAGTACTAGAGCTCAGCATAGGCGCTACTTCAAATCATTGAATGCTTGTTGTTGGGACCGACTCCATGAAAATGTTTCCTTACCACTACCCTTGTTTATTTGGTTGAGGGGTCATGCAATATGGGAGAATCCCAACATGAACCTGTGGTAGAAATTGGAAAGGCCCAAGAAGCTCTGAAGCTCAGTGAGTGTTGTTGGGTCTGGCCAGTCACATATGACTTGGATCTTGGCTGGATCCACATGTACACCATGTTGATGAATGATGTAGCCCAAGTAATCGACTTGATCCATGCTGAAGGAGAATTTTTCCAAGTTGGTGTATAGCTTGTGCTGTCACAGGGTGTGTAAAACTTGTTGAATATGCTGAAAGTGTTTGGCCCAAGTCTTGTTGTAAATTAGAATGTCATCCAGATACACCACTGCAAAAGTATTGGTGAATGGTCACAGGATATCGTACATCATCCTCATGAAAATAGCTAGGGAATTTGTCAAACCAAAGGGCATGACCAACCATTCAAAGACCTTCCTTTGACTTGAAGGTGGTCTTCCATACATCTGTCTGTTCTATCAGGACCTGGTGGTAGCTAGACTTTAGATCAATGTTACTGAAGTATTTGGCCCCTGTGAGTTGATCAAGGAGGTCATCGATTCGGGGAATCGAATACTGATTTCTGACTATGATTTTATTCAGAGCCTAGTAATCAATACAGAGTTTCCAAGTTCCATTATTATTTTGTACCAGAATGATTAGGCTCCCACAAGGTCATGATCTGGGGTGGATGTGCCCCTTGTGGATAAATTCTTGGATTTGTTGCTTGATCTCCTCATTCTCTAACAAAGAGGGATGATAGACTGGCCCATTGGGCAATGGTACACCGGGGGTCAGATCGATGGAGTGCTTGACCTGGCAGTGCAGAGGTACCCATGTAGGTGAGGAGAAGATATCTGAGTATTCCTCCACGACTTTATCTACTTGCTTCTGCTGTGTTGAGAGGTCGACCGCAGAGACCCTGAATGTGGTTGTGATCTTTCACTTGTTTTGAGAGCGAATCATGAAGAAGACAAACTTCCCCATCTGAGATATGACCTTCCTGCATTGCTTAGCAGATATCAAGGAAATAGCACTAGGTGGGACTACCTCAGGTATCATGTACAATTTCCTCTTCAAAGTAATAATAACACTATGAGGCCTAGACTGATATACAACATGACATTTCCATAAATAAGGTTGGACCAAAATAACATCACAAACTTCGAGAGGAGAAACATCACACAATATGCCATATTTGAAGGGCTTGATTCCGTACGACAATCGACACTGTTGGCTGACACAAAGATCACTTCCTTGGCAGAGCCATCCAATGGTGTAGGGTTGTGGGTGCAAATTTGTTGGTAGGGCCAGCCGCTTGATGACCTCTATTGAGATGAGGTTCTTCTGGCTACCACTATCAACGATGAATTGTAGTGGGGTGCCTTTTACCCATATCTATGAATGGAAGAGGCGCTCTCCTTCTTCTGGCTCATCCGGTTCACTAGGTTGGAGCTTGGTGTTAGCAATAGTGGCACTGGGTTCCGCATCAATGATTCGTCTTCCCCTTTCTAGTTTTGGATCAGAGTCAGAATCCACATATGATTCAGAGGCTTTCACTACTACCACCAATGACTGTTTTGAGCGGCAGTCAATAGTGTTATGCCAAGGGCTCTTATGGATGTCCCGCCACTTCCTTGTATCTTTCTTTGTCTTTATGGTGTCCTTCTTTGCTTGTTGCTTGGACTGGTAGTCCTGATAGTGTTCATCTTTGTTCTATCATTTGTTTTGTGGGTTGGGGCCACCCTTTCCTACCTTTTGTTGTGAGGGGTTCCCAGGCCTAAATTGTCACGTCTTTTGTTTGAGATTCTGCTCAATTTTGACAACATATCGGTAGGCTGCACCCAAGTATGAGATGTCCAAAAAATCCATTTCGGTCTAGATGTATCTATGCATAGTGTCATGATACTTGAGCACCCGATTTCTCTCCAAATCTTTGATACCCATCTTGGTGCGCAAGGTATGGAAGATATTTGTAAAATCTAGCACTGCTTGGTCTCTTTCATGCCGCATTGTGGTCCATTTGGTATACAGGTCGTCATAACTTCTGACAGGGTAGTATTGTTCATTAATAACATCCCTGAAGGATTCCCAGGTGGCCGTGACTAAAAACAATGAGGTTTCCTCTGTTTCCTTTTACTCACAAAAAGTTTCCCACTAATCTTTGACATTGGGAACGACTTTGAGGAGTGCAAAATTAGTCTTTTCTCTTTTCAAAAAGTTATGGATAGAAAAATATGCTTCTAGTAGATCCAACCACTTTTCTATAGCATCTGCATCTATATGACCTTCAAATATAGGAATATCAAAGTTTATTTGTACCTTGAAAGGGGTGGCACCTCCATTCGAAGAAGATGCGTTGCCTATTGGTAGTTGCCGAAGGATTTGTGTGAAACTATCCATCATCTCGTTCCTCCGTTGCATGAGGGATTCCTTAATAAACAGTTTGAAAGGATATCCTGTCCCATCATATTTCTTTCCTCCTGCCATGAGAGGTCGCTTGGGCGTGCGAGAGCTTCTTTCTTCAAGGGATACAAGCTCGATACCCAACTCTTTGTACTCCGACCTCGTTGGGGACATGCATTAAGATGACAAAGAGAAGACCGCTCTGATACAAATGATCCATATTTTATGAGTAGAACGAAATGAATACAGATTATTAATAGGTTCTTAACAAAAAATAAAAGATATACAGTAAAACTGGTTTTCTATTCAATAATGAAATAAGCTGAAAGTATAAAATGCAGCGGAAACAAGCTTGCTGGAATGGTGGTAGCTTATCTCTGAGAAGAGATGTGACAGTTGCACACATTCAAAAGAAGAAGATTACAATGAGGCTCTGAAGGAATTTTTACAATAAACAAGAATTCCAAAAACCCTAGACATCCAAAACCTAACCCTAGGAGATGAAGTGCCAAAAGTCATGTGGGCCCCGATTGGGTAAGTTAGTACATCAGCTTCCCGGGGTCATAACTTTTGCATACAATCTCCGTTTAAGGCATGTGATAGCTCGTTGGAAAGGTATCATAGAGGAGATTCATTTTGGGTGATATATCATTACTTTGGATATCATTGAGGAGATTGATCCTGAAAAACCTTCATTTAGGCCCTCAAAATGGCCCCAGAAGTTAAAACTACTAAAAATAGTAAATTGCCAAAATTGTCAGAAAACTATTTTGAGCCAGTTGGAAAAGGTGGGTGGCCACCGATATCCATCTGGATCAACTTAATCTTTTAGGAGAAGGACTGAATATTGAACCTGTGATTTTGGGAATTCTTGTTGAATTTCAGCAGAAGAATTTGTTTAGCCCTTTGTCAAAGTGATAACTACTCTTACCGGAGTAGGCATATGCTAATTAACATTTATAATAAGACTTGAATATGGATAGTTGAAGGTGGCAGGGTTCTATTACAAGAAACTGAAGCCCAAAGGATGAATGACCTGGTGTTCGTAACACCGCTTCTAAGCATGGGCAATTGGAACTTCAGGCACTGATGATGGTAGATTATATAATGGTTAATACCTTTGTGGCTTAAAGGAATCTGATAGGATCAAGTAGGATCCCTCAGAGTTATAGTTACTACTTTATATCAAATCAAAGTATATAACTCCTGAGGACCAGAGAAAAGTGAGATGGGTAAAACCCTATGGACGATGAGGCAAGAAGGTTTTCTTGCCAGACATTTTTGCATAAAGAGGAAAGTGACCCTAGTTGGTTATGGCCTTGAGAGAAGGAAACATCAATATGAGATATGACTGTGAGATTAGTCTTGTAAGTGACTGAAATCTCAAACTAAAGGACACTAATGATTAAATTAAACTATCAAGTGAATGCATGAGGTAAAAAGGTGCAAGAGATGCACCTACTTATACACAAATGTGTATACATGATCATAAGGATGATTGAAAGATCCTTGGGAAAATGATATAGAAGACGGATATGTTCGTGTGTGTGAATGACATGGAAAAAGTGAAATCAATAAGCTAGCATGATGAATACTTATTTGTGTTTAATCATGCTTGAGCGCATGTGTTAATGCATTGTGGAGCTTCCTAATATGAAGCCTGATATTAATACCACTTAGGTATGAATGATATTAAACGTGCAAGTGATTCACATGTATGATGTAAGTTAATAAAACTAGAATATGTATGGATACATAATTTGGGTACATGACCAAGATGCATGTTTATATTCATTATGGGATATTTGGTAAACTACTGAAGCTAACTCATGGTTGAGGCCATAAAAAATAGTGATGGATATGCAATAAGGAAGTTGCATGTTGAAGGATTTACCTATGGAGGAACTGTGTGAAGAATCTGTCAGGAAAACAAAGTCACAACCTTAATGATTGTTGAGAATTAAGCAGTGAGCTACAAGCTTGCATATATATATATATATATATATATATATATATATATATATATATATATATATATATA
>ML783841.1:189120-218791 GCA_009831015.1 Picea engelmannii
CCCCCCCCCCCCCCCCCCATACCCCCCCTCAAACCTCCCTACGCACCTGGCGCAATGCAAACACTGCTACTCATGAAAAGAATATAACATATACCCAACACTAAAAACCTCGATTAATTCATTTACTCTCTTTAAATTAATTAATTGAGCTTGTCTTTTTTAATCTTATACTTTTGAATACCCTGATTTATCACCAGTCACAATTAAATGTTCAATATTCATCTCTAATTCCAGGATCATTCCGTGAATTAAGGCATCATATTCCTCTTCGTTATTCGTACAAGGGAACTCAAGTCCAATGGCATGCAGGTATACAATCTTCTTAGGACTTTTAAGCACAATCCCCACTCCACTCCCTGAGCTTGAACATGCTCTATCAAATGACATTCTCTCTTAACCAACAAAATAATTCTCTTCATTGTTTATATTCTCTATTTGATCCATATCTAGGATAACATAGTTTTAAATACCAACATCTATATAATCTTCCATTAATTCGTTATCCTTTTTCTTGAAGGAAAATGGTCTCCTGGGTTCATAGGGGACCTTGATCATTGCTCCCTCTTTGTCAGGTAACATCATACAACTTCTATTGTACATTATATATCCACGAATCATGGAATACCAGTCTTTTCCATGGACAACCCCGTATGTTGGTAGTAGGTCTAACACTACGATATTAAAAATTGTCATGATACAAGGAACAATAGTAATCTAGAAATACAAATATTTAATTTTTCCATAAATTGGCACCTTCCTAGAATTAATTATGTAGATGCTCTCACCCTTTTCATAGTACTTGATGCAACGAATACCAAGTGATTCAATAATTTCCAAGGGCATGATGTTGTTTTTCACACCTGAATCTACAAGAAAATTATGAGGCACAACAGGGTGGAACCTTTCCCCTTACTTTCACTATTGATGTATTTTGAATCTTCTTCGGATTTGCAATTACTTCTTCAATTCTTCTGACTGGCTCATCCAACAATTTTAAAATGTTTTCCCTTTGTTGGGGAGTTTTTACTACGTTTTTGAAAGGCAGAGTATTTCTTAATTTTATTAGATCATCAACAACATTATACATCATTTGAATGGGATTACGCATCATTTTTTTTCTTTATGGCTTCTTTGTTCATTGTTTTATTTTTATCATTCTCTTTTTTAGAATTTTCCTTATTCTTAGCCTTATTTACATGTGCTCGTGTTTGGGAAATGTTTTCTTTAAAGATATGATCTTCTTCATCTTATTCACATATATACATGGATGTCTTGCATCCATCAACCTGTAAAGATTCCAAGACTTCTTCTGGAAAAAAAACATTTTCTGGTTCAATAATTTTCTCATTGTACATCTCATCAAGTATTACTACGTTCTGGGTTGGCTATCTGGGAGCCCTTTATCTTTGTTGATTGTCTACATTTTCAAATCTCATTCTTTGTTATTGGGCAAGGTTCCTTCTTCGTTACGGGGTCAATATCCTCAGATTAAGAACATAATTATGATTTCTTCTTAATCTTTTTATTTCATTTTTCATTTGTCTAATAGTTATGTTCATCTGTGCAATATCAATTCTTTGTTTCATCTCCCAGGATGCGATAGGATTTGTCTTCACATCCAGGATAGTTACTTTAAAAAATCCTCCATCAAATACCTGATTTTCAAAGGGTCATGGATTTTGTTCTTCATTATTTTTAAATTTGGAAACTTTGTGGTCATTAATTTTCAAATTATCCATCTTCCTTTGGACTCTTCAAAGAATGATTTCAGGATCAACACCTATTTTGATCATGATTTCCTCCATTTCCATAGCTTTGGTCATTGCGTCTTCTAGAGTATTGATTTGGGAGTTTCTAATAGAAAACTTCACAATTGGTGGAATGGAATTCTTATAAGAACCAAGTATCACTAGATTATTAGGCGTTTTATCTTCAGGAATCTTGTTCAATATTTTATCGAATATGAGATCAACGTGTCTTATTCAGTCATTTTTCTTTAGAAAAATTTGGGTGAAATTAGTGAGAAGAGTATGATATGTGACTGGGGGAGAAAACATATTCAGAAACGTAGCTATGAGATCATGAAATGAGCCAATTGATCTAGTGGGAAATATTGTGTACCATTCATAAGCTTTGCCCAACAAATTTTGAAGAAATAATATCACTATCACATCATCATATTCAACAAGATGGAAAAAAAAAAAAAAAAGAAACAGATCAACATGTATTTTAGCATCGATTTTTCCATCTCCAAAAAATTATTTCAAAGTAACTTTAGGAATAAAATGGAGCTCATGTTCACCTCGCAGGTCAATAGTAGAATATCTTATCCTTCTTAGATTTATGAATCTTCTCCTTTCCTCATGTCTTCTTTCTTGCCACCTTTCTTCATGTGGTTCTTCACATCTTTCTTCCCTTTTAGCCATGTCTAGAAGATTCTTCTTTTCTTCAAGAGTATGATTTTCACTTTCTAAGGCATGTATCTGCCTTCTTTTTCTTCTAGTGATTGGTCCTTTGTATTCGTTCATCTTCAATTCCATCCTTTCTTTTGCACTCTTCGAAATCGTCTCTCATGTCTTGAATCTTGTCTTTCATTTCTCCTTTTTCTTAGAAGGATTTCTCTTTCTTCTTCTTGACTTAGAGTTTCCCAAGACCGTTCTAATTCTTCTCTAGTTCTAGTTGTTGTTATTGCAATGTTATATAGTTGATGCATAATACTTCGTTGGTTGTTCAATCTAATTTCTAAACATGGATGGTTAGCCTGAGACAAAGTCATGTAATTTTTAGGATACAAAACCAAATCTAAATCTTCAAATATTTTCCCAAATATGGTCGCCAAAAATGTTGACGTTTGAATCTGTCAGGATCGAAATGACAACCTCATGAGGATATGAATCCTCCTACATTTTTAAAGAGGTGGCACTCCATTTTGGATTATGATATTCTTTGTGATTCTAAAATAAAGAATAATATAGGACCTTAAGATAATCCAATCTTCAATGCTTAAGAAAAAATAAAAATTCTCAAAATTAATGAGTATAATTTCAAATGAGAATTCTTGAGAAGTGGACCATGAATATAATACATCCCACATTTTAGAAAATAAACAAAATTTCCTCACATCCATCATAGTGAAAATAAAATTTATGATCACATTCAAAATGAAATAAGATGGTCCATTCGCATGAGAGAACTTTCATAGAGTATTGTGTCTCTATCTCAAGAAACGATAATGATAGATCAATTTCAAATAATTTATACTCAAGACTCAGAGTTATAAAACACAGTCAAAATTGATCCTGAATTAGTTCTCTGGGATTTCTAAAAAGAAATGTCTCTTACAACATATTCAAATTTAAGATGTTCATCCAAAGGACTAGGATTAGGGCTCTCGTGGACCATAAATAAAAAATATACAAGAAAATAGAGAGAATAACTGGGCAGATGTCGAACAACAGGATATGGTAAGAAGGTAAAAGAATTTTATCAGGATTTGGTTAAGATTTTCTAGTTAAAGAACAAGCATAATTAAATGAAAACTGATAAAGGAAGAAATATGTGATCAATATGGACTTACTATAACGGTATCTCTCTCTTTCATTTTCTTGTTTTTGTTTCTTTTGTACCCTTACTTTTTGCGATTTGATTACCAGTTGTAACTCCTTCTCCTGGAGTTTTGGAGATCTTGGTGAGTGATTTTTTTAACCATTCTTGAATATACTCTTGTAACACCCTTGTTTCCCCCAACTTGTAATTAATCATAAAATAGGATTACCATGCTAAGGCATGTGGACAGTGTAAATGTGTTATTGTTTGAATTGCCAATAACTGACTGTGGGGGTGAAGCCTTCAAAGTACTGGCCATGATATCACTAGAGGAAACAATGTGAAAACTATAAGAGAGGGTTCATTATATCAAATAACCCCAAATTTCCATTGATGGGGATAATAAATCTCCTTCGGATCCCAAAGAGAGAAACCAGTTAATGAATAAAGGACTAGTGGTTGAATTATCAAGCACTCCCATGAATGGGAGCATGGTCTAACTGCATAAGTTCATCTCAAAGTACCATTGGGTATGGTAGACCAAGCTGACCCGAGTTCCCTTCTGACAGAAGGAACATGATGGGTCGAGAACCATCATGGGGAAAAGATATGATAAAAAATCAGTAAGGAGAATGCATGGAGCTCTCCAGTAGAAGAGGAACATAAGGCCATGAGATTTATGCCGAGTAGGAATCTAATAAACCTTGCCCAGGTCCATAACAGAGAAATAAATCTTTGAGAGTTTGTAGAGAATAGAACCCGAGCATAAGCTGAAATAAAGAAATAATCCTTGAGAACTACGACTGTTCCCTGGTGATATCATGACTTGGAACGGGGGTGGCCAGAGTGCTAAGAATGAATGCCTCTGAGCCTATGGTCAGGTGGAAGGAAGAACACCCACACTCAGTTAGTTGGCTACCACCTGTAATAGATAAGTAATCACATATCATGTGTATTTAAGTGGTACAGTGAATTAAAGTTGGATATCCTATGAATGTTACAGGGATGGTTATGTTTTCTTAATGATTTATACTCTACCCCTTTTGTGTCTTCTTGATTTTGCAATTAGGAAAGTAGGAAATTGTATGAATTGGACATGTTTTTATACTTGTAAATGCTTGCGTCCCGTGGTGGCTTAAGCCAGAGCCACGAACTGCGAGTTCGTCGACCGTGGGCATAGTTTCATGTATGAATGTCGACCCTCCTAGTCGTTCTACGTCCCTTGGGGGAAAAAGTTTGTTAAGCTTCGGAGAGGTAGTGCAGCTATGCATAGGCTCTCTGCAAGGCAAGCAGAGACCGGGAACCACTTAAGTTTTAGAATTGATGAAGGAGCGCAAGAGTTGTGCAAAAGACCCTTCTAAGTGTTAAGTTCAGGAGAAATAGTGCAACCCTCTTAAATCCTTCATAACTGACGAAGCTCAGGAAGGATAGTGAGATTCAATTATCGAAAGGGAATATCCTTTCATTTTGAAGATGAACGGATGAGACCTTTCGAGAGGATCGAAGGTTTGTCGTGACTGCTAGATTGGAAGAAAGAGCATAGGAATTAACGCCTTGACTCCTTCAGTCTTCGCAAGATCGACGGATGTTGGTAATCATCGTGAAGGGGATGGATCCTCCAAAACTTGAAGTCGTGATGTGATATAGACCGTAGATGCAAGGATCTATCAGGACCCACCTTGATTGTCAGTTCTGTGAGTGCAGAGTTCGCGTGACGGGAGAATCGCTCGTTGGTGCAATTAAACTTTTGAAACATGAAGTTGCGATGTTATTTGGACCTTTGGATAGAGGAAGTTCTTGGACTGTCGATCTGACATGATAAAATTAATGCAAGGAGTACGTGGAAATTCAAAATTCCCTAAGGACCAAGCTAAGAAGAGACTAGCACTTCCGAAAGCGCAGATGAGGTCCAAGAGGCGAACTTGTTTCAAGTTTGTAAGCTCAGTAGGGAAGCTGAAGTCAAGACCCATACATAAGGGATTGTAGGAAGTAAATTGAAGTTCGAGAGCTTAGAAACATATGAAATCTTTTAATTCAGGGAACAAAGAGAAAGCTCAGGAGGAGGAGCAATAATGACCATTGGATCGAGAACTATGAAAGATCTGGACCGCTGGGATACACGTCCAGAAAATTAGAAGAGTGCGCAGGAGGAGATCATATCTAGGTCGTTATATCTAAGCTTGAGGACCAATAGTCATTTGATCCCAAGGAAATTGCATGAGGCCGAACCCTTTGAAAGTGCACAGAATAGCGGACTTGCGAAGTCCCGAAGTTCCAAAGTCAATCAGAAACGTCCAATGTTGGGGTTGATACGTGGCGTAAGATCCACAACTTCGGAGGTTTGTGGACAAGGAGGAGAACAAAAAACTGAATTAAATCCTAGCTGTTGATCGCCAGGGGGTTACATGTCGAGAGATCATGTATTTTGGGTAAAAGAACTTCAAAAAAATGGGTGCATAAGAGTTTGAAGCTCCCAAAGTACCGAAGAGCTGAAGCGCCGAAGAGTTGAAGAGATGAAGGTATATGGACTGTTAGATATAGAGAGACACCTGGGAATAGATCTTGAACTCCGGGTGGAAGCACTCTGGGAGAAAGAGAAGGAGAAGAGTTTGAAATCGTCAAAGCCCGAACAACCGAAGTAGCCGAGAATCCTCGATCTGCGGGAGGACACATGTCATTAGATCGTGGACTCCGGGTAAAACCGTTCCAGGAGAAACACAGAGTGACGAAAACTGATATCTGAGATCTATAAAGGCTGAAGTCTTGAAGGAGACAAGGTTCATTGATTTACAAAGGACACGCATTAATAGATCACGAGCTTCGAGTGAATCGCACTGGGGTTTCGATTGAGAATTGAGATTCCCAAACCCCAAAGACCCAAAGTGAATCTAGACCGCCAGATCCAGAGGGACGCATGGCGATGGATCGTGGACTCCGAATAAATATGTTTGATAGTTTTTAGTTGATATTTGAGAATCCCGAAGTCCAAACAACCAGAGAGCTGAAGTAAATCCCAACCGTCTGATCATCTGAAGTAAATCTCAGTCATCATATCATCCAAAGTAAATCTCAAGAATAGGATCATCTCAAGTGAATCTGGACCATCTGATCCAGAAGATACGTGGCATATATTGGTGGATTCCGGACAAAGTCCTGAAGTAATTCATAACCATTAGATCAAGAGAAAAAGTGGCATAAATATGTAGATTTTGGGTAAATACCCGAAGCAATCCCCAACCGTCTGAATCAAGTGGACACATGGTAGGAATACTCTTACTTCGAGGGGAAGTGAAGTTTGATATTTGAGATCTCAGAAGTCCAGAGACCCGAAGGAAATCTCAACCATTGATAGAGAAAAGGGCCATAGGACTGTTGATCTAGTTGAAAGGTCAAACCCCCAAAGTAGAGGTAGAGCCGCTAATTGATAAGGACAGGTTTCTGCGAATCGTCGACTCCAGAAGATTGACATACATAAGAGTGGAAATTTTGAGACTTGAGAATTCTGAAGTTTGGAATTCAAAAACAAATCAAAGTCGTTGATTTGAAAGAGGTCATATCTGATCCACAGATTTGAAAGGAATAGATCTGAGCTATCAGATCAAAGGCACTATCAAGATCATGAGATCGACAATCCCATAGCATTTCAGGGATCGAAGATGCATGAACTTTTAAAATTTGAGGGTGGGCTGCAATCCAAACCACGATTTTGAAGAAACGACACTTGGAGGCTCGAGGAGAATTGTGGGGAAAAAGGTAGTTTGGTTTCAAACCACCTTTGGCTGCACCTGCAATTTTTTATTTGCGTGAGGTTATCTCTTAAGGTCACCTCAAGGAGGGGATTATCAAAAAAGGGGCTAGCACCCAAACTCAGAGATTCCCTAAGCGCGAAGGGAAGGTCGCAGGTACCATTAGACCTACACCTGAAAGTCAAAAGGGTCTGCATTTAATTATAGAGAAAGACCATGAGGGTCTCAGAGAGTTGTTTGGCTTCAAAATCAAAGATCCTTGATGAGGAGGTCGAAGTAGTTCCCTGAATTTCCAAATTAGAAACCATGAATAGAAAATATGTCCTTTAAGAAAAGAAAAAATTTGTATGCCCCATCTTGGGTGTGTTACAAATTTGTATGAGGGCATGGTTACAACACTTGGCCTTCTTGGGCTCATGTATGAGTCGTGTAAGGATGTATTGTTATTTGCATTTATGATCCAGATTTTATGAGAAGAACAAAATGAATACAGATTATTAACAGGTTCTTAACACAAAATAACAGGGATACAGTAAAACTGGTTTTCTATTCAATAAAAAAATAAGCTGAAATTGTAAAATGCAGCAGAAACAAGCTTGTTGGAATGGTGGCAGCTTGTCTCTGAAAAGAGATGTGACGACTGTGCGCATTCACAAGAAGAAGATTATAATGAGGCTATGAAGGAATTTTTACAATAAACAAGAATTCCAAAAAACCTAGACATACGAAAACCTAACCCTAGGAGATGAAGCACCAAAAGTCATGTGGGCCTTGTTTGGGTAAGTTAATACATCAACTTCCCAGGGTCGTAAGGTTTGCATACAATCTCTGTTTTAGGTGTGTGATAGCCCGTTGGAAAGGTATCTTCGACGATACTCATTCTGGGGACTCAATCATGCCTTTGGTTATCATTGAGGAGATCAATCCCAAAAAACCTTCTTTTAGGCCCTCAAAATGGCCCCAGAAGTTAAAACTGCTAAACATAGTAAATTGCCAAAATTGTCAGAAAACTATTTTGAGCCAGTTGGAAAAGGTGGGTGGCCACCGATATCCATCTAGATCAATCCTACCTCCTTAGGAAGCAATGGTCTCCATTGTGTTGAGGTCCCCCATCATATGAGGAAAGTTCTGCTGAATTTGGTCCCGGGTGAGCCACTTGCCTTGGTGCAGGAGCTTCCCTTCTTTGACGACTCGATAAAGCTGGATCCTTTGTTGTAAACTTCCCTTGATCTGTGTGTCCACAATATGATCATTGGATTATTGTTGTATGAATTCAGGGTTGATCTCTGTTGGTGTTATTTGTTCTTCTACTTCTGAGGTGTCCAAAAATGGTGGGAAATAAGGGTGAAGGAGATCCACATTGAACGTTGGGTGCAGGCTAAGGAAAGAAGGAATGTTGACCTCAAAAGAATTATCCCCCATGGCCTTGGTGATAGTGTACGTCTCATAACGGAGTGGGATAAGCTTCCAATGGGGTCTTGTAAGACATTCTTTCTGCAAGTGCAATCAAACTTTGTCACCCACCTGAAACTTATGTGGTACCCAATGTTAATCATGGCGCTATTTGTACTTGTCATTGGACTTTTGTAGGATATCCTGAACCTGTTGGAAGATGTGCTAGATCCTCTCAATGAACCAAGTGTTTTTTTCAGCTTCAGTTGGAGCAGGAGATGAGTTGGTTGAGGTGACAGCAAGGGGAAGTGCAACATCTATGGGACTCGATGGTTGGAATCCCAACCCCACCTGAAAGGGGTTGTGGCCGGTTGAGCTATGCAGGGATCAATTATAGTTATGTTGAACATAGTGAAGGCTCTCATCCCATGTGCGAGGGTGATTTGAATTATACATGCGAAAGATATGTACAATCATTCGATTTACAACCTCAGTTTGGCCATTTGTCTGGGGGTGGAAGGTTGTGGATTTGGTGAGCTTAGTGTCTAGTAGTGACCAGAGGCTCAACCAGAATGTGATGAGAACTCGACTGTCCCGATCTGAGACAATGGTTTTTGGGATTACAAAATGTACCCAGAGTCGTTCAAAGAAGAGCTTGGCAGTGGCCTCTGCTTTAATACTCTTCTTGCAGGAAACTAGAATCACCATCTTAGAAAAGCGATCAACAACCACAAAAACACAGTCATTTCCCCGCTTGGTTGATGGGATGCCCGACATGTACTCCATTGAGATGGATTACCATGGCCTCTCAGGAGTAGGAAGAGGGGTGTATAGGCCTTGTTTATTAGTGGTCGGTTTGGCAATAGCGCAGGTAGTGTAGGACTTGATATACTTGTTGACCTCATGTCGAAGTTTCGGCCAGTAGAAATGTTTTTGTAGCATCACCACTGTATTTTCGATGCCGAAGTGTCCTACCACCTGAATTTAGTAGGCTTCCCAGATCATCTTCGCTCTCTCACTTGATGGAACACAAATATGGCCCAGACAACACAACAACCCATCCTTAAGATGGAAATCATCAACAACTGCCTTTGGACCCAACATTTGGTAGGTGGTGGTGAAGTTAGGGTCTGTCTCATAGAGTTTGGGCCATCCATATGTCTCATGGATGCAAGAGTCTAGCACCATGGTGAGTTATGAGACTGGCGGTCTGGTCAGGAAATCAACAACGTGATTGGTGCTTCCTGTTTTATACATGATGTTGAGGTGGAATTGTTGCAAGTATGTGGACCACTTTTGATGGTGGTCATTCTAGAATTTTCCCTATGTCTGCATGAACTACAATGGCTTATGATCAGTGTGGATGATTGTCTCCTTCCCAAGAATGTAATGTCTCCACTAGAGGCAAGCTTTCACAATGGAGTGCATTTCTTTGTCATAAGTAGGGTACTTATGAACATTATTTGATAGTGTCTCACTATGATAGGCCACGCGGTGGTCGTGCTGAGTGAGAACGTCACCCATGACATAGTCTGAAGAATCTATCTGGATCTCAAAGGGATGTTGCAGGTCTGGTAGTGAAAGTATTGGGGATCATCACAAGTGTTTCTTCAAATCATCGAACGCTTGTTGGTGGGACCGACCCCACGTAAATTTCTCCTTACCACCACCCCTGTTTATTTGGCTTAGGGGCCATGCAATATGGGAGAATCCCAACATGAACTTGTGGTAGAAATAGGCAAGGCCCAAGATGCTCTAAATCTCAGTGAGTGATGTTAGGGCTAGATAGTCATGGATGACTTGGATCTTGGCTTGATCCACATGTACACCATGTTGATCAATGATGTAGCCTAAATAATGGATCCGATCCATGCCAAAGGAGCATTTTTCCAAGTTGGCGTATAGCTTGTGCTACTGCAGGGTGTGCAAAACTTGCTGAATATGTTGCACATGTTCGACCCAAGTCTTGCTGTAAATTATAATGTCTTCTAGATACACCACTACAAAAGTATTGGTGAATATTCGCTGGATATCGTCCATCATCCTCATGAAAGTGGTTGGGCAATTTTTCAAACCAAAGGACATGACCAACCATTTGAAGGCCTTCCTTTGAATTGAAGGTGGTCTTCCATACATCTGTCTGTTCTATCGGGACCTGGTGGTAGCCAGACTTCAGATAAATCTTACTAAAGTATTTTGGCCCCGTGAGTTGATAAAGGAGGTCGTCGATTCGGGGAATCAGGTACCGGTTTCTGACTATGATTTTATTCAGAGCCCGATAATCAATATAGAGTTTCCGGGTTCCATATTTCTTCTGTACCAGCATGATTGGGCTCTCACAAGGTGATGAGCTGGGGCGGATGTGCCCCTTGTGGAGAAGTTCTTGGATCTACCTCTTGATCTCTTTATTCTCTAACAAAGAGGGATGATAGATTGGCCCATTGGGTAGTGGTGCACCAGGGGTCAGATCGATGGAGTTCTTGACCTGACAGTGCAGAGGTACCCATATAGGTGAGGAGAAGATATCCGAGTATTCCTCCATGACTTTATCTACTTGCTTATTCTTTGTGGAGAGGTCGACCTTAGAGACCCTAGATGTGGCTGTGATCTTTTTCTTATTCTGAGAGAGAATCACGAAGAAGACAAAATTCCCCATCTGAGAGATGACCTTCCTACATTTCTTAGCAGATATCAAGGAAATAACACTAGGTGGGATTGCCTCAGGTATCCTGTACAATTTCCTATTCAAAGTAATAATAACACTACTAGGCCTAGAATCATATACAACATGATGTTTCTGTAAATAAGGTTGGCCCAAAAGAACATCAAAAACTTTGAGAGGAGAAACATCACACAATACCTCATCTTTGAAGGGCTTGATGTCATACAATAGTCGACACTGTTGGCTGATGCGAAGATTTCTTCCTTGGCGGAGCCATCCAATGGTGTATGGTTGTGGGTGTGACATTTTTGGTAAGGCTAGTCGCTTGATGACCTTTGCTAAGATGAGGTTTTTCTGGCTACCTCTGTCAATGATGAAGTGTAGTGGGGTGCCTTTTACCCACATATGTGAATGTAAGAGGCGCTCTCCTTCTTCTGGCTCATCTGGTTCACCAGGCTGGAGCTTGGTGGTAGAAACGGTGGAACTGGGTTCAACATCAATGATCCATCTTCCCATTTCTAGTTCTGGATCAGAGTCAGAATCCACATATGATTTAGAGGCTTTCACTTTGGCCACCAACAACTATTTTGAGCGGCAGTCAGCAGTGTTATGCAAAGGGCTCTTATGGAAATCCCACCACTTCCCGGTATCTTTCTTTCTCTTTCTGGTGTCCTTCTTTGCTTGTGGCTTGGAATAGTAGTCCTGATACTGTCCATATTTGTTCTATCCTTTTTTCTATGGGTTGGGCCCACCCTTTCTTGCCTTTTGTTGTGAGGGGTTCCTAGGCCCAAATTGTCGTGTCTTTTGTTTGAGCTTCTGCTCGATTTTGACAACATATCGGTAGGCCGTGCCTAAGGATGATATGTCCAAAAACTCCATTTTGGTTTGGATGTATCTATGTAGAGCATCGTAATACTTGAGCACTAGATTTCACTCCGAATCTTTGATACCCATATTGGTGCGCAAGGTATGGAAGATATTTGTGAAATCTGGAACTGCTTGGTCTCTTTCTTGCCGCAGTGTGGTCCATTTGGTATATAGGTCGTCATAACTTCTGACAGGGTATTATTGTTCCTTAATAGCATCCTTGAAGGATTACCAGGTGGCCGTGACTGAAAACAATGAGGTTTACTCTGTTTCCTTTTACTCACAAAAAGTTTCCCAGCAATCTTTGACATGGGGAACGGATTTGAGGAGCACAAAAGTAATCTTTTCTCTATTTGAAAAGTTATGGACAGAAAAATACCCTTCTAGTAGATTCAAACACTTGTCTACAGCATTTACGTCTATATGACCTTCAAATATAGGAATATCGATGTTTATTTGTACCTTGAAGGGGGTGGCACCTCCGTTCGAAGAAGATGCGTCGCATGTTAGTAGTTGTCGAAGGATTTGCATGAAACTATTCATCATCTCGTTCCTCTGTTGTGTGAGGGATTCCTCAATAAACAGTTTGAAAGGATCTCCTATCCCATCATCTTTCTTTTCTCCTGCCATGAGAGGTCGCTTGGGCATGCGCGAGCTTCTGTCCTAAAGAAAAACAAGCTCGAGACCCAACTCTTGGTACTCCGACCTCGTTGGGGACATGTATTAAGATGACAAGGAGCAGACCGCTCTGATACCACTGATCTGGATTTTATGAACATAACGAAACAAATACATATTATTAATAGGATCTTAACTCAAAATAATAGAGATACAGTAAAACTAGTTTTCTATTCAATAACGAAATAAGCTGAAACTATAAAATGCAGTAGAAACAAGCTTACTCGAATGGTGGCGGCTTATCTCTCAGAAGAGATGTGATGGATGTGCGCATTTGCAAGAAGAATATTACAATGAGGCTCTGAATTCCTTTTTATAATAAACAAGAATTCCAAAAACCCTAGACATCCAAAAACCTAACCCTAGGAGATGAAGCGCCAAAAGTTATGTGGGCCCCATTTGGGTAAGTTAGTACATCAACTTCCCGGGGTCATAACTTTTGCATATGATCTCCGTTTTAGGTGTATGATATCTTGTTGGAAAGGTATCATCGAGGAGATTCATTTTGGGTGCTGAATCATTCCTTTGGTTATCATTGAGGAGATCGATCCTGAAAAACCTTCATTTAGGCCCTCAAAATGGCCCTGGAAATTAAAATTGCTAAAAATAGTAAATTGCCAAAATTGTCAGAAAACTATTTTGAGCCAGTTGGAAAAGGTGGGTGGCCACCAATATCCATTTGGATCAATTTAATCCTTCAGGAGAAGGACTGTAAATTGAACCTGTGATTTTGGGAATTCTTGTTGAATTTTAGCAGAAGAATTTGTTTAGCCCTTTGTCAAAGTTATAACTACTCTTACTAGAGTAGGGATATGCTAATTAACATTTATAATATGACTTGAATATGGATAGATGAAGGTGGCAGGGTTCTATCATGAGTAGATGAATCCCAAATGATGAATGACCTGGTGTTCATAACACTTCTTCTAAGCATGGGAAGTTGGAACTTGAGGCACTGATGATGGTAGATTATATAATGGTTAATACCTTTGCGGCCTTAAAGGAATCTGATAGGATCAGGTAGGATCCCTCACAATTATAGTTATTTATTTATATTAAATCAGCGTATATAACTCCTGAGGACCAGAGAAAAGTGAGATGGGTAAAACCCTATGGACGGTGAGGCAAGGAGGTTTTCTTGCCAGACTTTTTCGCATAAAGAGGAAAGTGACCCTGGTTGGTTATGGCCTTGAGAGAAGGAAACATAAATACGAGATGTGACTGTGAAATTAGTCTTGTAAATGACTGAAATATCAAACTAAAGGACACTAATGATTAAATTAAACTATCAAGCGAATGCATGAGGTAAAAAGGTGCAAGAGATGCACCTACTTATACATGAATATGTATACATGATCATAAGGATGATTGGAAGATACTTTGGAAAAGGGTATAGAAGACATATATGTTCGTGTGTGTGAATGACATGGAAAAAGTGAAATCAATAAGCTAGCTTGATGAATACTTATCTAGGTTTAATCATGCTTGAGCACATGGGTTAATGCATTGTGGAGATTCCTAATATGAATCCTAATATTAATACCACTTAGGTATGAATGATATTAAACGTGCAAGTGATGCACATGTATGATGTAAGTTAATAAAACTAGAATATGTATGGATACATAATTTGGGTACATGACCAAATGCATGCTTATATTCATTATGGGATATTTGGTAAACTACTGAAGCTAACTCATGATTGAGGCCATAAAAAATAGTGATGGATATGCAATAAGGAAGTTGCATGTTGAAGGATTTCCCTATGAAGGAACTGTGTGAAGACTCTGTTAGGAAAATAAAGTCACAACCTTAATGACTGTTGAGAATTAAGCAGTGAGCTACAAGCTTATATGAATATATATATATATATATATATACCATAATCTTGGATTACATTTTGAAAAACATCAGTTAATGAATAGAAGACTAATAATGAATCTTGACCATTCTGATAATTGAATGGTAACATGGAGGATGCACAGGTTCATGATTCATTATGGGCAAAATATTTTGCTATTAAAGCATCCTGATGTATCCTAAGAGTTAGGATGAGCCTAACACATGGTTGCTCAGGAAAAGAGAAAAATGTCACAATAAGAAGTAGATTGCATAAGTAAAGGGGGAGAAAAGGAGAAACACTTTCCTCACCTTAAGAACCCTAAATTGTTTAACAAAGTCGTAGGATTAAAAGAGCAGTTGTGGAAACCGATATAGTTGGTAAAAGGAAAGTAAACCATATGAGTATGATTAAATGAATAAATAAGTATGTTTAATTGAATAGGCTTGGTTGAAGCCATGATTAAGAAAAGGCAGTGAGACCTTAGTGATAACTCGACTCGGCTGAAAAGTCCTAGGCGGTGTAGAAAGAGTTTGAAGAAGGGGAAATTCCTCAATCATTTCTTTGTTCAGTATTATATTTTCTCTTGGATGAGAAAGCTGGTACGCTAATGAAAGTAAAAATGTTTTGACACCATAGTGATAAGGATTGTATTGTTGAAGATATAATAGAATTTTTTTTGTGTTGCACTTGTGGAAACATTTGAGGATAATGTGATGAAGTGCATAAACATATGCTAGGACATTTTGAAGATGTTTTATGAATTCGAATGTTATGATACATGCATTTGGTTTAATATTACCACTAATGAAATTGTGACTATGATGATGCATGATATGTATAGAAAGGAATTGGAGCTATTGAGGAAAATAGTTTCCACTGACGGGCAACCTGAAGCAAGGGATGACTAGGAGAAGGTTGCGGTTGAAATATTATTAACAGGATTGGAAAAGTCCCCATAAAGCACTGTTGATGAGGTAAAAATCAGAAAGATGATGCTAGCAGCTAAGAACCGGTATAAATATATTCGTGCCTATGTGGCACAAGGTATGAAGGGATTTGGTAAGAACCCCTTCTGAAATATTTTATTGTCTTAGTGTTATGCATGAACTTTTGAAAGACAGTTGTATGACTTGGGTACCCAAGTAAGGTATGATTCATGAAGGAGAACTTGAATGATGAAGGTATGAACCTCTGGTAGTAAACATTGTTTGTAACCCTTGGAAGAATTCATGGACTGATATGTCATGAATGCATTGACCAATCAAGGAATGATTAAAGTCTTTCATTTGAAAATTTTGAGTTCATGTGTACTAATTTGGGATCGTGATCGGCCTAAAGTAGGTAGTATGGTCCTGTTGTAAGAATGAAAGAAAATGAATAAGCCATATGAGGAAAAGGTTGGTTAAATTACAACACACCATGGCCAAGAACCGGTCATAAAGTGTGACGAACTTGAAAACAATGCAAGAGTGAATTGGGTATGAATGTGTCCATGAATAATTAGCACATTTGTTAAAATTATTTCAAATGTTGCATTATGTTTTGAAAGGTTTGGTATGTTGAAATGAGGCATAGGAAAGGAATGGGATTCCCTTTTTATGTTTATATATATGTGATGAACTGTTAGCATGCATGGTTTTGAATATAGATATATATATATGGATGCATGAGAGAATAACAATTTGTTTGGCTATGCAAAGAATGAATTACAGAGAAGAAATGGGTCTTGGATATGGCGGTATTCTAAGCCCATAAGGAAGACCAATTGCCTACTGAGCCACATTGCAAGGAATGGTATTTCCTTTTTGATAAAGTGAATTTGATTGTTAGTATGCACAATTCTAAAATTGTTTGTGATGATGTTGTAAAGGTGCAATAAAAATGTATGTGCATGGAAAAGCTAACAATTTGTTTGGTTGATTGAAGTTGAAAGTGAAGGAAGCAAAGAGGTATTAGATATGGAAGCGTTGTAAGTCCATAAGGAAGACCAATTTCCTGCTGAGCCAAACCACTATGGGAAGGAAAGTCCCATAATTATGAATCTGGTTCCTGTGTGGAACAAATATGGAAATAAAATGTGGAATTTGAAATCTGTAGGTGACAGATTTACAATAAAATTTTGAATATAAAAATTTATGATGTATTGTGAATTTATTTATACCTGTGATATAGGTGAAAGGGAAAGATATGAAAAGAATTAAAGAGATGAGAAATTGAGCTCTTAGGTTCGAGGGAGAACTGTGAGAAAGAGTATAATCTGATCGCATGAAATAGAGACTAACTCGGGAGAAGGAGAGTAACCTTCGTCCCTATGTATTACGGTACTAGGAGAAGGAGAGTAAACTTCATCCCTATCTATTACGGTATTGGGAGAAGGAGAGTAACCTTTGTCCCTATCTATTACAACACCTGGAGAAGGAGAGTAACCTTTGTCCCTGTCTATTATGGTTTCGGGAAAAGGAGAGTAACTTCCATCCCTAACTTTAGTTGAGCCAGAAGGCTGTCAAGCTGTAAAAGCATGAAAAATGGCTACTGCTAAGCCATGAGAACCCTGTGGTAATCCATGATCATGTAGAATATGTTGTGTTGAGGTAACAAAATATGGAGGGATGCCTTGGTAGAGAAATTCTGAGGGGTTCCTCGACTGTAAGACTCGATAGAGTCTCTAGAATTCTTTTTTTGTGAGAAAACCTTCACAAGGAAAGATGGATCACCTGAGGGACTGTATAGTAGAGAAGCGGATGCCTGAGCCTGGGACTGGAGGGTGAGTGACCACAAGGAAGAGGAGACCATGATATTTCTTGTAAACTATTGGGATCATGCACACGATGGGTAGTTCTTCCTATGCGAGAAAACCTTGGTAAGGCAAGATATATCAGCTGAGGGACTGTATAACACAAAAGGGGATGCCTAAGCCTAGACCTGGAGGGTGAATGACTGTAAGGAAGATGAAACCTTGATATTTATTGTAAAATATTGATGGGGATCATGTACCCAATGGTATTTGAAGGAAAAAACAATGAGCCTCGATGAAAAAACAACCATGTGGATACAAATCCAAAAACTGTGCAGATAATTATTGTGCTAAGATTATGAAATTTTCCTAGAACTTTTATGCAATGTTTTCACATAAGACTATGATTAACGTGCTTGTTGTCCAAAAATTAATGAAAGAAGGTGACCAATATTTAAGGTCTGAAAAAGGGCTTGACCGAGGAAGAAGGATAAAGATTTCTGAAACAATTGAATGAGAAAGGAATGACAGATGTTTTTAGAAAGAACACCGAGGACGGTGTTCGTTTAAGGGGGCAGGAATTGTAACACTCATATTTCCCCCAACTTGTAATTAATCATAAAATAGGATTATCATGCTAAGGCATGTGGATAGTGTAAATATATTATTGTTTGAGTTGCCAATAACTGATTGTGGGGGTGAAGCCTTGAAAGTATTAGCCATGATATCACTAGAGGAAAGAATGTAAAAATTATAAGAGAGGGTTCATTATATCAAATAACCCCAAATTTTTATTGATGGGGATAATAAATCTCCTTTAGATCCCAAGGAGAGAAACCAATTAATAAAGAAAGGACTAGTGGTTGAATTATCAACCAATCCCATGATTGGGAGCATGGTCTAACTACATAATGTTAGCTCGAAGTACCACTGGGTATGACAGACCAAGCTGACCCGAGTTCCCTTCTGACAGAAGGAATAGGATGGGTTGAGAACCATTCTGGGGAAAATATATGATAAAAAATCGGTAAGGAGAATGCACGGAGATCTCTAGAAGATGAGGAACATAAGGCCTCAAGATTGATTCCAAGTGAGCATATGATAAACCTCGCCCAATGCCATAACAAAGAAAGAAATCTCTGAAAGTTTGCAGAGAACAGAACCCGAGTGGAAGATGAAATAGAGAAAGAATCATTGAGAACTACGAGAGTTCCTTGGTGATATCATGGCTTGGAATGGGGGTGGTTAGAGTGATAAGAATGAATTTCTCTGAGCCTATGGTTAGGTGGAAGGACGAATACCCACAGTCAGTTAGTTGGCTATCACCTGTAATAGATAAGTAATCACATATCTTGTGTATTGAAGTGGTATTGTGAAATAAATTTGGATATCCTATGAATATTGTAGGGATGGATATGTTTGCTTTATGATTTATACTCTACCCCTTTTTTGTCTTCTTGATTATGTAATTAGGAAAGTAGGAAATTGTATGAATTGGTCGTGTTTTTATACTCATAAATGCTTGGGTCTTGTGGTGGCTTAAGCCAGAGCCACGAATTGCGAGTTCGTCGACTGTGGGCATAGTTCCATGTATGCATGTCGACCCTCCTAATGGTTATGAGTCCCTTGGAGGATGGAGCTTGTTAAGATAAGGAGAGGTAGTGCATATATGCACAGGCTCTCTACAATGCAAGTGGAGGCCGAGAACCACTTAAGTTCTAGACTTGATGAAGGAGCACAAGAGTTGTGCAGAAAACCCTTTTAAGTGTTTAGGATAAAGAGTGCAACGCTCTTAAATCCTTCATAAATGACGAAGCTCATGAAAGATAGCGATATTCAAGTATTGAAAGGGAATATCATTTCATTTGGAAGACAAACAAATGAGACCTTTCCGGAGGATCCAAGGTCTGTCACGACCGCTAGATTGGAAGAAGGAGTGCAAGCATTAACACCTCGACTCCTTCAATCTTCATAAGATTGACGAATGTTTGTAATCATTTTGAAGGGGATGGATCCTACGAAACCCAAAGTCATGATGTGATATAGACTGTAGATCCAAGGATCTATAGGGACCCACATTGACCGTCGGATCTGTGAGTGCGGAGTTCGTGTGATGGGAGAATCGCGCGTTAGTGCAATTAAACTTCTGAAACCCAAAGTTGCGATGTGATTTGGGCTGTTGGATCGAGGAAGGTCATGGATCATCGATATAACATGAGCAGATTAACGCAAGGAGTATGTGAGAATTATAAATTCCCTAAGCACCAAGATCAGAAGAGACTAGCATTTTCAGAAGCGCAGATGAGGTTCAAGAGGCGAACTTGTTTCAATTTCATAAGCTCGGGAGGGAAGTGGAAGTCAAGACCCATACATCAGGGCTCGCAGGAAGTAAATAGAAGGTCAAGACCTTCAAAACATCTGAAATTTTCCAAGTCAAGGAAGAAAGCGAAAGATTAGAAGGAGGAGCGACAGTGACCATTGGATCGAGCACTGCGAAAGATTTGGATCGATGGGATCCACATCTATAAAATTAGAAGAGAGTGCATGAGGAGATGATATCTGGACCATTAGATCTGAGCGTGAGGACCAACATTTGTTGATCCCAAGGAAAGTGCATGAGGCCTAACCCTTTGAAAGTGCACAGGAGAGTGGACTTGTGAAGTCCTGAAGTTTCGAAGTCCATCGGAACTGTCCAACATCAGGGTTGATATGTGGCATAAGATCCACAACTTTGGAGGTTTGTGGACAAGGAGGAGAACATATAGTCGAAGTAAATCCTAGTCGTTGATCACTAGGGGGATACATGTCAAGATATCGTGTATTTCAGGTAAAATAACTTCGGAGAAATGGGTGCATAAGAGCTTGAAACTTCCGAAGTATCGAAGTTTCGAAGCATCGAAGAGACGAAGTGCCGAAGGTCTTTAGACCATTATATCTAGAGAGACATGTGGTGACAGATTGTGAACTCCGGGTGGAAGCACTCTGGGAGAACACGAAGGAGAAGAGTTTGAAATCGTCGAAGCCCAAACAACATAAGAAGCCAGGAACCATCGATATGTAGGAGGACACATGTCATCAGATTGCGGACTCCAGGTAAAACCACTCTGGGAGAAAGAGAGAGTGAAGAAACCTGAGATCTGAGATATCTGAAAGCCAAAGTCCCGAAGGAGACAAGGTCCTTTTATTTAGAGAGGAAACGCGTTAATAGATTGCGAGCTTCGGGTGAATCGCACCAGGGTTTTAGTTGAGAATTGAGATTCCCGAACCCCGAATACCTGAAGAGAGTCTAGACCGCTAGATCTAGAGGGATGCATGGCGACAAATTGCGGACTCCGTAGAAATCTGTTCGAGAGTTTGTAGTTGATATTTGAGACTCTCGAAGTCCATAGAGACAGAGAGCCGAAGTAAATCTCAATTGTCTGATCATCTGAAGTAAATCTTAGTCGCCATATTGTCCGAAGTAAATCTTAAGCGTCAGATCATCCGAGGTGAATCTGGACCATCTGATCCAGAAGAGTCGTGGTGTAGATCGGTGGATTCTGGAAAAAGTCATGAAGTAATTCATAGCCATCAGATCAAGAGGAAAGGTGGCATAAATATGTATATTTTGGGTAAAGACATGAAGAACTGTCTGATTCAAGTGGACACGCGGCAAGAATCTGCTTACTTCGAGGGGTAGTGATAGTTACCCATTTAACAATGCAGTCAAATGTATGACCTTAAGTCCAGTAGTAAGGTAAATTTAGATTATGAGTTAATCTAATGAAAGTTGTAACATCTTGCTCTTGTGTGCACTGATCAGACTTATTCTTCGAAGACACTTTCATGCAAGTGATCTGGTTCATTATACGATTGGTTGTTTTGATTATGATTATGAGATGTTCTGGATTTGATGATATGTTATTTTTTCTATATTTACATCGACAGGTTCTATTGACTAGGTTCTCCTTAGTGTGCAGGATTATGGAAATTAGAGGATGTTGACGGAATCGATGGATCTCCTTGGAATCCATATTGAGTCAGGAAGTGGACTGTTATGGATTGAATTTTTTGATATTATAGACGTGGCGTATGACTAGATATTATGATGTTGATTTTTATAGATGATATGCTTCATTGATGGATGCAGGATGATGATAGATTTCCAACCAAACTCACATTTAAAGTAAAGGGGTCATGCACGACAACCAAAGACATTGAAGGAGAGGTGTGGAATAATCCCTTCCACAACCTGCTAGCACTCCCATCGTGGCTCAAACTGTAGGTTAACGATTACCTAGTTTGAGAGAACCACGATGTTGTGAGGGTAGACTGTGATAGTTTCTCACGATGATTCTAAGGGGCACGCAATAAGACTTGGTCCTTATTTCTTAGAGGCCCTTAGTCTCCTACAAGGTCACTTGATAGAGTATTGACTCCAGGGGTTTGATGTCTACGAAATTCATCCAAGAGGTGAGTGGCACCCTTGGAGCACGTAGTGCGTCTTGAAGGTCACATCACACAAATAAAACAGAAACAGGCGGGTCGCACCCTTGGAGCACATAGTGTGTCTTGAAGGGCACGTCGCGATTTTAACTATGGTAAGCTAATTAACCTAGTGCCTAGAAAACTATGCCTCCTTAGGAACTAGTCAGCCTTAAAACAACTGATGGTATGAGTAATGTTTAATAACAATTTTTTCCCTTAAGAACTGTTTCCAAGCCTAGTGAATTTAAACCTAGTTCTAAGTAGAAATTGTGATAAAAAAAAACACTAAATGGACATGTAACAAGAAGGGGGTAAAGAAAATTCGAACTTTAATAATTCAAGTAAAATTTTAATGAAGGATTAAATTATTAAAAGGGTAAATTGTTGCTTATGTCTAAACCTGCTAATTCTGAACTTGATAAGAAAGAAGAAACTTAAAGAAAAAGGGGAATGTCTAACATATTAGGGAATCTAGCCTTTGGAACTTTTTATTTGTGAACTCAACTAGGCTTTAAGTAAGATGTAAGTCATTTAAGAAATGTAAGGGAATAAAGGGACTTCGAGGAGGGTTTTTAGGAATGTTTTTAGGAACGTTTTTAGGTGGTTGAGGGAAATAGGCCAATTTAATTAATTAATAAATTGATTTTCTAGTGCAACTAAGGGATCGGGTGACATGTGTATGGGGGAGGTTTATCCAAATTAAATTTTAATAAAAATAATTTAATGAGGGTTTGGGAAAGTAATCAATAAGAAAACTCTATAAAAATGATGGTGAAGGAGGAGTATGGATCACTTCTGGTATGCATAAGGTTACGTTGTTGAAATTTATCTTGACTGCATTTCTCTTGTGGGATTTGAGATACCCAGACTGGATAATGAGTGGTAGATCGACCTTGCGAGGTGAGCTGGGAGAGAGAATTCTCTGGTATTGTATGTGTGTCCCCTTTACGACTATGGGGGCTCAGGGGGAAGAATAGTACCCCTAGCGTTGGTTGAGAGGTACCAATGAGGTCTCAGCAGTTGGGAAGTAGGACTTGGATGGAGTGAAAGAAGAACTGGTCGGAGCACAAGTGTGGGACAACCACTTCTGGTTCTTCGCATTTGGCTATGGTATGCATGTGCATATTTTGTATTGAATAGTATTTAAATTTCTTGTATATGCATCTCTCTAATGTTGAAAGAACGCATGCGTAAATTGTGTTAAAAATTTGTTAATTTTCTGTATATGAATATTTATGGTGGCAGATGTACGCATGTATAAATTTTTTGAAATGTAGTTAAATTTACGTTTCTATGCCTTCTTGGTTCACCATTATTTAGAAGCGATTGGGAGCATTGGCTACTTGTGTTGTTCTGAATTTCAGGTTAAATCGAAGTAGTATTGTAATTGATCACAAAATGTTCTTGAAATGACGTTTGATTTCTCTAATTTTTGTGATGTACAATCGATAGGATCAATAGTATGTTCTGTGAATAACATGGTTGTGATTCCCTTGTTAAAACTTAAAGCTAGATCCTGGACTAATCTTTTAAAATTTCTTGTATAACCAGTTCATTATCTATTTCCCTTACCTATGGTAATATGAATCAATACTTCTAGAACCATGTGATACAATGGAATTATACGTATGATTTGGATGCATTTGCGTTGTATAATTGTTTATGGTTGAATATCAAGGAATGTTAGATTTTTATAGTATTGTGAGCAGATCGAAGATTCTTCCTTTGTGTCCCATTTAGCTTGAGTGTCTTTTAATTGTTCCTTAGATAAGAATTAAAAATTCTTTACAGCTATTGCTCACGCAACTCCTTTTTTCCCTGTAATTTTATAAAAAGCTCGGACTATTCGATGTGGCAATAAAATAAGTAAAAGGTTGAAGCTATCAAAGAACCCAATGCCGGTGAAGATAATGCTTGGCAGGTTTATCTCCAACTTTTGATTGCTAGAAACTCCAACTCCAACAGATTTATTAACCTCTTACTGCATTTTACTTCTCATATATGTTTTTTCTCGCCCAACAATCTACATGTTCACCTCATGGATTTCCCCAGTGTCTTCCCTACAATCATTGATGGATATTCCACCCACATGGAGTAAACAACTAGGGAATTCTCATGTTATTCTTAGGTGATTTCGTGACCCTGTGCATGGAGGAATTTCGTGCATTCTTTGCGCCCCTCCTTTGTCTGTGCTCTGCACTTCTGAGACGGGTTCCCAGCGGATTCACCTCTTCTCCCTCTTCATCGGTCTGTGTTCCTTCGACTAAATTGTGATACACCAACCACCATAATTTATGTCTTGTCACAAATTCATTCTATTGCACTCATTTAGAAGTAAGGGTTCATGTCGGTTTCCTTCTATTCATCTAGGATTACATGCTCGTCATATTGATTTTAGGATTGTGTTTGATAGAAGGTTGGACCCCTACTGAAACACCCTTTTGATATATCCCTGCCTACCCATTTGTTCGGTATTGTCTCTTAGATTTCATTTTGGCCGAGATGTTCTACAACTACAACTGCCCAAATTGTAGTCGAAACTCTAGCCGCTCATTCAAATATCTGAAACCTAAAGCTTACATACCTTGTGCACGCAGACTGTAGCTATGGTGTTTTATGTTTGTGAATTTTTAATTGGCTAGTGGAGGTTTCTCTTGTCTTCATATTTTGCGATTTCTGAGTAATGGCAGGGGTAGTTTCTATTGTTTTTGTGAAATTCCATTTACGGATAGTTGGCAAGTGTAAATAATTCTAATTCTAAGATCCTTGGTTCAAGTGTGCCCATATTTTAATATCCTTTGAATAATTAGCGCGATTTTTAAAAATACACAGAGATTTTAATACCACACCACGATTCTAACCAATCACACAAAAATTTAAATCTTTAGTTCTTAAGAGCTTTATTACACTGAGATTGATTTAAGTATGAAGAGTTTTTAATACCTTTTAAAATAAATAATCTGCTATTTTAAAAACTACACAAAGATTATAATACCACACCGAGATTCTAACAAATCACACAAAAATTTAAATATTTAGTGGTTAAGAGCTCGCAATGATTCTATCAGTTAGGAATATTTTTATATTAGGATTATGGAAGCTATAAATATGGGAGGGGATCTATTATGGTGCTTACCCCTTTTGATGAGTTGATTGTTTTAACTGTTTTAAGGTTTAATTTTTGAATGGTGTGATCAACGCTCATACTAGATTATTAGTTTTTCAATAGTTTATTGTTCCTTATGAATTTGGGGATTATCCTTTTATATCAGTTTAATTGTTTTCACAACAACTTAATCATTTAATTCTGAATACGTGAATACCCCTTTTTAGTTAATTTTTTTACAACAATTTTAATTAGTTAATTGTGAATATCTCTTTCATTAGTTGGAACAGATTAGAATCATTGATGCTAGTAGTAAATTCATTGTTGATGCTTTCTAAACAATAAATTATTTAAATTACATGATGCTCCTTTCCTTGATGTTTAAATGATGTATGTAAAGGAAAGTAGGCAACCTTGTTTCATAATTAATTTTAGTGTTAATTAGGAAATTTTTAATTTTAAGATCTTCCATTTTTGTAATGTTGCAAGGGGTAGTGTTAAAACGAAATTAAAAAGGTTTATTGATTGATTTAAAACTGACTATTCTTTTATGCTAAATGTAAATGGATGGTGAATTGCATGCCCGGGGTTTTAGGTTGGTTAATGATTAGATTACAAGGCCTATGGACCATGGATGATTTTAAGGATGGAAATTTATTTTGAAATGTAGAAACCTTAGCGAATCTTAGTAATCCTTCATATGCCAACTATAAATGTTTGGCGATATTTTTGTAAAAATATTCAAATTTCCAAGGATTCTATATAGTTTGTATATAATTTTGGCGATTTTTAAGGTAAAATAATTTTATCCTATAGAATTTGGGCAAATCATTTTTAGAATAGCGAATATTTTTTTGGGAAAAACCATGGAAAATTAGCCCACGAGCAAAATTTAGACCCTAAAATCATCTCTTCTATGGACTGGCGTTGATGCATAATTATTTATGACTTAATTTCCTGCGCACGTTGCAAAGATGACGACACTTGATTAGATTAGGAATCATTGTACTTGCATGTTTAACTTCTGTCGTCATGTGATGTTATAATTGTTTACTCTCACTAGTAGCAAATTGTATTGTTGTTTATGATTTAAAGATGATGATTTATTGTAAAATGAAAACTTAATGTAGTTACCCCGTGTCATATTCAGCTTGTTGATTGAGCACTTTTTCATATATTTTGTCTAATGTATGACAACTTAATATTGGACTTATGGCACGTTGGATTGTGTCATGATTGAAGGTTTAGAATGGTTTATGTTGTGCCTTAGTGAAATTGCGCTTGTCTCCATGTGGCAACATGATTCCTTAGGATTTGATCATTGCGTGCATTGATCGATAAGTGCATATGATAACCTGTCCTTGAGTCTTGGGCTTCCTATTGATGATGGTCATTATTGGAATTGATGTTTTTCACCTTTCTCTATAATGTTTTATTTTGATTGTTTCTCGCTCGCCGGGAAGGTTCTAGTTATTTGTGTCGTTGATGTTGTTCTGTTGGGTTGATTGATGATGCCTTTTATCTTAGTAGGCATGGTTTTCTTGTGTCGGGTGGGATGTATACACCTCCTTATTCCTGGGCTTGAGCATTACCTATGTATCCTGGAGGTCCTAACATTGTAGGGTAGGATGGGTGGGTTGTTGTTTATATTTTTTCGTCTGATTGATTGTCTTGTGTTGTATCCAGCTGTATGATGTGCTAGTATGCTAGGTAGTTATGTTGTTTATTGCCCAAATTGTGTGTGTTGTGTTCGTTGTCAAGTTGCGTTGATTAACTGTATGTCGTTGTTACTTTCTTGAAAAAAAATAAAATTATTGCACTTGTTATGTGTCACATGTTTTCGTAACGACTGGGGTCATTACAAAAGTACTAGTTTTTATTTTAATGCTAGCAACATTAAGTTCCTTTTTGTTGTATAATAAACCTCCTACAGACTATTAGGATGGATATTTCATCAGAGTAAAACTCTTATGCAAACAAACAATGTCTTAATATATATATATATATATATATATATATATATATATATGAGAAATATTTTCATGTGTCAAGAACAATTTGTTGATTTATAGATTTTAGTTCCCCGATCAATTTTTATTTTTTATTTTAGTGAAATTTGGGGTACATTACAGACTTGTTGTTCCAAATATCAATAGAAAGCCACCCCCAAGTTCGGTTTAGAAATCCACAAAGGAGGGTGAGTTCTTGCTATCAACTCACAACTCAAAAAACCCACAACCCACTCATATTATCCTACAAACATCTCAATTTTCCACCAGATGTCTTCCTCTCAACCTCCCCAACCCAGGGAATGTACCCTTTCAATCATATCATTCCATTGGCAATTCAATTTTTTTATGAAGGTCTCTCGGTCATAGGTAGATAAGAATATCTCTACTGGGAACTCAAGGGATCTCACTGCTAGAAAAATTACTAGGAAAAATAGTAACAAAAACTTGTTTTTATAGTGAAACTCACACAAGAATTCACTATCCAAGGATGAAAAAATGGATCTTTAATCTTCAACTCGAAAATGCTCCAACATGCTCTAGAGTTTTCCCTCCATGGTTGTTCCATCTCCAAGGTCTTGTTTTCTACTCTTGACTTCTTGTTCATGCAAAAACTTTGATGTCCAAAATAGTTGTAGCTACCCTTACGAATTTCGTCCTTCGGTTTGCTTGCTTGAATCACATACTTATCCAAGTTGATTGTACTCATTCCCATGTTGGCAATAACTATGGGATGGGACATCCCACACCCATCATCTTACATGGATTCAATGATTGGATTTAGGAACACTCAACAATAAAATATAATGTTCATATATCATTAAGAAATTTTAGGAAGTGGGTTGAATTAATAGACATGGGTACTTTCCCCTTGGACCACGATTAGACATTATCTTAGACCCTCCCCTCTCTTGTGGATTAATTTAGCCTCCGTCTCTATCGATGCCTCGTTAGCAATTGACATAGCAATTGAAATCACATTTTATTTATTAAAATTAAAAAATACAACTCACATATTACATGACTAGGCTATAGCCAGACATTATATCTACATTAATAATTGATTAAAATAGAGAATGTAGCAGGAACACTACAAACAAATATGTTTTTTAAAGAAATTTTTCATGAAATTTTAACGATATTTCATAATATTTGTGAATAATAATTTTAATAATTTTATTAATATTACTTAATAACCTTTAAGTATTTTATATATATATATATTTTGAAATTCTATATTAAAAAATAATAATAAAAATGTACATACTCCCTACACCTTATTTATAAATGGCCCGAAAGAGTTAGCTTATGAGCTTACTTACAACACTCTAGTCTTTTTATAATTACAGTATGCCGTATTAAAAATCTCACTTAGGTATCATGAACATCATTAGTATCTCTTCAATAAACATGATCAAAAGACTATAATTAGACCTATAACTCGTCAAGACTTTCTCTTAAGTCTATTTTTATGTGATTTAGAGTCACGTTTACTTATGCTTTTTCCCATTTTCTTAGTCTATAATTACTTAAAATTCCCTCTCTCCAACTCTAAGCACCTAGATAGATTAAAAGTAATTGATAACATGTGTTTTCCTGCACATATATAATTATAATTTTTTTTTTTTTTTATGTCTAAACACTCAGATAGATTAAAAATAATTGAGAACATGTGTTTTCACTCACACATATAATTATAAGATTTTTTTAATCGACATCATTAGTATCTCTTCAATAAACATGATCAAAAGACTATATTAAACCTATAACTTGTCAAGACTTTCTCTTAAGTTTATTTTTATGTGATTTAAAGTTACATGTTTACTTATGCTTTTTTTATGCTTTTTCCATTTTCTTAGACTATAATTACTTAGAATTCCCTCTCTCCAAGTCTAAGCACCTCGATAGATTAAAAGTAATTGATAACATGTGTTTTCATGCATATATAATTATAAAATTTGTTTGTTAGTCTAAGCACCTAAATAGATTAAAAATAATTGAGAACATAGGTTTTCACTCATACATATAATTATAAGATCTTTTTTATTGAACATCATTACTATCTCTTCAACAAACATGATGAAAAGACTATATTAGACCTATAAAGCGTCAAGACTTTCTCTTAACTCTATTTTTATGTGATTTAAAGTCACATGTTTACCTATGCTTTTTCCATTTTCTTAGTCTATAATTACTTAAAATGCCCTCTATCCAAGTCTAAGAACCTAGATAAATTAAAAGTAATTGATAACATGTGTTTTGATGCACATGTATAATTATGATTTTTTTAAAGTTTGAATACTTCTTTTTAAGTCTAAACACCTAGATAGATTAAAAATAATTCAAAACATGTGTTTTCACTCACACATAATTATAAGATTTTTTTTATTGTAATTAAAATTCTTCTTTCTTTTGTGAGTCGCCGTAATATCTTATTTAGAATGATGTACACATCTAGTAATATGGATAAATATTCAAGAATACTTACCAAGACCAAGTAAACTAACTCTTTTACTAGTATATATGTTATTACATGAAAACTTATTTATTATATAATTTTTTTTAAATAAGATGTAACTAATTTTTTAACTAATATATAAAACATAGTAAACTAACTCTTT
>ML783841.1:219403-233911 GCA_009831015.1 Picea engelmannii
ATATGTTTTAGACATAACATTTACATCAAAATAAGATAATGGAAGTGGAGTTATAGCTGAAGAAAATAAGATATTTTCTTTATTTTCCACAACCATAAATATATTAATCAACAATTATTTTAAGAAGCAAAATAGGCTTTTCATCCTCAATTAGTCGAAGTTTTTGTCAATTCTGTAGTTACATTCAAGCATGTGATAATGGTCAACTCCAAGATAGTTATATGAATTTTCTCTTAGTTTCCATTGTCTTATAGAAAATTAGTGTAAGTTTTCATCTTATTTTTTATGCTATAATAACCTTTGTTTTATCAGTGTTTAATATTATATGTACACCTCATCATAAGAACAATATTATCCATGTAAAGAAGAAGGACAATGACTATTTTAGTTAAAGTAGTTTCAACATACCCTAGGTCTTCCAAGCATACCTATAAGTTGTTAATCTAAATAGAAAAATGGTAGGGACGACTAGACAACCTCGGTTAAATATCATATTAAAATAAATTTCCTTTAACCATCCCTCCTGAACTAAGAAATAACATTCTCATACAACTTAAATGGGCTATTACTCAACTCAAAATATACCTATATCTCTTCTTTTGTATTCCAAGGTTATATCTAGAAATCATGTAAAAAATGTTCCTAAAGTTAATGAAGAAACAAAGGAGATCAATTTTATTATTACAACATTCCTTGAAAATTATCTTAATCATAAGTATGTGATTTAGTAACCTAATGTTAAAATTTAAGATGACATTATGTAATAAATAATAATATTTTATTATATGTTAGTCATTATACAATTACATTATTTATAAACCATACATAGATCCATATTAACCCTAGATTCATGTAGTTTCATAATAAATCATGTCATTGCACATTTTATCCATATATGTAAATTCATCAATAATTTCATATCTTATCACATCAATTTGATACATTAATAGCATAAAAAAAACTCAATAGAAATAATGGTTTTACATGGTATACTTAAACAAAGTAAATATTAATATTAAATTCTTAATTATTTGTTGATCTAATTTATGGAATCTAATATGAAATCTAAATTATTGTGGAACATCTCCCAAACAACATGGTTTCACTTATCATCATTTAAATTTAGGCAATAATAACATAGTGACATGGAAGTATTGATATTTATTTACTTATCACTAAAAACATATAATGTTTTATTAACACAATGTATAATTTTGTTTTGTCTCACTTAGTTTATAAAATGCATTTTATTATAGATGATCTCCCACTTTAACATTGATCACAAAAAATCCATCGTTGTTGCACATGTTGGACTCTTCTCCAATCTTTGGATCTTTCAAATTTCTCATCTTCATCTTAGTGCCCAAAGACCAATCGAAACTTATGAGGAACTGGGTTTCTCCAGGGTTACTACCTTAGTTAACATGTATGTAGGACCTTCACTAGTGTTTATACTTTTCACATTCAATTGTTGATCTTCCAAAAATGATCATATGAAATGGTACCTCACTTTTATATTCTTAGTCTTAGAATGAAAGGATGATTTCTTTGTAAGATTAATGGAACTCTAGCTATCAGTGTAAAAACTACTATGTTCTTGCTTCTTTCCCAATTCCTTCATAAAAATATATAACCTATTCATATCTTTACTAGCCTCTGTAGAAAAAACATACTCATTGTTCATTATTGACAGAGAAACAACATTTTGTAATTTTGAAATCCAACTTATTTTTGTTCCACATACAATAAAAAATTACCCTATGGTGCTCCTCCTACTATCGATATCACCTATCATATCTAAATTTACATATCCCTATAGAAGAGTTCTTGAACGTCCAAAACATAATTCCTGACTAGTGGTACCTCTAAAATACCTAAGAATCACTTTATTTTCGTCCAATGTTCTTTACCTCAATTTTTCATATAATTACTCACAACTCCCACTGCATGTGCAATATTCAACCTTATGGACAACATCACATACATTAAGCTCTCAATTTTCATTGAGTACAAAACCTTGGGCATGTAGTATATCCTTATGTGCCTTGTGATACATCTGCTTAGTCAATTGAAATGACTTTCCAAAGGTGTACTAACTAGTTTTTCATCCTACATTTGAAGCCTTTCCAATACATTATGTCTGTACTCACCTTGAGATAATGTTAATTTCCAATTTTTCCAATCTCCCGTCATTCTCATCCCAAGGATTTTCTTTGCAACACCGAAATCCTTCATTGCAAATGAATTAAATAATTTTCATTTGAGTGCATTTATATATTTCATTTTATACCTTGCAACAATCATGTCATATACATACAATAGCAAGATAATATAACTTCCATTATCTAGTCTGTTGAAAAAAAAAGGCGGTTAGAATGGCATCTACTATAACAGTATTCAGTTAGAACATGTCAAATTTAAAATACCACTTCCTTGGAGATTTATTTAGGCCATACAAGATATTCTTCCCTTTGACCTCATACCCTATGGCTACTGCATATAAATATATTATTCCAAATCCCCACGAGAAAATGTTTCTTTATAGCAAACTATTCAAGATGCAAATCTTCCACTTCCACTAGACTTAAAATATTTCTAATTGAAGTCATTTAAATAAACAGGAGAAAAAATTTCATCAAAATATATACCTCTCTTTTGTGAAAACCCCTTTACAACAAGTCTATCATTCTACCTCTGTTTGCATCTATCTTCTTCCTTCAACCTCCAAACCCATTTATTCTGCAATTTTGTTTTAACTACAAGCAATGGAACCAAATCTCAAGTTTGGTTATGTACCAAAGAGTCTATCTCCTCCTTCGTTCCTTATTTCCACTTCGTTCTAGTTTCTATTGGTTCACCATAATCAATGAACAATAAGTAATACATTGAAGGACAATATCATCGAGTGGGTTTAATTATCCTCGTAGATATTATTGTAGGAGTTTGAGATTCTTATTCTTGTTGTTTTTCTTGAACATTTTAATTTTTATTCACCTCTGGGATTTCATTTTCTGTAACTCATCAAGCACTATGTATTTTTTGTTTGTATTTTCCTATTTCCTTTCCTACAACCGATCTTTCTGTAATACATTCGTATTGAATATCACATCTCTACTCTTGATTATTTTTTTATTTTCATAATCCCATAAGCGATCCCTAACCTCATAATCACAACCATGTGAGGAAAATATTAAAAGATCTCTAACCTCATCATCAATGTTTAGTCCTACATAACTTAACTGATTTATGACCATATTAAATTCGTTTAAATGATGAGACTCACCTTCTAATATCTTGACATTAAATAAGCCCTTCATAATAAATACCTTGTTGGAAATTTAGGGTTTTTATTACCGTCTAGCCATTCCCTTCATCATATCCTCCATTTTATTTTATTTTTAAATCTTGAAGGCCAGTAAGGATGCCAAGATTAACCTTATTGTTTATTGTTTCTAGTGTAGGAATATCTCATTCTTCATCTTTCATAGTCACTGACTGCTTTGTTATTCCACCCAATATTAAGAATATATTCTTTTGATACAAATAGTCTTCCATTTACATATTCTATATCTTATAGTTTTAGTTGTTAAATTTATTGACCATAAAACTCCCTTATTCATTCACCATTGCTCACACTCAAACAATTAATCAAGGTAATGGAAGGAGATAAAAAATAATAAATTGTAATCATAAGCCATTCATAATCTGTGATGCCTATTAAGGAAAAAGGAGTCTATTAACCAACACTTCTACCCAATTTCAACACTTTTACCCAATTTCAAGGGAAAATATTTTCCATTCTGGTTTTGTCAATACTCTTTTTATATCCAAAAAATCTTTGTTATTGTGGAAAACATAAAAAAAAAGTCTTTATTCGGGAAAAAACCAATATATAAAAAATAATAGAGTATATGCATCTCTTAAATAATTTCAAAATCCTTTATTAATAAATCTCCATTAAACATTTGCCTGAGCATTTGTAATCACCTTCCTAATGATTCCTATAGTATCAGTGAAATCGTACATTCTTGTAATGGTATACATTCTCTAATTAATTTTGTAATATTATGATGTGATGTGGAACAAGTGGTATCTATCATTGTAACGTCCCCATCGTTACGACTACAAGCGAAGCAGGAGGTGCAAATTTTTATTTTTTATTTTTTTAGGCAGGAAGGTAATGACGACACCATTAACCACACCTAGATGATGAACAAATGCACACCGATCAAGCAATAGACAACTATGAATCCACGTACTGGCACAAAGGAAACTGGGAAAAACATGCATAAAACAACAATGAGAAACGACTACTCGCCCGAAAGAACATGACCACGCCTACCAGCTAAGGGACAACACCCCCATCCCAACACAACGGCCTTGACAACCAATTAAATAGAACCTTTGTGGCACACAAGCAAACACATGAAGGCATTGCAACCCAAGCACCAACAACAAACTTACAAGATTAACAAAACCCACAACAGGAAGTACAGACCCCAACCAAGTTATCAATCGCCTTTATCCAATAGGGTGCGCAATGATCCCCTCATCAGGAATCAAGTCGTCCCCAGGAGATAGGCATGAATCTAATCTTGGCTCGAAACAACCTATCTAGACCAAGGACTCTAGATAAATCCAACGTGCTAGGAGCCAAATACCGATAAGAAGACCACACCCATACCCCAAGCAATAGGTCAACGAGACGTAAGAAGACGACAACAAGGGAAGGACACAAGCCAATATATGACTTCCTCAACAACCCAACCATTAATCACATCTAAATTAATCAATACTTACAATCTAATTTAACATCGATGACCAATCTAAAAAGAAAGTCGAATTTCAAATTAGTCCACAAATTACAATTCTAAATTAACATTAAATTCAATACAAGTCTAAATTGCAAATTAATTACAAATCCAAACTGTAAATTAGATACAAGTCTACATTATAAATTAAATACCATCTAATTTAGCAATTTACCAATATACAACAACATTAACCATAGTAATGTAATTTGTTATAAATATGACATTATTCACAACATTAAATTTCAAACACTGACAACATTATTAACGGTAATGAAGCTTTAACCAACTGTCCAATACACAAATAAAAATGATGAGTAATAACAAGTTGTCTATTAATTTAATTTGATGTGTAACCATCAATGTAAATAAATCAATGTATAACCAATAGTAATCCCCAAATCGTTGTGTAATAATCATTGTGTACAAAGCACAACTATATATTATTTACACAATAATGAATAAATAAGTAATATATATATATATATATATATATATATATATATATATATATATATATATATTACTTACACACAACTATATATATTATTTACGCAACTATATATACAAAAAATGCAGTTGTATAGAGATATGGAATAATAAGGACTAATAAATACTAAAACGCAACTATAAGATATTATACAACATTGATAAATAACTCGTAGGTAGATCGCTATGATTTACACTGGTAAAAACATAGGTAGTCACACGAATGCTGGCGGGTAAGGCTCAGTCAACGAATATCTAAATTACAATCATAGGTTACAGGTGGAATCATGGCCCAATAATGCTCAATTGCTGTCAGTAAATGAGGGTAATATTGTTACACGACAGTCATGGGAAATCTATGGCTTTCATCTAGCAAATATAATAGTTGTTATTTAAAGAAGGAAAAATAGAGGTAGCGCACACTATATGGATAATCGTTGTCACTATAGTGTCGTTACATCATAGCCCAGGAACCAATCACAAAATCGTTGTTAAACTGAAATAAAAATTGTTGTTTAATGTTGTAAAGGAAAACGACTGTCTCTTGTTTAAATGGCAGTCTACACTAGGGTAAAATCGTCAGTAATTCCAAGTATATTCTCCCATCCCATACACCAAAAAAAAATGTGAGAAAAACACTTAGAAGCGCACCCCTATTCACAATGAATACACCCCTCCCCTCACGATACACAGTAAAAAAAAAATTATGAAGGCAGTCCAATAAAAACTTTCATGGTTGTTCAAGTGAAAAAGATGCAGGTTCTCAAGGGGAGATCTCGTTGTATTGTTAAATGCATAGATCGCTGTCACAAGGTCAAAATAAAATGCAAGTATATAATTCCAGGATGTCAATACATGCAGGCCAAACGTAGGCGGTCTAACATATAAAAGAAAAATTCGTTGTAGATAATACAAAATGGTTGTCCCAAAACATTGTGGTGTAAACATTCATTTTGAAGGAGGATTTTAACTCCACAAAAGCTACACTAAAAGTTACAATCTTTAGTAATCGTTCATCAGTAATTGCTCCCAAAACTCGGTAATTTTGTTCACAATAAAAAACAAATGTTGTCAATAATAAGGGGATTCACTGAGTGAATTTATGGGTAGGATACAGAGAATATCCAGAACCTAAAATGTAGAGATAAGTTGGTTTAATTCATAGCTATACATTCACACGGTAAAACACAGAGTTAAAATTTTAGGTGATATGAATGATAATGATGGAAGAATTACTCAACACAAGAAGGCACAATTACCATCAATCAACCAAGAACAATCAATAGGGGTAAACAGATGGGAAATCATCCTTCACTCATCATCCATGCACAGAAAAGAAGGGCATTAGAATCTATAGGTCGCGATGCACCGAAGTGACGACCGTCGATTTGGCTCCTTGTCGACTTCTTATGCATGGACTAATGAACTAGGGACGAGGACGAATACCAGGCATGAACTCTCCATAAAAATCAATTTAAAACCAACAGGACAGTCACAACATCAAGGACCGAATGCCAAGGGAAAAAATTCAAGCAACGAGCTAAGGCTATGGGGAAAATTTAAGTTCTCGGCTGAAATGCTAAGTCCAACATATTCTTTACCCAATTAGAAACACAAAAATGAAAGCATAGGGTATACTAATAATCTACCATGCATAATAAAAATAAGCGTACGATAGCTCAAGTTGTCCACACTGAATCGTTGTCCTGCACGCTCCGTGCAGCTCCCACTTGTTGATCGATGAGACTTCACCAGTACCTCCCAGCCAACGCTAGGGGTACTCTTGTTCCCCCTTAGCCCCCCGAGCTACAAAGGGGCCACACACACTGAACCAAATATCATATATCTCCCAACTCACCTCGCAAGGCTGAGCTACCACTCCTCATTGAGCTAGGTATCCCAACTCCCACAAGCTAAGTCAGTCAAGTTTAAAATTCTGCAGCGTAATGTTATGCATAACATAAGAGATGCATCCTCCTCCAACTCCCTCCTTTATATAGAGTTTCTAGGTCATTTACTTTCCCAAAATCCCATTTAATTTATTTTTTAATAATTTAATTCATAAAAATCCTTCCCATACATGTGTCACCCATCCCCTTCATTGCACCAAAAATTTAATTAATTAATTAATTAATTACTCCTATTTCCCTCACCCACCTAAAAGAATTCCTATAATTGTTCCTATGTGTCCCCATATTCCTTTACATATTTTAATGACATACCCCCTTACTCATTCACTAGTTGAGTTCAATTTAGAAAGTTCTTAAATGCAAAATACCTTACTATGTTAGTCTTCCTTCTTTTTCCTTATGTTTCCCTTTCTCTTTATGTTTCCCACTTTTTCCTATTTTCCCAATTCTTTTAAATTTTCCTCTTTCCCTTTTCATTTAAAACTCAAATTCGCAAGTGTAGAAAATTGCCTCTTTCCCCTTTTTCTTTTTAATTAATAAATTTTTAATTAGGATAACTAAGACAATAATTATTTCTTCTTTTTCCCCCTTTTTAAATTTTATCCGCCAAAATATTTTTTTATAAATTAATTGAATCACTTAGCCCCTTCTCGTGGCATGATTAAAGATGATTATTATTATTATTTATTTATTTTTATTTTTATTTTTATATAAATATATATTTTTATCACAAGTATCACTTACCTAGATTTTAATTTTCAACGTTGGGCGATATTTTATTAGCGAAATTGTTTTTAAATCTTTATAATCACATTATTAATTCTAAGGCCATCTAGGTTTATTCATTTATTTTTTAACAACGTGACGTGCCCTTCAGGACGTACTAGGTGCTCCAAGGGTGCCACTTGCCTCATTATGTTTCCCTTGCACAATGTGCCCTTCAGGACGCACTACGTGCTCCAAGGGTGCCACTCGCCTCATTCTGTTTCCCTTGCGTAATGTGCCCTTCAGGACACACTACGTGCTCCAAGGGTGCCACTCGCCTCTTGACTGACTTGGTAGACATCAAAAACCCTTGGAGTCAATACTCCACCAGGTGATCTTGTGGGAGACTAAGGGCCTCTAAGGAATAAGGCCCCTGCCTTATTGCGCGTCCCTTAGAATCATCGTGAGCGGCTATCGCAGTCTGCCCTCATGACATCATGGGTTTTCTCAAACTAGGCAGTTGTTAAGCTACAGTTCGAGCCACGGTGGGAGCGCTAGTAGGTTGTGGTAGGGTTGTTGTCCACACCTCTCCCTCAACATCTTTGATAGTCGTGCGTGACCCCTCTATTCCACATGTGAGTCTAGTTGGAAAGCTATCATCAGCCTGCATCATCAATGAATCATGTCAGAACAAAATCCATAATGATAACACATAATCATATGCACACATGTCATATATAGAACAATCAAACCCCAATAGTCCATTCCCTGACTCGATCGAAATTCCAAGGGTTTCATCGATTCCTCAGCATCCTCGAGGTCCAAATCCTACAAACTCAGGAGAACCGAGTCAATAACACCTGTCTAAGTCAATATAGAAAAATAACATATAATCACATCCATAATGCCTCATAATAATAATCAATGGTCAAACGTATAATAATCTAGATCTCTTGCAAGAAAGTGTCCTCAAGGATAAGTTTGCTCAGTGCATGCAAGAGTGGGATGTTACATACACCCCCTCGTGGTCTAAACCTCGTCCTAAAGTTTCACAGTATACAAGTGCTGAAATAATGTGCATAACACTATCATAAGTCTATCTATCCAAAAAAAATGGAAACTGTTGGCGCATATCATATGCGTCCTCTAAGGTTGACGGGTGCGGACTATAGTTGTCCCACTGGACCTTGACCTCATCTACTATTCGACGTCGTAGTTGTCGAATGCGATGATCCAGGATGTGGATCGACTCAGTCGTGAGAACACCCTCATATGACACCCGCAAGGTGCTCAAGCCAAAACATGTGTAGGATCACTAATCATAAAGTCTCAAGTGGAGATGTAAAATACATCATGCATATGCCTCAAGAATCAGTAAAGGCTAGTCATTAGGCCACAGGCCTCTCTTTTCCACAATATCGTAGGATCCAACAAACCTAGGAGATATTTTAGCCCCTTTTCCTAACTTTATCGAACTCTTATGCAGTTTCAGATGCAAAATACTTGATCGCCACATCGTAACTACGATCAACACGATGCGCATCGACATAACTCTTTTGTCGATCCTGCACTTCCTTGATCCTTTGTCTTAATTTTTTCATTCGATATTCCATTTCCTGGATCGCTTCTGGTCCCACCAGGGCCCTATCCTCAAGCCGATCCCCACTCAAAGGCGTCGGACACGGTCACCCATAAATACAATCAAAAGGCGCCATCTTAATGGCACTTTGGTAACTTTTATTATAAGAAAATTCTACCAGTTGAAATAATTCTTCCCAATGCATATGTTGGTCCATCACGTACATTGGCAACATGTCTTCCAAGGTCTGGTTTGTTTGTTCAGTCTTCCTGTCAGTATTTGGGTGATACAAAGTACTAAAGTTAAGTCGGGTTCCCAAGGCCTCTTGGAAACTAGTACAAATTGTCCAGCAAACACCGATCCTTGATCAGATATAATCCTCTTAGGTATGCCATGCAACCTCCCAATCTCACTGATGAAAAACTCTAGCTATGTCAGGTGCCTGATACGTCATACGCACATGAATAAAATGAGCACTCTTCGTCAGAGTGTTGACTACCATGAAAATCTATTTGTGTCTCCTTGCTGTCAATGGCAATCCAACGATAAAATCCATCAAAATAACCTCCCATTTCAATTCTAAAATAGCGTGTGGCTGTAGTAATCCTGTTGGATGTCTATGTTCAGCCTTTACCTGCTGAAATTCTAGACATCTGGCCACATAGTTGACTATGTCTGCCTTCATTCCTTCCTAGAAGAATAAGGTTTTAATGTCTGCCCTCATCTTTGTGACTCCCGGGTGAGCCATGTATACTACTCTATGAGCCTCGTTTAGGATGAAGCTCCTCAAATCGTCGTTCATTGGTACGTAAATCTGATTTTTAAATCTCAATAATCCATAGTCGTAAAAAACAAATCCTTCAAATCTTGGTACCATCATTGTGTTTTGTCTGATAAAATCCTTGACCTCTTTGTACCAGTCATAGTTGCGCTGTAAATTTAGAATCTTTTCACATAGATTCGTCTGGAGAGGCAACACCGAAAATATGCATGGTCTTCGATTCAATGAATCTACCACTTGGTTCAATATTCCTTTTATGTAAGAAATCTCGAAGTCGTACTCGCTAAAAAATTCCGACCAACGTCGTTGTCGCACATTCAGGTCACTTTTTGTGAAGATGTGCTGCAATCTACAATGGTCCATTTTTAGTTCAAAATTTTGTCCAAGAAGGTAGTGTCTCCCAAACCTTCAAGGCATAGACAATTGCTAACAACTCCAAATCATGCGTCACATAGTTCTCCTCATGCCTTCTTAGTTTCCTTGAGATATAAGTGATCACTGGACCATCTTGCATCAAGACTCCACCTAAGCTTTCCTTGGATGCGTCAGTGCATACCAATAAGTCCGCGTCCATGTTAGGGACCTTTATTATCGATGTTGTTGTCAACAACTCTTAAAGGCTCCAAAATTCTTCCACTGATTTCTCGGTTCAAACAAACTTCTTTTTCTTCTTATGCAACTCCATGATCAGATTTGATATCTTCAAAAATCCCTTGACGAACCATCGATAGTATCCTGCTAGACCCATGAAGCTACACACTTTCGGGACATTTGTTGGCACAGGCCATTCCATAATAGCCTCGACCTTTGCTGGATCCACGCTGATACCTTCGTCGGAGATGAAATTCCCTAAGTAGTGAATCTTCGATTGGTAGAATGAGCATTTGGATGATTTCCCATATAATTTGTGCTCTCGCAAACACTATAGTACCAAACACAAGTGCTCATCATGCTCCTCCGTTGTCCGAGAGTAAATCAAAATATTGTCAATGAATACTTGGATGAACTTGTCCAAGTACTCGTGGATCACCTCATTCATCAAACTCATAAATACCCCTGGGAATTTGTCAATCCAAATGTTAAAACAGTAAACTTATAATGTCCAAAACTTGTCTTGAAGGCGGTCTTAGGGACGTCATCCTCTTGATCTGTAACTAGTGATACCCCGATCACAAATCGATCTGTGAAAACACCATCGCACCCTTCATCTTATTGAACAGATCATCAATGCTTGATAACGGATAATGATTCTTGATCTTTGCCTTGTTCAATTGATGGTAGTCAATGCAGAGCCTACACAATCCATTCTTCTTTGTTATGAATATAAAAGGCGCACCCCACGACGACACACTTAGATGTATTAGTCCTAGGTCGAGTAACTCCTTCAGTTGCATTATCAACTCCTGTAACTTTGGGGTCAACATACGATAAGGCATTCTCACTAATGGTTCAGTTCCTGGTTTTAGGTCTATGGTAAACTCCAATTCCCTCTCTGGTGGCATCCCAAGTAACTCCTCCAGAAAGACGTCCAGAAACTCTCTCACCATAGGAAGGTGTTCTAGACCTTCCTCTACTCCCTTTTTGTTAAGCGCAAGGATCGCATAAAGCTTACACCCCTTGTGCATGATCTTCCATAGCTGCAAGGAAGAGATGAACCTCATGGAAACTCCCTGGTTCTGACCTACAATCACGCATCCTTGTCCCTTATCATCAACCAAGCTCAACCATTTTGTCTTACAGTTGAGTATTGCCTCATGTGATTCCAACCAGTCTACACTGATCAAGATGTCATAAGATCCTAAGTTCATGACGTATAGGTTGGCCCTGGTGACAAACTTTGCTAGGTTAATGGTATAGCCCGTAATCTTTCCTTTAACCTTCTATTTGGCTCTCGAAGCCATATCTACAAAGATAAACTCAACCTGTTTTATTTCCTTTACCTTAATCCTTTTTAGCGCTGCACTAGATATGTAACTCTTGGTAGCACTGGGATCTATCAAATCTAAGGATCTGGTCAGTGATGGTACCAGACGTCTTGAACATAGTCGAATGGTGCTCTATCTAGCAGTTATTCACCACTGCATGAATGCGATGGGCCTTGCAAAAAACTCCCATGATAGTGGGTTCGGCTGATCCAGATGCTCCGACCCTTTTCTCTGGGAAGTAATGATGGTAATGTGGCCCCCTACATTCCAACACACTTTCTTCGGTCAAGTATTCCTCATACCCAAAGTAGAAGAGAAATTCTAGCAACAAGGTCAAACGCGAACTTCTTGACCTTAATTTTCTGGGTAAATTGGTGTGGAGCATACCGAAGCAGCTCCAAAGGGGCCTCGTACTTGAGCACTGTGTGACTGCATTGTCACAAGGCATCGAACTTGTTGAGATGATGCTCAAAGAATTCCTCAGAAATATACCTATCCTAGAACCGTTCCACGAACAGTTCCCATGACATGTCATCGACGACCATGTTCAATGTGGCAGGAGCATATTCCACCATAGAAGAGTGCTCTTGTTCAATTGAAAGACCACCATGTGGGAATTCATGCTGGAGGTCGTAATTGGGAAGTGTGAAGCACAACTCCTTGCTCTACAACTGAGACTCGACGACACAGTTGTTTGCGAAACTCATGGACTCGAGATTTCAACTCTCTTGAGTTCTCGGTGGATGATAACGGTACTAGCTAGGGCGTATTGTGGACCCTCATGGGTACAGGTTTCCTGGCCTCATCTCAGTACCGATGGTAAATAAAGGCCCTTTGAAATTACCTGAAGGGCCTTTTCAGACCATCATCATCCCTTACAATAAGAAAATCCAACCCAAGGACTTACTCTTCCCCTTGGGGGTTTGACTTCGAGGGTGCGGGAACTTCTGGAGGCGTCGCACCTCCTTCCAAGGCACCACGTTGTGAACCTCTAAGGCGTCCTATAAATGTGAATGCCACATGGACACGTTAAGGTTTTTAATTAACAAAAGGGTTAATACTCACAATTTTACTATGTTGGGAAGCCTGGCAATCCATAGTCGCAGGGTTGAACCCGCTTTGATACCATATGTAATGTCCCCATCGTTACAACTACAAGCGAAGCAGAAGGTCCAATTTTTTATTTTATTTTATTTGGTTTTAGGCAGGAAGGAAATGACGACACTGTTAACCACACCTAGATGACAAAAATATGCACACCGATCAGGAAATGAACAACTATGACTCCACACACTAGCAAAAGAGAAACTAGGTGAAGCATGCGTAAAACAACAATGAGAAACAACTACCTGCCCAACACAACATGACCACACCTACCAGATAAGGGACAACACCCCCATCCCGACACAACGACACAGACGACCAGTTAAATAGAACCTCGATGGAGTGCAACCAAATGCATGAAGGCATTGCAACCCAAGCGCCATCAACGAACTTACAAGATTAACAAAACCCACAACGGGAAGTACAGACCCCAGCCAAGTTATCAATCCCCTCTATCCAATAGGGCGTGCAATGATCCCCTCGTCAATAATCAAGTCATCCATAGGCAATAGGCATGACTCTAATCTTGGCTCAACACATCCTATCTAGACCAAGGACTCTAGATAAATCTGACGTGCTAGGAGTCGAATACCAATAAGAAGACCACACCCATACCCCAAGAAACATATCGACGAGACGCAAGAAGATGACAACAAGGGAAGAATGCAAGCCAATACACAACTTCATAAACAACCCAACCATTAATCATGTCTAAATTAGTCAATACTTACAATCTAATTTAACATCAGTTACCAATCTAAATAGCAAGTCGAATTTCAAATTAGTCCACAAATTACAATTCTAAATTAACATTAAATTCAATACAAGTCTAAATTGCAAATTCATTACAAGTCCAAACTGTAAATTAGATACAAGTCTACATTATAAATTAAATACCATCTAATTTATCAATTTACCAATATACAACAACATTAACCATATTAATGTAATTTTCTATAAATATCACATTATTCACAACATTAAATTTCGAACGTTGTGAGCATTATTAACGGTAATGAAGCTTTAACCAACTGTCCAATACACAAATACAAATGATGAGTAATAAGAAGTTGTCTATTAATTTAATTTGATTTGTAATCATCAATGTAAATAAATCAATGTATAACCAATAGTAATCCCCAAATCGTTGTGTAATAATCAATGTGTACAAAGTGCAACTATATATTATTTACACAACAATGAA
>ML783841.1:234066-249168 GCA_009831015.1 Picea engelmannii
AAAGAGGATACATGTCAGATCGGAGCCAGGTGTCCTGCCTGTGAAGGAAACCAGGACACCTGGCTATCACGCTGTAACAGGTCCAAAAATTATGGAAAACATAGAGCCACCCTGCCCGTAGGAAACCGTGGGGTATATTCTTAACTGACATCAGTTTGATAATGGAGTTTCTAAGGCTATCCAGACTAACAGCTATAGGACTACTGTCCTGAGAAAGTACAACAACAAACATAAAGAAACACATGCAAACTCTCAGACCTTTTATCCGGGGCTCTCCTTGTCGTCCTGTGCTTCTGCTGCACGAGATGGAATGGCGAATGGTTGTGAATAGCTAGGACATAGTCGCTTGGGCAAGTCGTTGGAGTAAGATGTGTACAGCATGTCCAGGCGCTGGCTTGCGCAGACCGCTCGGAAGATTTGGTCTTCGACTAGGCTTCTGAGTTCAAATATAAGCTGCAACTGCTTCGGGAGCAAAAGAGGTGGCGAGGGCGGCATCGTCTTCTTGTCATCACTTCCCAGACATTCAGCATCCTGGGCTGCACCGGCGTCCATCCACTGCTCCTCTTCTATGATGCAGGGTTCTGGGCCTGGGTCCGAGGAGGCTTTGGCACAGGAGTCGGAAGAGATTCTGTCGGGGGGAGTATTTCCAGAGCGGAAGACACGGGCGTGGGGGTCCCAGTCATCCGGGAAGGTGATCATTTTCTTGTTCAAAAAATCTAGTGGGAGATGAATGCTCGAATCCTCTTCCACAGTTGTGCCAGGAGGTGAATATGCTGCCCAAATTGCCTGCCGTTGGCGTCGTCTGGCTAGAGTCACTGCATTCTGAAATTCTCTGTGCCTTTTCCGTCTAGAGGCGGCTGCATACCAGCCAGCCCCTCTGCGTGGTTGCCCCCTCAATCGCGGCATAGCTAGAACAGAGGTTAGAGCCAAGTCGCCGGGATCTGGGTGGCAGCCTCGCTGCTCAGAAGACTGTTCAAGCACAATGGAGCCCTCGAGAAGGTTGATGTGCAAATAAACCACAATAATCGCCATTAAAGCCATGAGCTTAATGCTCTGGCTAGCCAGACCGATGGCGCTCGTGCTGGGTAGCATCATGTTACGGAGAAGGATGGAGCTGACGCTCACAATGAATCGCGGAGTGTGTGGGGAGGACGGGTATTAAAGGCCCCCCACCTCCCCTTGCCACCTCCCCTTGCCACCTCGCCTCGCCATCCTGGATGCATGTCACCCCATCCGGGGTATATATATATATATATATATATATATATATATATATATATATATATATATATATATATTACTTACACATAGCTATATACATTATTTACGTGGCTATATATATAAAAACACAACTGTATAGAGATATGGAATAACAAGGACTAATAAATGCTAAAACATAGCTATAAGATATTACACAACATTGATAAATTACTCGAGGGTAGATCACCATGATTTAAACTAGTAAAAATGCAGATAGTCACACGAATGCTGGCGGGTAATACACAGTCAACGAATATCTAAATCACAATCATGGGTTATAGGTGGAATCGTGGCCCAATAATTCTCAATTGTTGTCAGTAAATGAGGGTAATATTGTTACACCATAGTCATGGGCAATCTATGGCTGTCATGTAGTGAATATAATAGTTTTTATTTAAAGAAGGAAAAAATATAGCTAGTGCACACAATTTGGAGAATCGTTTTCATTGCAGTGTCGTTACATCATAGCCCAAGAGCCAATCCCAAAATCATTGTTAAGATGAAATAAAAATTGATTTTTAATGCTGTAAAGGAAAACGGTTGTCCTTTGTTTAAATGGCAGTCTACAGTAGGGTAAAATCGCCAGTAAATTCAAGTAACTTCTACAAGCCCGTACACCAAAAAAGAACTTGACCAAAATACCTAGAAGCGCACCCCTATTCACAGCGACTACGCCCCCCCCTCACGATCAACAATAACTTTTTTTTTATGAAGGCAGTCTAGCAAAAACTTTCGTGGTTGTTCAAGTGAAAAATATGCAGGTGCTCAAGGGGATATCTCGTTGTATTGTTAAATGGATAGATTGTTGTCACAAGGTTAAAACAAAATGCAGGTATATAATTCCACAACGTCAATAGATGTGGCTCAAACACAGGTGTTCTAACATATAAAAAACAAATTGCTACAGATAATACAAAACAATTGTCCCAAAAAATCACAGTGTAAACATTCATTTCGAAGGAGGATTTTAGCTCCAAAAAAGATATAGTAAAAGTTCCAATATTTAGCAATCGCTCATCAGTAATTGCTCCCAAAACCGGGTAATTTTGTTCACAATAAAAAAAATGTTGTCAATAATAAAAATTAAGGGGATTCGCTGAGTGAATTTCTCGGTAGGATGCAGAGAATATCTAGAACCTAAAACACAAAGATAAGTTGGTTTAATGCAGAATTATACATTCACACAGGAAAATGCAGAGTTAAAATTTTAGGGGATAGCAATGATAACGATGGAAGAATAACTCAACACAAGAAGGCCCAATGACCATCAATCAACCAAGAACAATCCACAGGGGTAGACATTTGGGAAAGCATCCTTCACTCATCATCCACACACAGAAAACCAGGGCATTAGACTCTATAGGTTGATGTCCACCAAAGTGACAATCGTCGATTCGACTCCTAGCCAACTGCTCAAGCGTGGACTCACGAACTAGGGATGAGGACGAAGACGAGGCATAAACTATTCATAAAAATCAATTTAAAACCAATAGGTTAGTCACAACATCAAGGACCGAATGCCAAGGGAAACAAGTCAAGTAGCGAGCTAAGGCTATAGGGAAAATTTAAGTTCTTGGCTGAAATGCTAAGTCCAACACATTCTTTACCCAATTAAAAATATAGAAATGAGAGCATAGGGTATAATAATAATCTACCATGCATGATAAAAGTAAGCGTACCTTATCCCAAGTCATCCGCTCTGACTCGTTCTTCCGCGCACTCCATGCTGCTCCTGCTTGTCGATTGATGAGACATCACTGGTACCTCCTAGCCAACGCTAGGGGTAATCTTCTTCCCCCTTAGCCCCACGACCCGCAAAGGGGCCACACACACTGAACCTGAGATCAGATAGCTCCCAACTCACCTCGCAAGTTTGAGCTACCACTCGTCACTGAGATGGGTATCCCAACTCCCACAAGCTAAGTGAGTGAAGTCTAAAATTCTGCAGTGTAACGTTATGCATAACAGAAGAGATGCATCATCCTCCTCCTCCCTCCTTTATATAGAGTTTCTAGGTCATTTAATTTCCCAAAATCCCATTTAATTTATTGTTTAATAATTTAATTCATAAAAATCCTCCCCGTACATGTGTCAGCCATCCCCTTCATTGCATCAAAAATGAAATTCATTAATTCATTAATTACTCCTATTTCCCTCACCCACCTAAAAGCATTCCTAGAATCGCTCCTAGGTGTCCCCATATTCGCTTACACATTTTAACGACTTACCCCCTTACTAATTCAGTAGTTGAGTTCAATTTAGAAAGTTCTTAAATGAAAAATACCTTACTAAATTAGTCTTTCTGCTTTTTCCTTGTGTTTCCCTTTCTCTTTATGTTTCCCGTTTTTTCCTAGTTTCCCAATTCTTTTAAATTTCCCTCTTTCCCTTTTCATTTAAAACTCAAATTGGCAAGTTTAGAAAATTACCTCTTTCCCCTTTTTCTTTTTAATTAATAAATTTTTAATTAGCATAAGTAACAAAATAATTTTTCCCCCGTTTTCCCCTTTTTAAATTTTATCCCCCAAAATATTTTTTTATAAATTAATTGAATCAGTTACCCTCTTCTCATCACATGATTAAAGATGATTATTATTATTGTTTAATTATTTTTATTTTTATTTTTATATAAATATGTATATTTTTATCACAAGTATCACTTACCTAGATTTTAATTTTCAAGGTTGGGCGACATTTTATTACGGAAATTATTTTTAAATCTTTCTCATCACATTATTCATTCTAAGGCCATATAGGTTTATTCATTTATTATTTAACAACATGACGTGCACTTTAGGATGCACTATGTGTTCCAAGGGTGCCACTCGTCTCATTATGTTTCCCTTGCACGACATGCGCTTAAGGACACACTACATGCTCCAAGGGTGCCACTCACATCTTTCCATTTTTCTTGCACAACGTGCCCTTTAGGACACACTACATGCTCCAAGGGTGCCACTCGCCTCTTGAATGACTTGGTAGACATAAAAAACTCCTGGAGTCAATACTCCACCAAGTGATCTTGTGGGAGACTAAGGGCCTCTAAGGAATAAGGCCCCTGCCTTATTGCGCGCCCCTTAGAATCATCATGAGCGACTATCGCAGTTTTCCCTCATGACATCGTGAGTCTTCTCGAACTAGGTAGTCGTTAACCTATAGTTCGAGCCACAGCGGGAGTGATAGTAGGTTGTGGCAGGGTTGTTGTCCACACCTCTCACTCAATGTCTCTAGTAGTCATGCGTGACCCCTCTACTCCACATGTGAGTCTGGTCGGAAATCTATCGTCAGCTTGCATCATCAACGAATCATGTCAAAATAAAATCCACAATCATAACACCTAATCAGATGCACACATGTCATATATAGAACAATCAAACCCCAATAGTCCATTCCCTGACTCGATCGAGAGTCTAAGGGTTTCATTGATGCCTCAACATCCTCGAGGTCTAAATCCTGAACACTCAGGAGAACCGAGTCAATAACACCTGTCTAAGTCAATATAGAAAAATAAGATATAATCACATCCATAATGCCTCATAATAATAATAAATGATCATAGGTATAATAATCTGAATCTCTTGCAAACAAGTGTCCTCAAGGATAAGTTCTCTTAGTGCGCACAAGAGAGGAATGTTACATTCATCCTTCTAATTATGTGCATATGTATGATTTATCTTTTATTTAAACACTAAGCTATGTGCATTTAAATTATTATTTTTTAAGTTAGAAAATTATCTTGGGTAGATTTATTGTCGAATTATAAAACACCTCTTCGTAGTTGAAAACATTTAGCATCTTTTCTATTGTATTCTTCATTTTTTATTTTCTTCTATAATTTGGGGTTTAGTTTCATTAATTGGTATCAAATCCAACAACTTCATCCTATCCTACTTTCTTCTGATGTTGGATTTTTGAAGCCACTCTCCCATCCGAGACACATTATTGAGGCGACCCTTCCATCCCACACACATTATTGCTCATAACAAGGTCATTTTTTGACAATACCCTCCCACCTACATATTTTTCAAGCACAAACCTTAGATGACCTCATTCCCAAGGTTCATCTTATTTTTTTTGCTTCATCTCTTCATCTCTTTAAATCTAGTTCCCTTTTGGAGCATGCCCTCTCAACAATATCTTATGCAAATGATATAAATCTATTTTCCAATGGATTATTTTGTTTCTATATCAATATTTCTAAGCTCCAAATCTCACCTAACAATTGGATTTTCAATAGCACCTAAATTCTTTGAGGTTGCATTCCCAGCTTAGACGTCCTCTTCCAATAGTGTGTGGCATTTTTACCATCCTTTGTTCACAAAATGCATAATCTCCTATCTCCAACATCATTCAATATATTCCTAATTTTCTCTAACAAAGACCCTTAAATGGAAATCTAGGATTCCCACCTCTAATTTCTAGTTGCACGAGTGCATCTCATTTCCCAAGTATGGAGAGAAAATTAAAGGTGAATTGCTAGAATCATGGATTCGACAACAACACAGTTCAAGACTTGTGGACGGATGAATGAAGAGAAATGCCTACTTCTCGTGAAGTTGTGGCACAAAAATGGTTGCAATAACACATTGAAGATACACAGATTAACATTGAACTCAATTAACAAAATATCATTGGTTCCAATTCTAGGTGCATCACCATGGAACACTTTCTTCCTTTCCCTAAGAAAACATTTTTACCCACTTAGTTGTATGTAGAACTTGATGTATAGATGGTTGTAGCTGCAACAAGCCCCAAGCCTAAGAATATAATAATATACTAAGATGCTTACCAAGTTTTGGATTCAAGTCAATATCACATATTCTAAACATGTACTTATTATCAATTTTAATTATGGTTTTTGAGTGATATAGTGATATTTTGACATGTCAAGAAGATCTATTTGATAGAACCACTTTAGATTAATCTTTCCCATGTTCCCTCACGTTGGAACATAAAATTAAAAGACTCTCATTCTCCCTATTCCTCACCCTTCTCTTTCTCATACTCCTTTCAATAATACATTGGCACAATCCTCCTATGATGCTAACCCTAACTGGCTTCATCTTCTAGACATCCTTTTTTGTGTCATTACGATAAATCCCACTATAGTGATGATTCCAATTATCATGCCTTGCAGTATCAATTCACCTCTAAAAATCTATACAGTGATGAGCAACTACTAAAGTACTTTCTCTGTGATTTTCTAGACCGATTTCCATCTCCTAACCCCTCTTCTCAAGAAAAAACAATCACTCTCCTAATTCTACTACAATAGACCCTTCCTTACTCTTATGACTAAGAGAAAATTTTTATACTAAAAATATTTTTTCTACTCAACTATCAAGTGAAAGACAAACTAGCCATAATCATCCTCAATAATGAAAACCAAAAAATTATCATATCCCAAGACATTATAACTCCTCTTCATCTCCCCCACCAAACCTCATCTGTTTCCTTATCACCTTAATTGGGTACAACAATATGGTCATTTCCTTCTAGTTATTAAATTCTCTACCATAACATGTGCCATAAATCCATTATGACCAATCAAATGCAACGTGCCCCAACTTGACTATTTGGAGCTCTTTAGCATCCCATATCAAATTCACCATAATTCATTACACGATGGCCACCAAAACAAATATACTTAAAAAAAACATACAAAGTCACCTCTATTGCAAAAACTATTCTCCGTAATCCTCCAATCCAAAATTCAACTTGTATAAATACCTTCCTCTCTATATTGTACCTTACATCAAACAATTTTCTCCATTTGCTCCATTCTTCTTCCCAAACCTATGGAATACGAACCCTTCATGGACCTCTCCTTCCTGGGAAATACCTCACTATCTTGCTACTATTCTGAATTCCCCATCCCCAATTCACCATAAACCGCTCATTCTTTTCCTCTCTCACATCCCTTCTGAATAATGTAACAACATCCTTTATTACCCCTACATACATGTTGTCGATTTCATCTCTCTCCATTCATATCCCTCACTACAACACTGAAATCTCCAACATTATTACCGGATCAAGGCCATCCGAAGGACAACATGTCATTCCAATATAAACACAATCTCAAATTGTTAAGCAAGACGTGGAATCTCTAATATCATTACTAGATCAAGTACATCGAAAGGATGAACATGTCATTCCAATATAAACACGGTCTCAAATTATTAATCAAGACCAAGCTCTTTTTCCTCAAAAAGAGGGATATAAGGCAACAAAAGACTTGGACATTCACATAATCCATATCAGGCATTGTCATTATCTACATGCTACTCAAATTTACAAGGGCCTTGTTAGATTCATAATGAAGAAAATAACAGAAATATAATGTAAATAAATGAAGCAATCAGGAAACTATGAAGAACAAAGATAAATAAACAAAGGCAGAAAAGGCATACTCTATTCATCAATGTTTCTGTAAATGATCATGTACATAGATGTACATATATAATACAAAAGACCATAACTGTCATGTAACTGAATAACAGTTAGGTTAACTTAACTATCCAACTAGCTTATGATTAGTATTTTAACATCCCCCCTTAATAATAAGTTCATTCTTGCCTGAAAAACTGCCACTACTTGACAATCACATGTGTCAAGTGAATATTCAGAAGGCTGGCTGAAGATGCTCTCTGAACTCTAAAAAGAAAATAGCAGAAGTTGATGTCTTCTACTAAATTGGTGGTTTAAGGTTGACCACAAACTCATCTGGTGGTTTCAAGATGACCACAAACCAATCTGGTGGTTTCAGGATGACCACAAACCGAATGTCTAGCAGAAGCTGATTTCTTCTACTAAATGGCATGGTTTTAAGTTGACCATAAACTAACAAGAGCTCAAGGCTAAAAAATATGAAAATGTAACAAGCAAAAATTCATGTCTTCTGCTAAATTGGTGGTTTTAAGCTGACCACAAACTATAAACAACAATAACAAACATAACTTTATGTCTTCCGCTCAATTGGGGGTTTTAAGCTGACCACAAACTATCAAGAATAATATGTTCAGGAACAAGATTGCATACCAGGAACTAGGTTGCATACTTGATCATCTGTTCACAGGCTCTAAATCAAAATTTGGAACCTGACTCAAAATCAAACTTGGAACCTGACTCAACTAGATTTCCCCCCTGTCATGGATAGGTGGTTCCAATTCCCTTGACCGTCATTCGCAAGTATGGCCAAGAAGAGATCCAGTGCATCAAATTATCTTCCAACAGAGTCTGAAGACTCAATCTTCAACTAAGAAGACTACATCAACTGGGCCTCGATCATACCCTAAATCATCAAATCTTGAAAAACATTCATGTCCATCAACTATATAAATATCTCCAATTAAGTACGATTGTACTTGTGTATAAATTTGGCGATAAGACTGCTCCAATAATTTGGCTTCCAAACGCCAACGCCAATTCCCTAACCATTTAAAATGAAGTTGTTTCCACTTGCGCTTTTGACACCTTACTCAGGGGTGATTTTTCTTCCCACAAAATATGCATGGGTGAAGATCAAAACAGTTTTATTTATCATGACCAAATCGGTGACAGTGTTTGCACTATATGGGTTCTTTATCCGACCGATTAGCAACATCATCATCAACTATATCATGTACCTTACCAATATCCGCAAGCTCTGTCTTCTTATCATCATTCAAAAAACATCCACTCACAAAGAAAACAGGTTCGCTATAATTAGGAATATGAAAAAGGTTGTTAGCATCATTTTCATATCCTAGTCCATATCGGTTTCGTTTAAATCGTAATTCTTCCCATGGTCAAACAATAAATTTATCAACAACTTTTTTTGACATAGGGACTTCATCTAAATGATCTTCATGTTTCTCATAACTAGTCAACTGAGCGTCTTCATTCTCATCCTTGATGTCATTAAAATCACATTGTTGGTGTCGAAGAAAACTTAACTCATCAAACAACAACTTGTTTTGATGTTTGAACATATCAATCTTCTTGTGCGTTACTTGTAAACAAGTAATCACTGTGTTGAGAGTGTACTTGTTTATTGCAATTGTAGATTCTGTAGTTGAGTTAATTAATGTGCACAATATTGTAAATAGTTCTTCAATTCTTGCCATTATGTAGAATATGGAAGAGAGTTGTTTTTCAATGCCACAAAATTCAATTTTGTATCCTCGATATCTTGTTATGCATGCGAAGAGAAATCGTTCCTTGTATGAAGGCAGCTAAAAAACTACAGGATCTGTATCCTGTTGTGCATGCCAAGAGCAATCCTCCGATGCATAAATGTGCCAAAAACTACAGGATAACCAATGACTCACACAAAGATCCTAAGAGAGATCCCCTTATTCAATTTCGGGTGGGTCACACATATTATTATTATTATTATTCTTTTACAACTACCTTATAACTCCATTACAAAAATCATACTAGAAAAGGCTCTTAACAATAGTAACTCCTCAACCAAAAGAAACCCTTATAACTTCAATTATAATCAATGGAAAAAACTCCTCCATACAAAACCTTATAACTCCATAAATCCACATCAAAGTCTTCCTTTAAGTTCTAAATCCACATCAAAGTCTTCCTTTAAGTTCTTATTCAAATAACTCCTTATAACTCCTTGAGTTTCTCTCAAAATAATTTATTTTTTAATAAAATAAACTTAATAAAATCCACTTATCACTCCAAAGGGATCTTTCGAACTATAACCCTCATAAAGAAATATTTTAATATTTTTTTTTATGAAAAGCTTTATAGCTTATTTACATGCCACTTCCTCAAGAAAAACTAAAAGATTATAAAACATAAAAACATTATAACCAGGTAGAGCAGAGCAGAGAAGAGAGAGCTCAGGAACACCTTTGTAAGATACAGACATTTGCCATTGTTAATATAATCAGAAGCAGTTCTGCACATGTTCTGTGTCATGTGGATGTCTGTGTGTGTTCCATATATATGCTTTTTCTACACATGTTCTGTGTCATGTGGATGTCTGTGTGTGTTCCATATATATGCTGTAGATGTATGTTAGGCATTTGCAAGAGTGTGTTTGATTTCAGGGTTGAAGGTCTTTGTAACATTAAAACTTCTCTAGTAACTCTCCAACATTATAACTCTTCAGTAATAAGATCTTAATGCAATTCTTTTACTACTTTAAGATTTCACCTATTTTCTTACCATTATATTGTATTTCCTCTATCGGCTCTGACCGTGAATATGCCGTGCGAGCTTGACCCTTTACCGAAAACTCCTAAGCACAGTTGCTTCCTCAGAACCGGTTACCACCAAACCCATTTGATTTCTCAGGAAGCGTTCTTAATGATCCCAGCATAAAAGAATTAGCAGCCACGGATCCGTCATTGGTGGAGCAGCTTCAATAGAGCGTGCAATTTGAGGGAGATAGACAGGCCAAAAGCTCCTTCAGGAATGTACATATCAAGAGGATGGCAGTTTTAGGCCTTGGTAAGTCGGAAGGCGGGTCACTCAGAAGGCTGATTACCCCCAATCAACAATCCACCATATTCTTCTATCGACGGACTTTGAAGATGATGGAGAAACGCCAGAAATTTCCCATCAAGGAGAATACCAATTTCAGCATAATCTTGAACTAGCAAAATCCAAATCAATTATTTTCTTAATGCTTATCGAATCAACTCTTGCAAAAAGAAAAACAAGTATAGAGTAAAAGAAACGCATCAACAAATCGTTGGGATTTTTAATCTATACGCAACTGTTCGTTGGGATTAATCTATACGAAACTGTTGTTGCTCGTTTTCATCATCAAATGTTAAAAATAAATATCAGCCGGCGCGCACTCCATTTCTCTCTTATTCATGAAAAACTTGATATTTGTATCACCAAGCATGCCCTCTCTTCAAAACGTATACATCACAATCCGAATGATCATAAACTTGTTTTGATAAATCATTCGTCAATGTCCAGGTACACAGAATCATTCGTCAATGTCCAAGCATACAGGGATCATTCATTGCTGCAAATATAATGTAAATAAATGAAGTAATCAGGAAACTATGAAGAATAGAGATAAATAAACAAAAGCAGAAAAGACATACTCTATTCATCAATGCTTCTGTAAATGATCATGTACATAGATGTACATATATAATACAAAATATATAATACAAAAGATCATAACTGTTATGTAACTAAATAACAGTTAGGTTAACTTAACTATCCAACTAACTTATGATTAATATTTTAATAGACCTCAAGAATTTCCAAATGAATGATCATTCCAAATCTTCTCCTCATCAGCTACAGGTTGTAGCACACCATGCTTTCCCTCTTACAATAATGTGGCACAATAAATACCTAGGCCATGCTACACCTTTTAGGCTTCATATTTCTATACGAACAATACCATCCCCTAGTCATGGACGTCAACATTCTCTCACTGATTCCATTTCATCATGTTACACAACCCTATCATGGAAGTTGGATTACTGTATACAATCTTAGAGCAACTGCCTAGTACATATAGAACATGGCGTCTATAGCTATAGATGAGGATTTTGCTTCCAACGTCAATTCTATTGCACCTACACAACCAACACACTCTATGACATCATGGCACTTGATAGCACATTCATCACACCAGGTTGAGCATCACATATGGAGTCCTCTTCAAGGCGTAACTATTTTGGCTTTAAACAAATTGCAAATTAATTACATAAAGAAACTCCTAGCCTCATGGTTAACAATCACCAGCTTGCTTAATCACCAGCTTGTTAAGCAGTATTCAATGTTAATGCAATTGGTATATACACTTTTGAATATATCCAAAGTATATACCAAAACAATCAAATAGCCGCAACATTAAAACCTGCACAGCAGGCTGATTATTGATGACCTAGCCTCACACCTCTTTATGACACATCCTCTGCTATAAAGATGCGAGTACGGTTACTACCTTTATATCCTATCCCATGAAAAGAACATCAGATCAACCCATGCCTTTTGCATTAAACATCACAACATACTATGCAAGTATATTCAATGGTAATCAGTACTCGTGTTTAGACATTCAGCGAGTGCCCTCTCCTATATGTCGCTCTATAGGTTAAATTCTCTCATTTGAAACTTCATTAATACACTGATATTCGTGTTTAGACATTCATCTAGTGCACTCTCCTATTTGTCGCTCTATGGATCAACTTCTCTCATTTTCACTTTATTTATACACTGTAGCAATGCACATGTCTGTTTGTACCATTAGATATCTCTTCACAATGAAACATAATCCTTTTTAAGCAAACCATTTTCCATTAGGTTCAATCTCCTTCCAACATTGTCAACCACAAACCATGGCCTATAGATATATCCTCCAGATAGCCAACACTTAGTTTTCAAAACCAGCACCAATCTTCTTGCAGTGCCATCTCTAGTTGTAGCCCATCACTCAACATTTAGGGATGTTTCTTCCATCCTTTTTGGACTTGTAAGCGAACTCTTATATTATCTCCATGCTACTCCATTAGAGAATTTACTTTTTCATGAAGCAGAATTTACTTTGTCATGAAGCTACCAATTAGAGTTTCTTGTACTGGATCGGTAATCAAAGGGAACAATGATCTCGCTACTAAACACATGGCAATTTTTCAGCATTGCTCAATTATTAAGTTTACATAGTACACCTATAGGCTATCTTCTTTGTTTCTGGTTAAGGTTCTCTCATGTCTTCACTTTTTAGATAGAGTGTAGTTCTTCACATATTTATGTGCACCATTGGATTTTTGTCTACTCAGAGCACAACACTAGGAGGCTTGCTCAGTAATAACAGCTATAGGTCATTACCCACACATAGATCTGCATGGTAACAGTCACACTAACCATTTAGTTTTACAGTAGAGTACCCTTCTCCAAGCAGGTACGCCTATTCTTGTAGTACCACAATTAGTAATACTAACCTTGTCTCATAAATTTTTTTTTCTCACGAGAAGGATTCCTATACCGGGGCTGCTTTTGAGCTAAATTAGGAACAATTGAAGTGGAATGTCAAGGTGCACTTCTTAAGAAGGATTTCTTAATAGAAATGCACCTTATTTGAGTTTTTTTTTAAGTTTTCCAAACGACATTGATGGATAATTAGGTGTAATTTTCATCTTTGAGTTACATGTATATGCATTATTTTTTTAGCCTTCAATCTATGTGCATTTAGTTTATTATTTATTTCAATTAAACAATTAACTTAAATAAATTCATTGTAAAATTATAAAAATCTTTGTCAAAATGAATAAAGATAAGCATTTTTTTGTTATCCAATCCTTAATTTTTATTTTCTCTTTAAATTATAACTTTAATCCTTAATTTTTATTTTCTCTTTAAATTATAACTTAAAGCTTCATCATGATGAGTGATACAATTTGGAATTGAGAAAACAATGCTTAGAGTCAACTAAATTTTCACACAATTAAAAAAACTTCCAAAAATATAAACCCTCCAACAAAATTGAAGCCTTCTTCTATACACATTCGACTTTCATTGGATTTTAAGAGTTTTAAGTGGTTCTCAATTTTTTTGCCTTTTATTTGATGTCTTTGGCTTCCTAGTAGTGTCCTTTCTCTCTCACTACCTACTAAGTTAGGTAAAGGTATTTTATAAGTACAAAGTTGGGAAGGATATACATCAAGGCATTAGTGGGCTTATCCTAGCAATAGTGGACTTTGTGTACAAAGTTTGAAAGGATATACATTTTGGAATGAGTGGATTTATCCTAGCCATAGTGGATTTTGTGGATTCTTATTCTATTAAAAATATAAATATATTTAAAGTAAGAAAATCTATGTGCATACTTGTTCGCATGGCTACTCTCATACTTGTTTTAACATTTTAGATTTTGGAAATAACTTCTTGGGAAATGATGCTTATGATGTTTTTTTTTTTTAATGCATTTTCTTTGTTATTTATGCATTTGTTAATGTAATGTTAATTTAATGACTTATTTTCTAATGAATTTTCTCCATCTTCTTTAAAAGATCATTAATTATATACATTATCAATAAGTGTACCTCTATCTATAAATGTTACCTTATCACCAAATTCTTAAATTCATCATGGTAATTACATAAAGGTGATTAATATAATATAATTTTTTTTTCTTTATGTAGTATAATATAATATTTTTTTCTTCATATAATAAATGTAATAAAATACTAATAATTAATATTGATATTAATTTTTTTTTTATAAGATATAATATATTAATAATTATAGTGTAATGTAATATAATGATATTTTATATCAAAGTTATAGTGTAATATAATGTAATGTTATTTTATATCAAAGTTATAGTGTAATTAGAGTGTAATTATAATTATACTATAATGTAATTTTATTTTATATTTTATGTTATTTTGTAATTAGTGTGTAATTATAATTAAACTGTAATGTTATTTTGTTTTATATTTTATGTAATTTTGTAATTTCATGTCCATTGCACTCTTCATTCTCATATACTTGGATTTCAATACTCATCATATGTGAGGTGTGGATGTTATAAGAAGAATGTAAACTAAGTAACTAATGTAACAGACCGTCTCGTCACGCCAACCGTACGAGTGATAGGTGCAAATATTTTTTTGTTTTTGGGTGCGAAGGTGTGTGCGCGTGTGTGGAAGTAGCATCATACTTGACTTTACGTCGCCACTCGACGACCAACAAGACTCAATACGAGGTTCAGCACCAGAACGCTTTTATTCTCTTTCCCTAAATGATGTTTCTGAAATTAGTAAGTACTTAAATGAAGATTCTTTTTCGCTTTTTCCCCAATGTCCCTTACTTTCCAAAATCTAAGTTTCCTTTCATTTATGTTTCCATATTTTCATTTTATAT
>ML783841.1:249218-282857 GCA_009831015.1 Picea engelmannii
CTTAGTTTTCAAAACCAGCACCAATCTTCTTGCAGTGCCATCTCTAGTTGTAGCCCATCACTCAACATTGAGGGATGTTTCTTCCATCCTTTTTGGACTTGTAAGCGAACTCTTATATTATCTCCATGCTACTCCATTAGAGACTTTACTTTTTCATGAAGCAGAATTTACTTTGTCATGAAGCTACCAATTAGAGTTTCTTGCACTGGATCGGTAATCAAAGGGAACAATGATCTCGCTACTAAACACATGGCAGTTTTTCACCATTGCTCAATTATTAAGTTTACGTAGTACACCTATAGGCTATCTTCTTTGTTTCTGGTTAAGGTTCTCTCATGTCTTCACTTTCCAGATAGAGTGTAGTTCTTCACATACTTATGTGAACCATTGGATTTTTGTCTACTCAGAGCACAACACTGGGAGGCTTGCTCAGTAGTAACAGCTATAGGTCATTACCCGCACATAGATCTGCATGGTAACAGTCACACTAACCATTCAGTTTTACAGTAGAGTACCCTTCTCCAAGCAGGTACGCCTATTCTTGTAGTACCACAATTAGTAATACTAACCTTGTCACATATTTTTTTTTTTCTCACTATAAGGATTCCTATACCGGGGCTGCTTTTGAGCTAAATTAGGAACAATTGAAGTGGAATGTCAAGGTGCACTCCTTAAGAAGGATTTCTTAACAGAAATGCACCTTATCTGAGTTTTTTTTAAGTTTTCCAACAACATTGATGGATAATTAGGTGCAATTTTCATCTTTGAGTTACATTTATATGCATTATTGATGGATAATTAGGTGCAATTTTCATCTTTGAGTTACATGTATATGCATTATTTATTCTTTTTTAGCCTTCAATCTATGTACATTTAGTTTATTATTTATTTCAATTAAACAATTAGCTTAAATAAATTCATTGTAAAATTATAAAAATCTTTGTCAAAATAAATAAAGATAAGCATTTTTTTGTTATCCAATCCTTAATTTTTATATTTTCTTTAAATTATAACTTTAATCCTTAATTTTTATTTTCTCTTTAAATTATAACTTTATTTATAAAATATCTAAAGCTTCATCATGATTAGTGATACAATTTGGAATTGAGAAAACAATGCTTAGAGTCAACTAAATTTTCACACAATTAAAATTACTTCCAAAAATATAAACCCTCCAACAAAATTGAAACCTTCTTCTATACACATTCGACTCTCATTGGATTTTAAGAGTTTTAAGTGGTTTTCAATTTTTTGCCTTTTATTTGATGTCTTTGGCTTCCTAGTAGTGTCCTTTCTCTCTCACTACGTACTAAGCTAGGTATTTTATAAGTACAAAGTTGGGAAGGATATACATCAAGGCATTAGTGGACTTATCCTAGCAATAGTGGACTTTGTGTACAAAGTTTGAAAGGATACACATTTTGGAATGAGTGGACTTATCCTAGTCATAGTGGATTTTGTGGATTCTTATTCCACTAAAAATAAAAATATATTTAAAGTAAGAAAATCTATGTGCATATTTGTTCATATGGCTACTTTCATGCTTGTTTTGACATTTTAGATTTTGGAAATAGCTTATTGAGAAATGATGTTTAGGATGTTTGTTTGTTTTTTTAATGCATTTTCTTTGTTGTTTATGCATTTGTTAATGTAATGTTAATTTAATGACTTATTTTCTAATGAATTTTCTCCATCTTCTTTAAAAGATCATTAATTATGTACATTATCAATAGGTATACCTCTATCTACAAATGTTACCTTATCACCAAATTCTTAAATTCATCATGGTAATTACATAAAGGTGATTAATATAATATAATGTTTTTTTCTTTATGTAGTATAATATAATATTTTTTTCTTCATATAATAAATGTAATAAAATACTAATAATTAATATTGATATTAATTTTTTTTATAAGATATAATATATTAATAATTATAGTGTAATGTAATATAATGATATTTTATATCAAAGATATAGTGTAATATAATGTAATGTTATTTTATATCAAAGTTATAGTGTAATTATAATTATACTGTAATGTAATTTTATTTTATATTTTATGTTATTTTATAATTAGTGTGTAATTATAATTATACTGTAATGTTATTTTATTTTATATTTTATGTAATTTTGTAATTTCATGTCAATTGCACTCTTCATTCTCATATACTTGGATTTCAATACTCATCATATGTGAGGTATGTGAGGTGTGGATGCTATAAGAAGAATGTAAACTAAGTAACTAATTACATAATAAGTTAACAATGTAATTAGATATTTTCCTTAACAATCCTCTTTAATTACATCCTATAAAAACTATCATTATCACCAGAGTCCAATGCAATATACTTCACATTCCACTTATGTTTGCTTCATGTTAGAAACCAGGGATAGTTGTGATGTATCATGTCTAGTCCTTCATGCTACTAGAAACCAGTGATATAAGCTACATGATCACACAGTGACCTATATAGGACTTATTCAATTAGGACTTACATAACATTTGAGGACTACAACTTGCTTATATAAAAGCGTACAACTTGCCCCAAAAACCTTGAAGTGTCTACTCTGATATCAACAATTCATTTCTTCTTATATTTGCTAGGGAATGAAAAAATAAAAAAAAATACCAAAAATTTAGAATTATTTTGTTGCATTCTCTTTTCCACTTTTTTTTAATATGTGTTTGCCCTTCTTTTCCTCAGTTTTTTTTTTTCTTTTTTCTTTTTTCTTTCTTTGTAGAGATGAGGTTTTCTGCATTCAATTTTTACTACTCAATAATGCAAAAACAATGTCCACAAAAAGATTCAGAGTCAACAATACTTGCTCTTCAACAATATAAGATGCAACACTTTTTGTCTTACAATTTCTTCTCCTTAGAAACCTCTATTTTGTCCATAAGTACTCTTCTTCATCTATCTATCAAGTACTCTTCTTCATCTATCTATCGACTTTGCTGACCTGACTTGAATCTATAGACTTTGAAAAAATCTATCTATCCACTTTGCTGGCCTGACTTGAATCTATAGACTTTGAAAAACCGGGCCGCTCAATTCCACCAAATAAATCCCCTTCTTTCTCTTTATCGTTCACATCTTTTTGACTTCTACACGAACTTCCTTTTCGACACAGCTTTGCTGCTTTCACCGATATCCTTATTTTCCACACAGGGAAACCTCGTGATGTAGGGGCATCCTGCGATCTCTTCTCAACCGCAGGCGTGGTTGATCAAGAAATATTGGGAACGTGGAAGAAAAGATAGCAGGTTACTTCTAGAACCAAATCTTGGAAGTTCCGGAGGGACACACCATAAATTCATTTTAAGATCTCCCGAGGGACACACCATAGCATAATCTGGCTGAATGCATATCTCAGGGAAAAGGAGATTTACTTTTTGGTGTATATATATCCAGCACCTAAGCATTCAAGAGGAGGAAACGCACAGAGGAGCTGTTCATGCCTGAGGGCATGGTAAATTTGTAGAATGCAATGCTAAAAGCGAGCGATTTCGAACGCACTAGAATGACTCCATTGCTTACCTGAATGGAGCCACAAACCAAACCTGGGACTCGCTGCAATGGAATAACTTCAATCTCGAGGGGGACACCTTCAGGACTAGGTACCAGGGTTTTTGGAAAAATTGGCCTAGGGTTTTAGGACCAGGTTGAGTGCGAAAAGTTGGCCTAGGGTTTTGGGACCAGGTTGACTTGCCTCGTTGGGCAGCTAGGTCAATAAGTTATCGCAGCCTCACACCGCACTAGACAGTTATGGACATGGACGCGGTGTTCACAGCCAGAATACGATTGACATGGAGATGAGGCCAGAGCCTCCGCCAGGGAATGTTGTGAAACCATCTGGCGACAACCCTAATCTTCTGTTTGAACCACTCACAAAATGAATAATCTACGGAGTCACAGTAATAGATAATCCAGACTCCACAATAACTCAGGCCGTTCTTAGAACTTATAGGAAGAAAGCTATCGTATATCGCTGGCGACTCCATGTTTCCGGCGAGCCTACTGCGCATCAATGCAACTGCAATAAATAAATACATATATATATCAAGGTGATCAGTGACGATCTGTATATCCGCGCATCAATGCAGCTGCAATAAATAAATACATATATATATCAAGGTGATCAGTGACGATCTGTATATCCGCCGCCTCAGTGCAGCAGCCTGGTTATTGCTCGCCCAAGTTGTCGTGCACCATTTCTAGCTGCATTGAAAAGTCTGTACGTCGCATAGGAGATCTGAGCACATGCTGACGCTGTCGTACATGTAATTTTATAATTGCAACCTCTTGCCACCCCTCCTATCCAGAGACAAGTAAAACCAGCGCGGTTTCCATAGAAAATTATATATATATATATATATCTTTTACCCATCATATAATCCCACTGGATAATGTGTAGAGTAATTTAATGATTTTTGTACATGTAAAAGTGAAATAACGGATTATCAACCACATATAAAATATAAAGAACCATAAAATTATTATAAAAATAATAATGTGTCGAGTTATTTAATGATTATTTTTACATGTAAAAGTGAAATAATCTATTGTAACTTTTATATATATAAGAAAGGAGTGGATTAACTAGGGACTAATTTTCAGTCCTGAGTTATTTTTTTTTTATTTTTTTTTGGTACTTTTTAAATTTTTTTGTTAATTTAGAATTTGATTTTTTGAGCATTTGAGTTGGTTTAAAATAAGAGATAATCTCAAAGTTCTGAAATACAATATTTGATAGAGTCAGATTGATTTTTTTTTTTAACTGAAAAATGAAAAATAAAACTGGAGAAAAAAGATTAAACCCTAATTAACTTCTTTAAAAAATCATAAAATTATTATAATAATTAAATATTCCGAAATTATTGTACAATGATGTAAAGGTTGAATGACATAGCATTAATATTTTGTGGGAACATATTCCATAATGCCATGCATTATTTAGATTTTTGGAAAGGATTATGATTAGGAATAATATATATATATATATATATATATATATATACCAAAATAATTAATTTAATATTTATATTTTTTAAAATATAAAAAAATAAAAAAAACTAATTTTTTAAATATTAATTTCATACTTTGATTTAACAATTCATTATATATATATATATATATATTTAAGTATAATAATGATTAAAAATATTAAATTAATAATTAGAAGGTTTATTTTTTATATTGTTATTTTTTAAAAATATAGTAATACTTAAAAATATTAAATAAATAATTTTTAAAATTACAAAAAAAATTATGTTTATGTTTCTTAATATATAAAAAAATAATAATTAATATATATATATTTTTAGACTTTTAAATTATATTTAAATTTTTTTTTTTTATCTAATCTTTTATAATTATAATTATATATTTATAATTAGGCCGAAAGGCTTACACCTATTGATAATGGGTACAGTTAATGATCTTTTAACCTTATTTAACCTTAAACCCATGGTTATGCATTGAAGATGCTGACATATTCTTAGTCATCCTCCAAAATCAATGGGTCAGATTTATTGTTCATAACTTTCTTGTATTTATCAAGACATTCGTTAACATGTTTACTTTTTAACATTTACCTAATCACATTAAAAAATTACTGCAAGGATATATAATTGCCACGTTTAAATTATTAAGTAAGATTAAACCGTGGAGCTGTTTCATATTACCACAGATGGATTACAGATTACCACAAATGTTTTATATTGAGGGCACATGTTCTCAACCGATATCTTTCGACGTTCTCAAACACGGTAGTAGAGGTGGCTGTCAGTGCTCGGAATGTACCATTGGAAGAATCCAGGAGCACATGCAAGCCCAACAGGAGAAAATTGCAGACATCAAGATGTTTTGATACACATTTGATCCATGGGAAGTATGTAAATTTGCCTTCTTCTTATTTTTTGAGAAATCTAGCCCCTTTTCTAATACAATTAAATTGCAGACATCAAGATGTTTTGATACACATTTGATCCATGGGAAGTATGTAAATTTGCCTTCTTCTTATTTTTTTGAGAAATCTAGCCCCTTTTCTAATACAATTATAACTGTTTCTATTTAAAAAAACCTTATATATTTATAATCTAATTAAATTAATGTAAAATTGACATAAATATTTTATAAATTTAAATATGAAATTAAACTTATTTTAAAATATATTTCTAGAATAAACATACAATTATTGAATACATATATACATATATGAGAAATAATTATAATTTAATTAAATTAATGTAAAATTGACATAAATATTCTATAAATTTAAATATGAAATTAAACTTATTTAAATTATATTTTTAGAATAAACATACAATTATTGAATACATATATGAGAAATAAGATGATACAAAAATGTTTTGTACATTGAAGACGAAAGTGGTGGCTGAGTTAATGGTCTACCGAGAGGATCGGACTCTAGAGAATAATCCACCAGAGATATGAGGTAAGTTTAGTGATCATGTTCAAAATATTTTTTTATGATTACCATTTTTCGGAGTTAGTTATGGGTATTAGGGATGTTTCTTCATAGTGGTTTTGGAAAAATATTTTACTTAAGGTGAATTTTTTTTTTGCTTATCTCCCTTCATTGTATAAGGGAAGTTCTTGGGTATTCATGGTTTACCTTGTGACTTTTACAAGGAGATGTAGGAAAGAGTGGGGATGATTTTTGCAAGCTTGCAGACAAGGTATTTTCCATAGGGAGTTTTTCAAAAACACTTAGCTAAGAACTGATCAAGCTCATTTAGAAGAATATAACTAGAGATTCTATTGGTGGGTGGTACCTAATAATTTTATTAAGCGTTGCTTATAAAATTATGGCCAAGGCTTTACCTAGGACAGTCTGAGATGGGGCCTAAAAAAAATATTTTCCTTGGGTTTAACCATCATTTTGTTAGTATGATCAACACCTTGTTTACATGCTCCTCTAATTTTGTTTCAATGAATAATGTTTTCTCCCATCGCATCCATCTCCATAGGTATATCACAAAAGGGTGTCCTTTCACCCCTTATCTCTATGTCTTCACAGTTGATGTCCTTGAATATCTACCAGAGGAATATTGTATTTTGGGTAGTCTGAGAGGTATTTGTCTACTGGGGAGGGAGGATTTGATTAACAACCATTTTGCAAATGACTCTCTTTTGTCACTATTTGGTGATCAAGAGTTGATCTGAAATGTTAGGGATTGTCTTTTAGTGTTTAGTGAGGCTTTAGGTGAACTTGTTAGTGATCAAGATTCAAAATATGGAGTACTAGCTAGTTTTTCTTGAGGATTGACCGACATGGTTGTTAGTTGCTTGGATATTTTCCCAATTAGGGGTTATTATGTGATATCTTGGTATATTATTTGGGGTAGACCTTTCACCAATTTCTATGTGGGATTTGTGCTTGAAAATATAAGGATCTTCCCTTTCCTACTAAGTTGACGGTGATGAGAAGGATTATTCATGCATCCCACATCTACTATATGTCTTGTTGACTTCCAAGTAGGGAACGCTTTTTCTAATTGGAACAAATTATTCACTTGTCTTGTGGGTCAAGTATGGTGGTGCTCGTGGTCTTCCCATGGTCCCTTGGGTAGTTTTTATCATCCCCAAGGGTGAGGGGGGTCTTGGTCTGATTGATGTGGTAACCCAAGGTATAATTTTGGTTGCTAAATGGGTGGTTAGGTTTGTGGAGGGACAATCCCCTTAGAATTTTTTAATGCAACATAAATTGATTTCATCCTGTTGTAACAGATATCAAAATTGACTGTGCTGCCCAAGGTACAAATTGGTTCTCATTCATTTACATTTGATCATGTATATGGTAGCACTAAGTCTCCTTCATCAGTCATTTTTGAAGAATGTGTTGCTCCACTTGTTGATGGTTTGTTCCATGGCTACAATGCTATGGTTCTTGCATATGGACCGACTGGTTCTAGTAAGACATATACCATTGAGAGAGAAATGTTCCAAGAAGGGGTCTGTTTTTGAGATTGGTCACTTCATTCATTATTGGACTTTGGCGTTGCTTGGAAAATACTTCATATAAATTCCCTCGACTAGTCGACCTCGATATTTCCCAACTGGCATTTGCATAGAGCACATATTTTCAGATGAAGTCCAAAGAGTTTATCGTGAATGTGAACAATTGCGAAGAAAAAGTATCGAAGAAAAGACAATTCAAGGTTTTTATCAAGTTTGCAGCACGAGCAGATTTACACCATTTAGGGCAGTTTTTAGCTGGTAGGAAAGCGGATGCTCCTCATGAAGCTCTCCCGGTGCTTGATATTGTACTCAGGGAATTCTCCATTCAGAGGTATTGTCCTGTCGGAAGGTCCTTTTACTCTCCTTCCTTTGGGTAGAAGGCAACTGCTTGGAGAGGGTTTGGAAACCTGGTGCGGGTTTTACCAAAACATCAAGCCAACCCAAATGAGCTTGTTTCTTAACATAGATATGGCTTCAACTGCTTTCATTGAACCGTTGCCTGCCATTGAATTTATAGAAAAAGTTTTAAATAAGGATGTGGTAACAAGGCCCTTGTCTGATCCTCATCGTATAAAGATTAAAAAGGCCTTACGAGGTGTAAAAGTAGAAGTGACACACAGGGTAAATGTGCGTAAGAAGTACCATATCTCTAGATTGACTTCACAACCTACTCGGGAACTGATATTCCCGGTGGATGATAAATCAACAATGAAATCAGTAGTTGAACATCCCTCAGATTATGGAGTGGTGTATTATGGACATATTAATTCTTTTTGGTAGCTTCTTGTCATCCTTGCACTCGTTTTCTTTCTGGTGCGGATATTCTGGAAAAGTTCTTTTCGGAGAGTGGTCATACGATCCTCATATTATTCGAAAGGGAAAGGATCATCAAAAGTTTGTGTCTCTTGCTACATCAGTTTTGAAGAAGGATTCAGTGATAGAGAAACTTCAATATTTACATTCTCCAGAAACTGAAGATGGCAATCTTCTCGCTGTTAATATTACCTCGAAGCGAGGCCTGAAATTCCTTCGTCATGGACTTCGTTATTTGATGGACGAAACCAAAAGGGTATCGCGCTATGGCTTTAGAATTTCTAAACCAGTTAATTATTTGGTATGACGTGCAACTTTTATATAGTGCACAAACAAGTAATAACAATGTCGAAACTTTTATCCAAGAAGTTGCTAAGCTGGCTGAAGCAAGTGATTGAAAGTCTGGTTGCATGAGGAGTGGATCAACTTTAGATCAAAAAATACATTCGGAGATCGGGATCTTTCGATGCAACTGGTGTATGGAACGACGCAGAGTGTTAAGTATTTCGTCGAAGAATATTCTCGGTCCGATCTTCATGTCTCTAACAGTTCGACTAATTTTGGAAATGGTAGCCGTTAGCACTATCTATGCTCTGACAGATGGGGCGTTTCGAGTCTTTACGTGGATTCTCTCCCAGTCACTGTCAGGTCCTCTGACAGCTAGGACAGAAATTCCTTACAGTGGAATATTGTCTGGGAAGCATTTACACAGTTCTGCACAATTTTTGGTCTCTGCGGAAAGAATTCACTTTGCATCGTTTTCAAACACCCTAGTGTCCTTGCCAACTGGGCTGGGAAAGACATTGTTTGCTGCTGTGGTGATGTATAATTACTCTCGATGGTTTCCTGCTGGGAAAATGGTTTTCGCTACTCCCAGACGACAAGGTCCGCATTATCATAGATTTAAAGCAGTTGGGCAAGACAACCATGGTAGGCGATGGAATCAATGATGCACCAACATTAGCCGCAGTAGACATAGGCATAGCCATGGGCGTAGCAGGCTCGGCAGTAGCCATGGAGACTTTAGATATAGCCCTCATGTCTAATGATATCAGAAAAATAACAACAACAGTGAAGATTGGCCGAAGGACATTAAGAAAAATATACATAAACGTTGCCATCTCCATTGTCGCAAAGGGTGTTATTTTCGCCCTCACTGTGGTGGGGCTGGTGTACCTCTGGATAGCAGTGCTGACAGACATGGGGACTGGTATGCTTGTAACATTCAATAGTATGCTTCTCCTGAAAGGAGAAAAACACGATAGCCATGGTGGCCATCGTCATTGCCATGGTGGCCATTGCCATTGCGATGGTGTCTGCAATCAAGAAGATGGTGATCACCACCTCCACCACCACCACAACGGAGACCACTACCACCATCATGACAAGCGTGATTATGGTCATGATAGAAATATTGCCGCTGATTTGCCCCCAACGCACGAGGCCCGCAATACTTGCGAGGTTGTGAAATGAAGTGCACACACTTCCCATCCTTACCTTTACAGTGGCTGCGCCTGCCTGAAGCCGAGGACTAATCCCTGCTGTCAAAATTCTGCTCATTCGTATGTTGAAAGAAGTGTATCCGAGATAAAGCTGCATGGAAGCAATAAAATCAACAATTCTCATGAGCAACATATAAGCCCATCTCAATCAAGTGATCGGGCACATGAGATTGCTGTTGTAATTGAACCATAAAATGATTAATAGCGATCTTGTGGGATTCAACCAAAACGCCATCCAAGACAATGGATTTCCTCAATACCCAAGTTCCGGTGATCGTGTAAATTTTGGGATTGTAGTTCATAGGTAGCCTCCCATAAATCCATTGTTTCAGGAGGAAAGATTACCTCTTGATTTTTGTTAAATGTCGTTTGTATTCCTCTCTGTTTAATGGGTTCTCTCTGTTTGATGAGTAACATTCCAGTAATTCATTGGATCATACAGGAAGATTACCCTTGATGGATGATCTGGTCAAAGGTTTTTTGTAATCTTATGTGTTCGGTAACCTTCCAAATAGTAATTCGCGCATCTGGCAGTCGCGGGGTCCAGAAGACAAACCGTTTCAGATTCCTGGAATGCCAAGAGTTTTATTTTTCCTTTTTAAAAAGACTGTTGTATGTAACACCGAAGGGGGGCACAAGTGCAACGCTGTGGGAAAACCTCTGTGAAGAGGGGTTTCATTGTAATGACTGAGTTATTTTTGTAAGTCATTAATGGAGTAATAAAGAAGATTTTTTACTTGCGACTGTGAGATTCATCATGGTCGATTTCTTTCAGCATGTTCTTCTCCTTTTCAACTGTGTTAAATTAGTTTGGAATTCATTTGATGTGCTCCTTACTCACAGTTGATGTGTTATCATTTTCATAATGTTATTTTTTCCTTTCCGTCACAACTGCGTTTCATTTCGTTTTCTTCTCACTGATGTGCTTCGTTATACTTTAGTACGACCACTACTATAACAAATGGATTTGGGTTTTCTGTAATTGTTTGTTGTCTTTCCTCTGCACGAGCTATCAACGGGTGTAAGACCAATCTGTATTTTCAGACTTCTGCATATATCCTCTGCTACATCGGCCTTTCCTTTTTCTTTCCACTACCGCATCATGATTTATCAAAGCACTGAAAGATAGACTTACTTTGTCTCACTTTCCGCAAGTTATTTGATCTCTACTATTGTCTCTTTTCTTCGGTTTTCATTTGACTCCATGCCCAATGGACCATTTCCCCGGTTTAACCCCCAAACTCTAAAAATCCAAGAACATCATTTACCCATAAATCTGCCCACTTTTTTCACGCTTACTTAATTTCATATTGTGACATTTTTTGAGAGATTCCTCTCGGGTTGGAGGAGGGCAGCTTCCAATCCAAAGTGGTTTGAGGTTGCCTCGGGATTGATTTGCTGCAACCCATTTCAATTCTGATTTTCAACATTTTGGCGCCGTTGTCGGGGATTTCGAAGTTGATATCTATCCCTGGGAGAACGACATTGTCATAGTCCTAATGCCTGGTTGAGCAGCCGATCATAGGAAAATATTGGTTGCACATGCTCTGGTGACTCCAATAAAAGTTTCTGATGGTGATTTCACTGGCAGGCGAACTCAGAATTACAGCTTTTGCGTAAGTTCGCCCAATGGATGAAGGCACTTGGTCTACTGTTCTTGGCACTTTACGAGAAAGTACCATCCCTAGAGGGAGCTGATGTTGTAACAGTTATCAAAATTGACTATGCTTCCCAAGGTACACATTGATTCTCATTCATTTACATTTGATCATGTATATGGTAGCACTAGGTCTCCTTCATCAACCATTTTTGAAGAATGTGTTGCTCCACTTGTTGATGGTTTGTTCCATGTCTACAATGCTACGGTTCTTGCATATGGACCGACTGGTTCTAGTAAGACATATACCATTGCGAGAGAAATGTTCCAAGGGGCCTGTTTTTGAGATTGGTCACTTCATTCATTATTGGACTTTGGCGTTGCTTGGAAAATACTTCATATAAATTCCCTCGACTAGTCGACCTCGATATTTCCCAACTGGCATTTGCATAGAGCACATATTTTCAGATGAAGTCCAAAGAGTTTATCATGAATGTGAACAGTTGCGAAGAAAAAGTATCGAAGAAAAGACAATTCAAGGTTTTTATCAAGTTTGCAGCGCGAGCAGATTTACACCATTTAGGGTAGTTTTTAGCTGGTAGGCAAGTGGATGCTCCTCAAGAAGCTCTCCAGGTGCTTGATATTGTACTAAGGGAATTGTCCATTCAGAGGTATTGTCCTGTCGGAAGGTCCTTTTACTCTCCTGCTTTGGGTAGAAGGAAACCGCTTGGAGAGGGTTTGGAAACCTGGCGCGGGTTTTACCAAAACATCAGGCCAACCCAAATGGGATTGTCTCTTAACATAGATATGGCTTCAACTTCTTTCATTGAACCATTTCCTGTCATTGAATTTATAGAAAAAGTTTTAAATAAGGATGTGGTAACAAGGCCCTTGTCTGATGTTGATCATATAAAGATTAAAAAGGCCTTACGAGGTGTAAAAGTAGAAGTGACACACAGGGTAAATGTGCGTAGGAAGTACCGTATCTCTGGATTGACTTCACAACCTACTCGGGAACTAATATTCCCGGTGGATGATAAATCAACAATGAAATCAGTAGTTGAACGTCCCTCAGATTATGGAGCGGTGTATTATGGACATATTAATTCTTTTTGGTAGCTTCTTGTCATCCTTGGACTCGTTTTCTTTCTGGTGCGGATATTCTGGAAAAGTTCTTTTCGGAGAGTGGTCATACAATCCTCATATTATTCGAAAGGGAAAGGATCATCAGAAGTTTGTGTCTCTTGCTACATCAGTTTCGAAGAAGGATTCGGTGATAGCGAAACTTCAATATTTACATTCTCTAGAAACTGAAGATGACAATCTTCTCGCTGTTAATCTTACCTCGAAGAGAGGCCTGGAATTACTTCGTCATGGACTTCGTTATCTGATGGACGAAACCAAAAGGGTATCGCGCTAAGGCTTTAGAATTTCTAAACCAATTAATTATTTTCTATGAGGCGCAAGTTTTATATAGTGCACAAACAAGTAATAACAATGTCAAAACGTTTATCCAAGAAGTTGCTAAGCTGGCTGAAGAAAGCGATTGGAAGTCTGGTTGCATGAGGAGTGGATCAACTTTCAATCACAAAAGACATTCGGCAGCCAAATTTTTCTGTTCGGAGATTGGGATCTTCCGATGCAACTAGTATATGGAATGACGCGGAGCGTTAAGGATTTCGTCGAAGAATATTTCGGGTCTTATCTTCATGTCTCTGAAAGTTCGACTAATTCTGGAAATGGTAGCCGTTAGCACTGTCTATGCTCTGACAGATGGGGCGTTTCGAGTCTTTACGTGGATTCTGTCCTGGTGACTGCCAGGTTCTCTGACAGCTAGGACGGAAATACCTTACAGTGGAATATTGTCTGGGAAGTGTTTACGGAGCTCTGCACAATTTTTGTTCTCTGCGGAAAGAATTCACTTTGCATCGTTTTCAAACACCCTAGTGTCCTTGCCAACTGGGCTGGGAAAGACACTGTTTGCTGTTGTGGTGATGTATAATTACTCTCGATGGTTTCCTGCTGGGAAAATGGTTTTCTCTACTCCCAGACGACAAGGTCTGCATTATCATAGATTTAAAGCAGTTGGGCAACACAACCATGGTAGGCGATGGAATCAATGATGCACCAGCATTAGCCGCAGCAGACATAGGAATAGCCATGGGCGTAGCAGGCTCGACAGTAGCCATGGAGACTTCATATATAGCCCTCATGTCTAATGATATCAGGAAAATAACAGCAGCAGTGAAGATTGGTCGAAGGACATTGAGAAAAATATACATAAACGTTGCCATCTCCATTGTCGCAAAGGATGTTATTTTCTCCCTCACTACAGTGGGGCTGGTGTACCTATGGATAACAGTGCTGGCAGACGTGGGGACTGGTATGCTTGTAACATTCAATATTATGCTTCTCCTGAAAGGAGAAAAATGCAATAGCCATGGTGGACATCGCCATTCCTATGGCATCTGCAATCAAGAAGATGGTGATCACCACCTCCACCACCACCACAATGGAGACCACCACCACCATCATGACAAGCGTGATTGTGGTCATGATAGAAATATTGCAACTGATTTGCCCCCAACGCACGAGGCGAGCAATACTTGCGAGGTTGTGAAATGCAGTGCACGCACTTCCCATCCTTACCTTTACAGCGGCTGCGCCTGCCTGAAGCCTAGGACTAATCACTGCTGTCAAAATTCTGCTCATTCGTATGTTGACAGCAGTGTGTCCAAGATAAAGCTGCATGGAAGCAATATAATCAACAATTCTCATGAGCAGCATATAAGCCCATCTCAATCAAGTGATCGGGCACATGAGATTTCTATTGTAATTGAACCATAAAAGGATTAATAGCGATCTTGTCTGATTCGACCAAAGCGCCATCCAAGACAATGGATTTCCTCAATACCCAAGTTCCGGTGATCGTGAAAATTTTGGGATTGTAGTTCATAGGTAGCCTCCCATAAATCCATTGTTTCAGGAGGAAAGATTACCTCTCAATTTTTGTTAAATTTCGTTTGTATTCCTCTCTGTTTGATGGGTAACATTCCAGTAATTCATTGGCTCATACAGGAAGATTACCCTTGATGGATGATCTGGTCAAAGGTTTTTGGTAATCTTATGTGTTCGATAACCTTCCAAATAGTAATTCGCGCATCTGGAAGTCGCGGGGTCCAGAAGACAAACCGTTTCAGATTCCTAGAAAGCCAAGAGTTTTATTTTTCCTTTTTAAAAAGATTGCTATATGTAAAACTGAAGGGGGGTGCAAGTGCAACGCTGAGGGAAAACCTCTGTGAAGAGGGGTTTCATTGTAATGACTGAGTTATTTTTGTAAGCCATTAATGGAGTAATAAAGAAGATTTTTTACTTGCGACTGTGAGATTCATCATGATTGATTTCTTTCAGCATGTTCTTCTCCTTTTCAGCTGTGTTAAATTAGTTTGGAATTCATTTGATGTGCTCCTTACTCACAGTTGATGTGTTATCATTTTCATAATGTTATTTCTTCCTTTCCGTCACAACTACGTTTCATTTCATTTCTTCTCACTGATGTGCTTCGTTATACTTTAGTACGACCACTACTGTAATTGTTTATTGTCTTTCCTCTGCACCAGCTATCAACGGGTGTAAGACCAATCTGCATTTTCATAATTCTGCATATATCCTCTGCTACATCGGCCTTTCCTTTTTCTTTCCTCTACCGCATCATGATTTATCAAAGCGCTGAAAGATAGACTTACTTTGCCTCACTTTCCGCAAGTTATTTGATCTCTGCTATTGTCTCTTTTCTTCGGTTTTCATTTGACTCCATGCCCAATGGACCATTTCCCCGGTTTAACCCCCAAACTCTAAAAATCCAAGACCATCATTTACCCATAAATCTGCCCACCTTTTTCACGCTTAATTTCATATTGTGACATTTTTCGAGAGATCCCTCTCGGGTTGGAGGAGGGCAGCTTCCAATCCAAAGTGGTTTGAGGTTGCCTCGGGATTGATTTGCTGCAACCCATTTTAGTTCTGAGTGTCAACACATCCCATCATGTTGCAAAATTAAAGGTGTTGTGTAACAAACCCAAATTTCCATACTAAAAAAAATTGTATTTCAAAACATCATTAAGAAATATAAACTTATTGTTATCAAAAAGTATAAATTGATTCTATATTAATGACATGATAATACCCTAGTGTAAATGTGCAAGAAATATTAATCAATGCAAAAGGATTTTCCATTTTAATGAAGATCTTTTACCAAAATAGTATCTGGACAACATTCACATTTTCCATTTTAATGAAGATCTCTTACCAAAATAGTGTCTAAACAACATTGGAATAGTTTAATTCTAAATGTGCAAGAAATATTAATCCATGAAAAAGGCTTTTCCATTTTAATAAAGAGCTCTTACCAAAATATTGTCTAGACAACATTGGAATAGTTTAATTCTAGGTTTTAATGAACCTATACCATGGGTATTATGTCATAAGTAAAAGTGTGATATCACTTGACTCAAATGAAAAACTAACAAAGGGAATAGTAACCGTAACTTAACTTCACCTATATACTTTCAAGACTTCTCCAGCTTCTAGATTTTGAACTTATGTCGAGGATGGCTTATCAAACTTATGGATTTCGAACTTCTAATTCAGATCTTGCTAGCTTTAAATTGTTCCTCCTACTAACTTTGAAAAAGGTATAGGATATAGTGTGAAGTTAAGCAAAATCGACGGTGGATATAGAACTCTAGCTAGATCCTAACGAGTTCGATAACTGAGACGTAGTGCCTCTGTAAATACCTTATTTCCTCGTACGATACCACATGGCCTCAGGTAACCATATATGCCCACGTCAATACATTCACATGGCATTGAAATTTGAGTATCTTTTTTCGATGTGTGAGTATGCATGGAGTTTGATGCAATGGTTATGGTTTGGAAATCTTGTTTCCATTCTTCCTGAGGGGGTTTTTAAGAACTCTTGTTTTCTTCCATTCCTCAAGGTTCTCTGCTTCTGTCAAAAAAATTGTTCCTTTACTTTGAACTTTGTGTTGAGGTGCATTCCTTTGAGCTGCATTCCTGTGGAGATATTCGTCGCAACAGTGATAGGGATTAACTCGATGGTTTCCTACCTTTGTATTTCGACGTAAGTAATTTCTTCCCAGTATTTGAAAAAAATCAAACTTCTCTACATATAGGAAAGGTTTAAGATTTTCCTTTTACCTAATAAACTCCTGGAAGGTATTTCCTTCCTCTCAGATATCGATGGTGTAGACCCATGGAATTTCGTCCTTTATGAAATCTAATTTCCCACCAAGTACGTTAATAAAATAGTTTTCCCAAATCGATAACTCGATAACTCCTAGTTACGATTGTGTAGTAGCTTGCAGAAAATTCTTCGACCTGTCCATAATTTTTTTGAAAAAAATTGTCGCGCCTTTAAATTTACTCTATTTTAATTCCATGTATTTACTAAGTGTATGGATATTAAATTTTAGTGATGGGTAAATTCTTCGACCTGTCCATAATTTTTTTGAAAAAAATTGTCGCGCCTTTAAATTTACTCTATTTTAATTCCATGTATTTACTAAGTGTATGGATATTAAATTTTAATGATGGGTCCCTATTACTTGCAGGGGAACCCATCACGATTATTCCTCCACCGATTTCTTCTACGACTTGCAACAGGATTTCGAACTCGAGTGGAACGTTGGTACATGTAAAACAGAGTTTCAGTGAAACGTTGGTACATGTAAAACAAAATTTTATTTGTTTTAAACTTACAATTAGATTCTTCCTTATTTATAATACCCTTTTAAGCTAATCGAGGCGATTTAGTTTGGGGTATATTGGATATCCCTTTAAATTTGGACTTATTTCTTTGGGAACTATAAAGATGTTTTCTGAGGGGAAGGGTCTCTGTTTACAGCCACCGTATTTGTCTAGTTTATATGATATGGTATTGTAACTTCTTGCTAGTTCTTTTACATAACAATAGTCTTTTTTTTCATATTTTTTTTGGTAATTTGTAATATGTGACTCTTGCGAGCACATGCTATTGTCTTATTTTTTGAGGACACTTGCCTGTAAGTGATCAAGTTTTGGTACATGTCTATGGTTTTGCTGATGGATTTTGTGATGATGTTGATGGATTATGATTTATGTTGTTTGATATCTATGTATTGACAGATGCTATTGATGAGTTTCCAGTGGATGTGTAGAACACTTGAAAGATTGAGGATGTCGATGGCATCATGGGACCTCCCAAGACTCCGAATTGAGTCAGGGAGTGGATTGCGTTGGTTTGAGTATTTCATTTATGCATATGTGATATACAATTGATTATATTATGATGTTGTTTATGGATCATTGACATTGTTTTGTTGATGGATGTAGGTTGACGATTTCTTGTTAATATGCCTCACATAAGGAGTAAAGGGGCCATGTATAGAAACTAGATATTGATGGAGAGGTGTGGAAGAATTTACCTACTAGCACTCCCGTTGTGCCTCGAATTGTAGGTTAATAATTACCAGTTTCGAGAAATCCACGATACGTGAGGGTAGACTGAGACAATCGCTCACAAAGATTTCTAAGGGGCACGCAATAAGGTAGGGTCCTTATTCCTTAGAATCCTTTAGTCTCTCACAAGGTCGCATGAATAGAGTATTGACTCAAAGGGTTGGACAACTACCAAAACCAGTGAAAGGCTAGTGGCGCCCTTGGAGAACATAGTGCGTCTTGAAGGGTACGTCGCGGAATTAAAAATTTAAAGGTGAGTGGCACCCTTGGAGGACTGAGTGCATATTGAAGGGCACATCAAGAAACTTAAAAAAAAATGAGTCAAAGAATCTAGGTGGCCTAGTAAACTTTGAACGAATGTTAAACCTTGTAAAATCTTAAACACCTACTGAATTAATTGATTGATAGATTAATTAATTAAGGAATGAAATTATTAAAAATAATCCCTAAGGGTCTAAGACCATGCAAATAAAAATGTAACTAAGCCTAAGTCTAAGATTAATGAGAAGAATAAAAATTAATTTTATAAATTAAATAATGAGGGGTGAATTAGATAAATTTAAGAAATCAATAACAAAATAAAACAAATCTGAAGAGTGATTTAATACACATTGTGCAAGTAAATACCAAATTCAAAATTAAAATAAAAAATGAATAAAGAATACAAACATCTGTAAGAAGTAAGAATAGAAAGGTATCTAGAGTCTAGTCTAACTAGAGAACAATCATATTTTAATTCAACTTTTTTTAGGAGTAATTTTAGGAGCCTTTTTAGGATGGGTGAAGGAAATTGACTTTTATTAAATCAAAATTTGGATTTAATGGTGCAAATTGCGGAAATGGTGATAAGTGTATGGGGAAAATAATTCTAAATTATTTTAATTAAAAAGAGAATTATATGTGCAAGGGTGGAAATTTTTTATAAAAAAAAAAGTCTGAGTTGAGAGATTGACACACTGGTTATGAGTAAGGCTATGCTGCATAAATTTTGACTGGTTTTACTTGTGAGAGTTGAGATACCCATCTTGAGAGAGTGTGTGGTGGGTCTACCTTGCCAGGCGAGTTGGGAGCTAGAGGATTCTGGTTGTGTTTGTGCATGGCCCCTTTGCAACCCGTGGGGCTAAGGGGGGGAGAAGAGTACCCATACAATTGGATGGGAGGTACCCATGAAGTCTCCATGGTTAGCAAGCAGGATCTAGATGGAGGACAAGCCTAGGAGAACATATTTGAATTCTCGTCTTTGGTCATGGTTCTCTCTTAAGGATTATAATTGATTTTTTTTTACTTTGTACTGAGTTTTTAGAATTTGCCAAGAACGATGCTTAAAAATTGATGTATAGATCACTGCGACCAATCTCAGTTCGTTATTTTCCTATTAGTCATTGAAGCTTAGTTAGTATGATGATTCTTGTTATGCTTATGTTTTTTATTATTATTATGAAACCTCGACGATATTTCTTTTCATTTCTATGTGATTTCTTTTTCTCATCATTTTCACTCATTGTATTCTCCCCGGTGTTCCCTTTACAAATGCATCCTCTACGTTGAAGTGAACGCTTACCAGCGTTGGGGTTATCTCGAAATTCTTCTTTACTAAACCATTGTGTTTTGCAACTGACTGTTATCTATGTGCTTCCCTTACAAATGTAACCTCTGCGTTTTTGATGGAGTTATAACCTCTGCGATTTTTCCTTTCAAGATCTTTGCGATTGACATGTATCTTATATGAATTTTGATGGATTTTAACCACTGTGATTTGCCTTCTTTTACCTAGTGAATTCCTCCCTTCTCCCCTCGGTGAAATTAGCATTTTCTTCTTTGCAATTGGGTATGGAAAAAAACTCCATGTGTGTTGGGAAAACTTCCTTCATTCTTGGCCAACTTTGCATTTTTTTCATGCATTAAAGCACCATGTGTGTGTTTGGGAAAACCTTCTTTAACCTGTGTGAATTGCCTTCATGTTTCTCAATGAATTTATGCTTCATTGCTTAGCATTTTTCTTGCTGTGAATTTATGCTGCATTTTTTCATTGCTCAGTGTTTTTCTTGCTGCAAATTTATGCTTCATTGCTTCATTACTGAATGTTTTTCTTGCTATGAATTTATGCTTCATTTCTTCACTGCTCATTGTTTTTCTTACTGCGAATTTATGCTTCATTGCTTCATTGTTCAACATTTTCCTTGCTGTGAATTATGCTACATTTCACAATGAATTTATGTTTCATTATGAATTTATGCTTCATTTCCTGCATTTTTTTTGTTGCATTTTTCCCTTACTCGGTCAACTCGTATTCACTATGCGCTGAGCCCAGAAATTTTCCCTTCTTCCTGGAATTTGTTCCCTTATTCTCATTAATTCCCTTAAATCTCATAAACCAATTAAAAGTATTATTCTAAGATCATGAATGAATGATTCTAGTTAAAATTTCATTGTTATTAAAACTCGGTTATAGTTCTAAACTTTAGTACATTGAATTGGATATTGATTAGACTGTTCCTCTTGAATATGGTTCTAATTTTCACATTGTTCAACTTGGATATAGTTGTAAAACTATTAGATACTAACTACACTGAATCAACAACTTTTCATCGTCGATTCTTATCCTTCGTTATGATATTGACCCTTTCTTTTTAATTAAAAACAATTTTCGAATTCTACCATGACTATTTTATGGTGGTAACGTCTATTATTCATATGGTTAAGTTCATATTCTAGAGATGGAACTCACATTATCCAACTAATCATTACATGGTTCGACATCTACTTAATGTGACCTCACTTGATTGCATTCATAAATGTAGCCTTAATGTACCTTTCGGTAAGTCAACTCTTTGGAACTTTGTAATGATGTTAGGTTAATAGAAATTATATTTTGGTCTTTGGAACCCTCATGATGTTAACCTAGCATATCACCCTTAAGATAGAAAGTTGACTTACTTTTGGTTTGCAATTTTTTATGAAAATAAATTGGTGGATCACTCGTGACTGGAAATAATGATGAGACATTATTAGATTAGTGATTAAATTTACTTGTGCGCCTTGAATAAAGTTGACGGGTGATTGTTTTGTATTTATTCCTTTGAGAACTGAAATTAATAGATTAGACTCCCTTTCTCCTTAAATTTAATTGGTAATTATTTTTCGCCATGCTATAAAAGCGATGTATGAATGGTCATGTGTGTAGTTTACTTTTTGGGCCACTAAAAATCTAAATGTATAAATGGTTGAGTGTTTGATTTCTCTTCCGCCATGGATGATGTTGATGACTAAGTATTTATTTCTTTACACCTTATAATAATTGCACGCATTCTAATGAAGCTGGTTTATGTTAATTGAGTATGTAGATCATGCGTGCACCTTGGAAATAATGTCTATTTATGGTTTACTTCAGTAATTGATTAATAGTGTGCCTTGGAGGAGAGTAGATGTGTTATTTTATGCCTTGTAATTAAATAAAATTGATTACCTTGCACCTTAAATTATGTCATTCTATGATTGATTTAGTAATTAAATCCTCTCGTGCCTTGGAATTTATGTGATGTCTGATTGGTTATTAGAACGCTATTGTGCCATTGATTATCGTTGATGTTGTTGATTTAACATAGTTAGTTTTGGACTTGATTGTGTTAGTGGGATGTAGACACATCCTTGTTCCTCAGAACAATCGCCATCCTTGGGACTTTAAATGGTCAAAATCAATTAGATGAATCATGGGATTGGGCATTGCTTATGTGTCTTGGAGGTCGTAACCTTACAGGGTAGGTTGGGTGGATAATATCTTTATGTCATCTTTATGATTATCTTTATGTAATCTTTATGATTATATTTATGTTATATTTATGTTATCATTATGTTATCTCATGTTATCTTTATGTGATGAATTGAACGACTAAAAGTATTGATGATTCCAGTTGACCGTCATGAGTTGATCTTGCGTCGTCCTTTATGATGCTTGTTGATTATGTGTCACTATATACATGTGATGATGTGTTGATTATGTGTCGTTACTAATTATGTTGATGCAATGGTGGCAACGTTATTAATTACAACGATGAGTCTCTTTTAAATCTTTAATTATGATGTTGTTTAATTATGCGTTCTTGAATTATGGGTTGACGTTTTTTTCCTAATGCAATTTTTTTTTTACCTATTGTGATTTTCTTTTACTAGTCATAACAGAGGGGCCATTACATATGGTATCAGAGTGGGTTCCACCCTACGAATGTGGATCATCACGTCTTCCACTGTATTAAACCCTTGATTAATAACTTAGAGATAATTAAAATTTTAAACCTGTCCATAAAGTAATCATGGTTAGAGGATACCACGGAGGTTCACAACATGGTTCTAGGGGAGGAGGTGTGACGCCTCCAATAGCACCCATGCTAGAGGGGTATAAACCCCAATAAGAAGAAAAAGTCATTGGGTGTGAGATGATTGTTGTAAGGGATATGGTTTTTCTGACAAGGTCCTTTCATAGGATGTCAGAGGCCTTGGTTAACCGTCTATATAGAGATGATGCCAAGACATCTGTACCCACTGAGGGTCCACAATGTGCCCCAGCTGGTAGTGGTAGAATTCACAAAGAACACAATAAACTTAAGTTTCCCTAGCTCATGGGTGCCACAGATGACTCAGCCACCAAGGCATGGTTGGAGAACACGACGATGTTCTTTGTGCTTCACGGTTACAGACTCCAACACGAAGGTCCCCATGGTGGTCTTTCAGCTAAAGGGGAGCACTCTTCTATGGTGGAAGACGCTCCTACCTAAAATAAACATGGTCATTGAAGTCGTGTTATGGGAATGGTTCGAGGAATGGTTCCAAGAGAAGTAATTGTCAAAATATTTCATTGACTGCCAACTCAATGATTTCAATGCCTTACGATAGGGTAGTTGTATGGTGCCAGAGTGTGAGACCAAATTTATGGAGCTACTTCATTATGCCCCACATTGGAACATGGAGAATATGGAGGTCAACAAGTTTGTGTTCAACCTCAAATCCAACTTTTGTGAGAAGGTGAGAATCCTAATGCCTCGAATGTTGCGTGATGCAGTCAAGTAGGCCTCATAGCTAAGGAAAAATTGACCTGCAGGAGCCATGGCAGGACTCCTGCAAGACTATTTGGACTGACAACATCACGTGCACAACAACATCAGACGCCAGCCAAACAAGACATCATGGTATCAATATACGTCTATAGGACCCTCGTTAAGGACATCATGATGACAATTTTGTCAACAGACGAATCCCTACACGGGAACACCGCATCATCGACAATGCTGCCAACAATTGCAGTTTAGGCCTTTAGGCATTTTGATTCTACCGTTTTAGTTTATGAACTCACAAACTCCCCAGGGAAATTCATGAGTGAATACTTGGACACGTTCATTCCATTATTGATTAACGACATATTTTTATATTCTCAGATGACGGAAGAATATGACGAACATTTGCGCTTGGTACTACAGTGTTTACGAGAGAACAAATTATCCAGGAGTCTGTCGAAATGTTCTTTTGATCAATTGATGGTTCATTACTTAGGGAATGTTATATCCGACGAGGGCATCACTATGGATCGAACGAAGGGAGAGGCTATTATGGAATTTCCTACGCTGATGAATGTACCAGAAGTACGTATATTTATGGGTTTAGGAGGATATTATTGACAATTCATCGAAGGTTTTTCGAAGATAGAAAATCCAATCAAGAAATTGGAGAAGAAAAAAAAGGAGTTTGTATGGACTGAGAAATGCATGGAAGCATTTTGAAGGCTCAAAGAGATTTTGACGACAACATCGATAATAAAAATCCTTGACATGGACGAGTGTTTCTTGGTATGCACATACACATCCAAGGAAGGCTTAGGCAGAGTCTTGATGCAAGATGGTTGAGTGATCACTTACATCTCGAGGAAATTAAGAAATCATGAAGAGAATTACACAACACATGATCTGGAGTTATTGGCCATTGTGTATTCCCTAAGAGTGTGGAGACACTACCTGATTGGACAAAAAATCGAACTAAAAACATACCACTGTGGCATGCATCACATTTTTATGCAAAGTGACTTGAACAAGCGACAAAGGCATTGGTGAGATCTGCTTAGAGAGTACAATTTTGAGATTACCTACATAAAAGGGACAATGGATAGAGTGAATATGCGTTGAGTCAGAGACCATGCATATTTTCGGTAATACCTCTTTAGATGAATCTTCGAGAAAATATTCTAATTATACAATGTGACAATGTCTGGTATAAAGAGGTTAAGGAAAATATCGGATGAGACACCATGTTGGTACCTAGGTTTGAAGGATATAATTTGGACAATGATGGATTGATGAGGTATAACAATTGGACTTATGTACCACCTAGTGACAAATTGAGTATTTTTGCTAATGGCGAGGAGGCACTACTCAATTTTCATGGTAGTTGACACTCTAACGAAGAGTTCCCTTTTTATTCCTTTGCATACGATGTATGAGGCGCGAGACATAGAAAGCGTTTTTATCAGTGAGATTGTGAGATTGAATGGCATGCCTAAAAGGATCATATCTAATCAAGGATCGATGTTAACACGATGACTTTTGACTAATTTCCAAGAGGCCTTTGGAACCCAACTTAACCTTAGTACAACTTACACCCTGAGCTAGATGGGATGACAGAAAGAATGAACCAAATTTTGGAAGAAATGTTGCGTATGTATATGTTAGACCAACATAAACATTGGTAAGAGTTCTTTCCACTAGTAGAGTTTACGTACAACCAAATCTATCAAACCACCATTAATATGGAACCATTTAATTTTCTTTATAGGAGACCGTGTTAGATGCCTTTGAGCTGCGATCGATTTGAGGATAGAGTCTTGGTAGGACCGGAAGTGATCAAAAAAATGGAAGAAAAAATGAAAATGATAATACAAAGGATTAAAGAAGTGCAATATTGGAAAAATAGTTATGTTGATGTGCACCGCGTTGACCGCAACTAAAGTTGATGACCCAGTTTTCTTCAGGATGAAACTACACCAGAGTTCGATTAAGTTCAAAATGGTGCTAAACTCTCTCCTAGGTTTTCGAGGCCTTTTCAAAGTGGTGGAAAGGAAGGGACACATGGCCTATCGACTAGCCTTGCCTCATGCTTGGAGGTATATGCACGATCTTTATCTTGTATCTGTTTTTTGACTTTATGTTAGTGATCCTACACATGATATGGACATGAGTTCCTTGCAGTATCGAATGAGGGTACACTCATAGAGGAGACAATCTGCATTATGGACCATCCCATTCGACAACTATGATGTCGAATAGTCGATTAGGTCAAGGACCAGTGGGACAATTATAGTCGACACTTAGCTACCTAGGAGGACACATATGATATGTGCCAATCGTTCCATATTTTTTGATATATGATACATATAGATATTGTCAGATACTTTTATTACTGCATTTTATATACTATACAAATTTAGCATGAAGTTTAAAACAAGAGGCGGTGTATGTAACATATGGCTCTTGTGAGGACATGTTATTGACTTATTCTTTGAGGACACTTGTGTGCAAGTGATCAGGTTATGGATTCGCTTATGGATTCTGTGATGATGTTGATGGATTATGATTTATGTTGTTTGATATATATGTATTAATAGATTCTATTGATGAATTTCCTCTGAGTGTGCAGGACACTTGATAGATTGAGGATTCCGATGGCATCATGGGACCTCCTAGGACTCTAGATTGAGTCAGGGACTGGATTGTATTGGTTTGAGTATTTCATTTATGCATATTTGACATATCATCGATTATATTATGATGTTGTTTATGGATCATTGACAATGTTTTGTTGATGGATGCAAGCTGACGATTGCTTGCTAATCTGACTCACATAATGAGTAAAGGATTCATGCACATAAACCAGATATTGAGGGAGAGGTGTGGAAGCATCCTTGAAAGAACCTAGTAGCACTCTCATTGTGCCTCGAATTGTAGGTTAATGATTACCTAGTTTGACAGATCCAGGATGTTGTGAGGGAATACTGAGATAGTCGCTCACGAATATTTCTAAGGAGAACGTAATAAGGTAGGGTCCTTATTCCTTAGAAGCCCTTAGTCTGTCACAAGGTCGCCTGAATTGAGTATTGACTACAAGGGTTGGATAACTACCAAAACCAGTCAAAGGCGAGTGAAAACCTTGGAGCACGTACTGCGTCTTGAAGGGAATGTCGTGAAATTATAAATATAAATCAAATATGAATGGCACCCTTGGAGCAATGAGTGCATCTTGAAGGGAAAGTCACGAAATTTAAAAAAAATATCAGTCAAAGAATCTAGGTGGGCTAGTAAACTTTGAGAAAATGTTAAGCCTTGTAAAATCTTAAGCACCTGTCGAATTAATTAATTGATTAATTAATTAACTAAATAATGAATTTATTAAGAATAATCCCGAAGGGTCTAAGATCGTACAAATAAAAATGTAACTAAGCCTAAGTCTAAGATCAATGAGAATAATAAAAACTAATTTTATAAATTAAATAATGAGGGGTGAAGTAAATCAATTTAAGAAATCAATAAAAAAATAAAACAAATCTAAAGAGTGATTTAATACAAATTGTGCAAGTAAATACCAAATTATAAATTAAAATAAGAAAGGAATAAATCATACAAGAATGTGTAAGCACAGAAAGGTATCTAGAGTCTAGTCTAACTAGAGAACATTCCTATTTTAACTCAACTCCATTTTAGAAAGGCATCAGTCATAAATGGGAGATAAATGGAATAAAGTGACAACTACAAGTGATTTTAGGAGCACTTTTAGGATGAGTGAAGGAAATTGACTTTTATTAAATTAAAATTTAGATTTCATTGTGAAAATTGGGGAAAGGGTGACAAGTGTATGGGGGAGATAATTCTAAATTATTTTAATTAAAAAAAAGAATTAAATGTGCAAGGGTCGGAAAATTCTATAAATGAAAAGGCTGAGTTGAGGGATGGAAACATTGGTTATGAGTAATGTTATGTTGCAGATATTCTGACTAGTTTTACTTGTGAGGGTTGGGATACCCAGATCGAGAGAGAGAGTGGTGGCTTTGCCTTGTGAGGTGATATGGGAGCTAGAGAATCCTGGTTGTGTTTGTGTGTGGCCCCTTTGTGGCTTGGGGGGCTAAGGGGGAAGAAGAGTACCCCTAGCATTGGCGTGGAGGTACCGGTGAAGGCTCCACGGTTAGAAAGTGAGGAGTTGGACGGAGCGCAAGCACAAGAAAACATCTTCAAACTCTCTTTTTCGGTTATGGTACTCTCTTGAGGATTATAATTGCAAAATTTTTAATTGGTATTGAGTTTTTAGAATTATCCAATAACTATGATTAAAAATTGATGTATAGATCACTGAGAGCGATATTAATTCGTTATTTTCCTATTATATTTTGAGGCTTAGTTAGTATGATGATTCTTGTTATTCTTGTGTTTTGTTTTTACTATGAAACCTCGATGAGATTTCCTTTTGTTTCTATGTGATTTATTTTTCTCAACATTTTGACTCATTGTATTATCCCCTGCATTCCCTGTACTAATGCATCCTCTACATTTTTTATGGATTTACCACCTCTTTTTTTTTTATGGATTTATCACCTCTGCGTTGAAGTGAACGCTTACCAGCGTTGGGGTTATCCCAATGTTCTTCTTTACTGAGCCATTGTGTTTTGCAACTGACTTTTATCTTTGCATTTCCATTGCAAATGCAACCTTTGTGAGTTTGATGGAGTTATAACCTCTATGATTTTTCCTTTCAAGGTCTTTGCGATTGGCATGTATCTTCTACAAATTTTGATGGTTTATAAATTCTATGATTTTCCTTCATTTACCCAATGAATTTGTCCCTTCTTCCCTCAACAAAATTAGCAATTACTGATATGATATTGGGTATGTAAAAGCACTCTGTGTCTGTTGGGAAAACTTCCTTCGTTCTTGGCCAACTCTGTGTTTTTTTCATGCATCAAAGCACCATGTGTGTATTCGGGAAAACCTTCTTTAACCTCTGTGAATTTCCTTCGTGTTGCTCAATGAATTTATTCTTCATTTCTCAACGTTTTTCTTGTTGCGAATTTATGCTTCATTGCTCAATATTTTTCTTACTGTGAATTTATGCTTCATTGCTCAACGTTTTTTATTGCCGCGAATTTATTCTTCATTGCTTCATTACTCAACGTTTTTCTTTCTGCAAATTTATGCTTCATTTCTTCACTGCTCAAATTTTTTCTTTATGTGAATTTATGCTTCATTTCTTTATTTCTCATCACTTTTCTTGCTCCGAATTTATGCTACATTGATCAGCGAATTTATTCTACATTGCTCAACTAATTATGATTCATTTCTTCATGTCTTGATTTCCTGCGTTTTTTTTGCTACGTTTTTCCCTTACTTGGTGAATTGGTATTCACTCCGTGTTGAGCCCATAAATCTTCCCTTCTTCCTTGCATGTGTTCCCTTATTCCCATTAATTCCCTTAAATCTCATAAACCAATTAAAAGTATTATTCTAAGATCATGAATGAATGATTCTGGTTGAAATTTCAATATTATTAAAACTTGTTTATAGTTATAAACTTTAGTACATTGAATTGGATATTGATTAGACTGTTTCTCTTCAATATTGTTCTAATTTTCACATTGTTCAACTTGGATATAGTTGTAAGACTATTAGATAATGACTAGACTGAATCAACATCTTTTCGTCGTCGATTCTTACCCTTCGTTATGATATTGCCCCTTTATTTTTAATTAAAAACAAGTTTTGGATTATACCATGACTATTTTATGGTGGCAACGCTTATTATTCTTATGGTTAAGTTTCTATTCTAAATATGGAACTCACATTAGAAACCTAATCATTATATGGTTCGACATCTAATTAATGTGACCTCACTTGATAGCATTCACAAATGGATCCATAATGTACGTCTTGGTAAGTCAACTCTTTGGAACTTTGTAATGATGTTAGGTTATTAAGAATTCTATTTTGGTCTTTGGAACCCTCATGATGTTAATATAGAATATCACCTTTAAGATAGAGAGTTGGCTTACTTTTGGTTTGCAAGTTATTATGAAAATAAATTGTAGGATCACTGATACCTAGAAATAATGGCGAGGCATGATTATATTAGTAATTAAATTTACTTGTGCGCCTTGAATAAATTTGACGTGTGATTTCTTTGTAGTTATTCCTTTGCGGCTAGAAATTAATAGATTAGACTCCCTTGCGCCTTAAATTGAATTGATGATTCTTTTATGCCATGCTATAAAAGTGATGTATGAATGATCATGTGTGTTGTTTACTTCTTGTGCCACTAAAAACGTAAATGTATAAATGATTGAGCGTTTGATTTCCCTTGCACCATGGATGATGTTGATGACTAAGTAATTATTTCTTTACGCTTTAGAATAATTTCATGCATTGTAATGAAGTTTATTTATGTTAATTGGAATAATGTTGATTTATGGTTGACTTCAGTGATTGTTTAATCACGCACCTTGGATTAAAGTAGATTTTTTCTTTTGCACCACCTTGTAAATAAAAAAAAATTATTACCTTGCGCCTTAATTTATGTCATTGTATGATTGATTTAGTAATTAAATCCTCTTGCGCCTTAGAATTTATGTGATGTGTGATTGGTTATTAGAACGCTATTGCACCATTGATTATCGTTCATGTTGTTGATTTACCATAGTTAGATTTGGACTTGATTGTGTTAGTGGGATGTATACACGTCCTTGCTCCTCATAATAGTCCCCAACCCTAAGACCTTAAATGGTCAAAATCAATCAGATGAATCATGGGCTTGAGCGTTGCTTATGTGTCTTGGAGGTCCTAACCTTGCAGGGTAGGTTGGGTGGATAATATCTTTATGAGATATTTATGATTATCTTTATGTCATATTTATGATTATATTTATGTTATCCTTATGATATCTCATGATATCTTTATGTGATGAGTTGAGTGATTAAAAGTATTGATGATTTGAGTTGATCGTGATGAGTTGATCTTGCATCGCCATTTATTATGCTTGTTGATTGTGTGTCACTATCTAAATGTGATGATGTGTTGATTATGTGTCATTACTAATTATGTTGATGTGTTGGTGGAGATGTTATTGATTATGATGATAAGTCTCGTGTAAATATTTAATTATGATGTCGTTTGGTTATGCATTGTTGAATTATGGGTTGATGCTTTTTTCCTAATGCAATTTTTTTTTTTTTACCTATTGTGCTTCACTTTTCCTAATCATAACGGATGGGTCATCACATAATTTTAATTTATTATTTAGATTTATGAGTCGAAATCAAATGTGAGAGTAATACCTAAACTTCTTTAAGTTATGAAATCTATTTCACATACTTACTAGATCTAATTTTCGAGCTATGAACATATACATCATAGGTTTTTATTTTCCTATAGCATATTAAATTTATAATATAACGAGAGTTATATCGAACTTTCACAATATTCTAGTGCACAACAACTTGCAATTATTTTCTACTAATTTTCGTTTTATCTCTGTTTGTTATAATTTCCTTTGAAATATATAATTTCTTTGAAATATACCAACTAACGTTTGGGACAGAGTATATGTATAGCGTACATAAGTCTTCTCTAGATCCATATAACAACTTCAATTAATCAATCAAACACATAGTTAAACAATAGGTAGCACACATATATATTAACTAATAGATCAAAATATACATATATGTAACAAACAAGCCGGAAAAAATGGAACAACCACGTTCCACCCAATCGTAGATGCAAAAACTCCAAGTTACTTGTCCTGATCACCCCCTATCTCGACTATGACTCCATAAGGGTCAATTGAACTCCACTCATTAGCGAGTGTACCTTGGATAAAGTTCAAAAAATCATTTTCCTAACACAATGAGTTCTCCCACAACAAATATTCCCTTTCCAAAACATACTAATAAATGTCCTCCCTCTTACATATGTTGTATATATCATTTTTCTCTTGCCTAGAAATGTTCTTGGATCCATTTCCCTCCTTGGAAACTCACAACTTTAGAAATCCCTTATTTTTAAGGGCTTCCTGTGATATAACTCCACTTCTGAGACTTGTTAAAACCAACTCTGATCTAACTCACACATGTTCCCCACTCATGGAGTCATATTCAACTATTTTTAACCTGGTTATTCCATATGTTTCCTGCATTAAAAAAATAAATTTGTTGTCTCTTACATCTGTCCATCAAAAGAGGATAGTTAGCAAGTCAAACTCTTTCTCAATAATTAAAAATATAAGAGTTAAATGTCTTAATAATACTAAGTATGAATTTTTGTAAATGGAAATTATTCAAATAAAATTGTTTAATACTTGAGGATATTACCAATTGCTTGGTTTATGTGATATGAATTTTTCTCCTCATAATTTCAAGGTTTCAGGCTCCTTCATCTTCAAGAGTATCTAGACAGCTTGGAGGAGGGTGGTAGGTTTGTTTCATCAGAAGTGGTCAAGTGGTAGATTGGGTTGGGATCTGGATAGGAGTCCAATTTGGAGTTGCAAGTAGGAGGATACCTACATATCTAACCTCCCTTGTTTTCAGGAAAGTAGGATTAGAAGAAAGAATACTTTCCTATGGAGAGATATTTGGAATTCAAAATATCTCACTTAGAATATGTAGAAACCTCCCATGCTTTCAGGAAAGTAGGATTAGAAGAAAAAATACTTTCCTATGGAGATATATTTGGGATTCCAAATCTCTCTCCCAGAATACAAAGTATTCCTTGGCTAGGGAGTTTGCATTGTCTTTTCCAGATAAGCCTACATTGATGGAGATTATTGGACTCATACCTCAAGAGGATATTTTTAATATCAATATTGATATGACCAATCCATTTTGGAAAGATTGGGAGTCAAGATTTGGAACTCACTTGAATTAGTATGACTATTGTAAGCTCTACTTAGTTCTTCATTGGGGACACAAATTAGGTGTCCCTCTCCATTCTAGGTGTATTTTGATGAAGAGAGACATTAGATTCAATGGTTTCACAGGGTCTCGTTGATTTTATTTTCTTATAAGATTTGGCTTTTTTCTTTGTTGGTGATGTACTAAGGTCTCCCCTCAAAATCCTAACTAGCCAAAAGTGGTATCTTACATGGACTTTTCCCCTCTTTATTGAAATCATAACCAATGAAGTACATATTGTGGGAATGTTCCTTTTCAATATCTTCTTGATATTAGGTTCAATATCATTTGGAAAACATGATTCAGGAGCATTTGCATTGGCTGACTATTTTTTTGGTGACTCTAGATCAGTAATCCTATATCCCTTGGCTAGTATCTCGAAGTGTTTTGAGAGTTTCCACTTTGTATATAATTTGGAAATGTTGTTGCAAGTCTTTTTTGGTAATGAGGTTAGTTCTCAATCAGTTTTTTGTCAATTATTGCAATATGAGGTACATATGAAACTTCTAGAAAAAGGGGCATTATTGATTACAGATGCCAAATTGTTATATCCAACATTTTTTTTCTGATTTTATAGTTTCCTTAGTATCCTTTCGAAAGAGTATGATTTTCTTATTTATATATATATATATATATATATATATATATATTCTTAATGGAAATTCATATAAAATGACATATGAGTTAAATTACATTTCCAAAGAAACATAAAAGATTATATATATATATATATATATATATATATATATATAGATATATATAAAGTCTTAATGGAAATCCATAAAAATTGACATATGAGTTAAATTACATTTCCAAAGTAATATAAAAAGTAAATAAGCATATATTAGATAAGCCAAACAAATTCACAAATTCTTAAATGATAAAAAAATTAAAATTCTTATAAAATATTTCTTATTTTATTTTTATATAATATTCATTTAAATATTTTCTCATATATTAGTATTTACATGTATTATTTTCATGTTCTTAATCAAATGACAAAAAGAGATTGAGTTTTTTTTTTTTTTTTGGAAAATGTCACGATCTAAACTATATTTTTAAATTTAAAGCATAATAAAGAAATTCATCACATAATTATTTGAGAGAAACCTTTATTAGATGCATCATGCTTATAAATTGTCTATTTCAAAATATACAAAATATTATCGTTTTTCAAACTGTATGTTAAGTGATTCACCCAAAAAAAACTTCATTTTTTTCAAAATATACAAAATGCTATCCTTGTTCAAATT
>ML783841.1:283002-300768 GCA_009831015.1 Picea engelmannii
AAAAAAAAAAAAAAAAACTCATTTTTTTGAGTAAACCTTCTAATTGCTTACTTGATTATATGGTTAAGTTAAATAGTCCTTTATGTTTTACCTACTTAATTTTGAATTATTTCTTTTTAAGGCATGAACAAATGAGGAGGAAGTTGAAGTAAGTTGAAGTAGTGCCACTTAGTAATCAAAACAGTTAATAATCCAAAGGTGGCAATTATATGGTGCTACAGTAATGCATTAAACAATACAAGGAAGTTATGAAGAGTAAATCACATTTATTGATTTGGGAGGACGATTAAAAATATACCAACATCCTATCAGATTAAAAAATCATTAAAGTAAATCACATTTATTGATTTGGGAGGACGATTAAAAATATACCAACATCCTATCAGATTAAAAAATCATTAATCATGCCCATTACTAATAGGTATATGCCTTTAAATATAAATATTTTCTGCAAATATTTGTTATCAAAAACCTTCTTTTAATCAACTTACCATTCTATTTTTTAAGAAGTTTCTCAAATATTATTTATTTGAGTTTTTATTTAAATTACAAAATCTTTTAATTTATGAAATTTAATATTCCATTTTACAATTAGTGAATATGACGATTATGCCACTAAATACCCCTCGTGGTGGGTATTTTTTATAAACTATATTTGTGAGGCCAATAAAATCAATTTAATATATATAGAAAAATTAAAATAATCCATTGGTCTATTAAGAGGTGTGCACTTAATTATCTTTGTCACACATTGTGATGTAAAGCTTTCAAGGCTATGAAGACCAATCTTTCGAGACTCTGACTACCCTCAATCTCTAGGCTATGACATTTCAAATCCGCAGAACCCACTGCTTTGCAGCTCACTGCCTTTAAACCTCCTCTCACCCACCTCTCTCACCACCTTCTCATCACTTTCCGTGCACACTTCTAAATATTCTAAGCAAATATGTTTTTGAATTTCATTAGAGTCGTCCGTAATATTTCATCTTTCTCTTGAGGAATTGAAATTGGAGTTTATTAAGTAGGACAAAGTATTTATTAAGTAGGACAAAGTACCATTGTGTTGCAAGAAGTTCATTTTCAATATTGCACTAGGCATTCAATTCCTGTACAACATATCCATCTCTAACATGCAAAAAAAAATGATGATATATTAAAAAATTTCGTTGACCAGGCGCCTACTAAGAAAAAATGATGACCCGTTTAGTAGCTGTGAAATGCACTTGGTTTATTTTGAATGGAGTACCAAAGAAAAAATATTATATAGTCCTTCATTTCTTTATACCTTTGACATATCCTAGCTCGTCTCCACCTTAAGAATCATAGATATATTAGTTGCAAAGAAAAAATATTATATAGTCCTTCATTTCTTTATACCTTTGACATATCCTAGCTCGTCTCCACCTTAAGAATCATAGATATATTAGTTGCAGGGATGGATTCCAAGGCCGTTGACAATAAGTCCTAGAATATTAATCCAACCTCTAAATCTTTGCTTACAGATGGGATCAAGTCAACAATGACGGATCAACTCAACAACGACAGAGAAAGAGGTATGTGTTACGAACAAAATCAGTATATGGCATGGGGTAAACCACAAGAGATGGAAATGACTACATAAATCAACTCTAATCTCAAGTATGCTATATAACAAACATGTCAACAAGACAAGATAAAGTGTCTACCTCGTCCAAACATTCGATGAAGTCCACCGTTGAGCACTTGACTCAAAGCTATACACCTGAAACTTGTCCTCAACAACCAAGATACACAAGCATATGGTGATAATATATAAAGTTAGCACATATAATAGCATAATCCATCAATATTCATAAAAAATACACCCATGGAATAATAATTCAAATATTTTCAAGACATTAATTGGACGAGAAAAAATTATTTCTATTAAAATGTAATCAACAAAAGTGTATGAATGGAAAACTTGTGTGTCGGCATGTTTGGAACTGAGAAACCAAGTCCCTTCTAGCTGAGCCTCCACCACTTCAATCTTCCACCAAAGACAAGCTCATATAAGAGAGACAATGAGGTTCTCCATCAAATAGGGAAGATCTTGGGGGTTGAACAATGTATTTAGACTTAAAAGGACCAAGGGATGCAGACTCAATATGAAATAAATAATTTTACCATAGTAACTTTTCTCTCAAAGTTGAATTCTTCTCTTCTCTTCCACAGCTTGGATATGGCCCATTTATAGCCTTCAAATGGAACTGAAGGGTTGAGTCAGACATGGATTTAGTGACGTGACATGGAAACCCAACACATTTTTTTAATTTTGTGCACAAAACCCAATGTAAGTGGGACGTAATGGTGCAACCCGCGTATGCGCATGATTTATAGTTAGCATGTGTATGTGTGGAAAGATATGTTTTTTAGCTCTTGGAATTACAAAAAATAGACTTCAAGTCTGCATAGGAAAATGGAAAAATCCTTCTAAGCAAGTTGCATGGGGTGAGGAAAATCTTCCTATAATAATATGGCAAAATATTGATGCATTATGAATATTCTAGAACTACATTATGAAACTTCATAGAATTGAAATGACATCACATTTATCATTTAAATATGGGAAATGTACCGTTTAAATTTTGGGTTTTAAAAAACTAGAAATGAAAATACCACTAGATCTTTTGTTTTAATGCCATCCTTAGATTATGGGTCTTATGTGAATAATTAATTTTATCAAATTGACTAAGAAGAGAAAATCCAACCTTTGGAGCCTGTGGTGTGTCTTGTTGTTGCTCACATCCTCTTGCTCATGTTGATGACAATGGTACAAATAGAGAATGGGCCGACAAAGGAGGAGGATAGATTATGTTTGAGGGCAACGACATTATTTGTCCCTGTGGAATACAAGCACCACGGAATATTTAGGAAGTGTCATGTGATGCGCCTTGCCTTAATCCCATCTCTAAAGCATTTATATCCCCATTCCGGTTCATCTCTTTTCTTTTTCCTCTCAAAGTTGTATTAATATTAACTTTGTTTTTGCAGTTGCATGACTTGGTGACTTGTCAAAAAACAAGATCAGGTATTGTCAATAATTCAACTTTTGTATTATTTTTTACATTTGCATTGACTTGTAAAAAAATAAGATTAGGTATTGTGATTACACTAGTAAAAAAATAAGATTAGGTATTGTGATCACACTAGTACTAGTATTATTTAAATATAGAAACACTATGTGTGACAAGTGATGGAAAAAATTCCTTGATTTGAATATCATCATCAATGAATATCATCATCAAAGGCAATATAAACCAATCAGTTAATACAACATTTGTTTATCAAACAAGAAGTCAAGCCACTTATACATATGCATATATTTGATTTAGCATATAACATGGTGTTTAAATCCCAGTCGATAGTACACGGAAAATCATAATGTTTTCACACTTAGGTGAATACTATTTAGGGAATATCAATCTCTATTGAGAATGAACATTTGTATGAATTGTTGGGGAGGATTACTCGGGTTTTGAGGGCTAAACAGATTACATGAGCATGTTTGGTTAATGATGATAAAATTAAAGCTAATGGTAGAACAACAATCAAATGGGTAATGGGTAGGAGTTTAGTGCGTTGCTAAATTATCTCCTAACGTTCCATGCTAACGCGAAAAGTGGTCCATTTATTTTTTAATTCCTTTATATTCTAAATGTTTGTATAAGTATATAAAACAACAACATTAAAAAGTATCCCCATATAGCTACACATATATTTGAGTTGCAGAACACCAACTCTTTATTGAAAAGAGAATAAATATATTAAAAGAAAACTCAAACTATTGAAATAATTAAAAATAATGGAGATAAATTATATTTTTTTATTTAAAAAAAATAACCCTATAGTTGGAATTGAAGAAAACCCACTCTATTTGAAACCACATAACCCTATAACTAAGTTTAGTGGAACTATGTCTTGATTTAGATTATAATTACTCTGATTATAAGGTTTAAACAACTTTAATTAATTAAGTAATAAATGAATAAATTCAAGTTTTATTTTTTTAAACTTAAAATTTTAACTCTATTGAAATAGTGATTGTCATTGATGTCAACCCTTGAAGTAGGCCTGATGATGTGGTTATGGTAACCGAAGTTGATTGGGGAATATGGTCACGAAGGACAGCATAAATGAAGCTAACTCACTCATGAATCGATAGTCATCGTCATGTCATTTCACGTGATATGTAGTATGCCACGTGGTTCCTCATGGTTAGGGAGATATGACCTTGTGAAGATGGAAGCGCTAAAGAATGGTCAAGAAACACCTAGTTGGTTACAAGTCTTAATGAAAGGTTAAAGTGGTTATAAAAAGAAAGTTAAGAAAAACCTATGTTTAAGGAAAAATGTTACCTAGAAAAAGTATAAATACCCCCCAATGTGTCTTTTGTACATACAATTCAAACACATCGCAATTGGCTATCTATCTTGTGAAGAACTTTTGATCTATTAGAGAAATCTAAGGTTGATTCTGAGGTAGCAAGTATGAATTTCCAAAGGATGATCGAAGGTGGAAGTCTCTGAGTTACAACAAAAGTGAGTAATCCTACTTTCTAAGCTATCTGCGGGTTACAGGTAAGAAGAGCACATATGTACATGGGATGCAGTGGATAAAAACATAGATATCCGTGGGTAGTAGAAGAGGAAGTTGTAGATCTGTGAAAATCTCATGAAATATTAGGTACTTCTAGTAGGAGGTCCCCTGAAGTCATAAGTAAGCCTACATGTCATATCTATTGTGTATCAGTTCAACTATAGAGGTATTGGTATGCTTATATGCATGTTGCATTTGGTTATGATATGGTGTATGCTTGAGGCATATTTGGCATGTTTGGTATTAGCACATGGTTATGGTACAACTTGTCTACATGGTTGAGTAAGGAGCACTCTTGTATCTGGTTTATTCTGTGATATGGTTGTAGTGATTCATATGTTTGAGATGGTTGTTCATGGTTGAGGAAAATGCTTGATGTATGGTTGCATATGCATGAGGTACATCCATTTGTTTCTTAAGGGACTTCATTGATTACATGATATAGGTCGATACATGTTGATGGTATATGGTACACGTTATTCATATGATTAATTCTCTAGTACTTGGTACATGGTTTGATATATGATTGACTACTCATTGTTGATGTTATGGTATCTACATTTGGAATATATTTTGTTATATGATTGATAAATATGTTGGTATGAAGTTGATGCATGGTATGGTATAGGTTCTAGTTGATTGATAATTAGATAGTGACATTGGAAGTGACAGTGGTAGTTATAGTTGGCCTACAATTATATTTCACAGCAATAGGATAGGGCAAGGATAGGCAGTTGTAGCCACCTTCTAGTTGGAGTCGGAGAACTCAGGTGGTTGTATCCTCCTTCTAGTTGGAGCCACAAAATTCAGGGATTTGTAGCTTCCTTCAGGTTGGAGCCTAAGAATAGGGGGTTGTATCCTCCTTCTAATTGTAGCTGGAAAATTCAGAAGTTGGTGCTTGCAATGAATGTATTCTTTTTACATATAAGAAAATCACTTTGTGGTTTCTCCCATTTTGTGGTTTCTTTTTAAAATCTGGTGTATTGTGCATTTGATGTGAAATTTTCATGTGATAATGCTTATGATTATAATAGTGATGATATATTGAATGCTAAATATAAATTGTTGAACATTGTTGAAGAATATACATTGTGGTTAAAAGTAATAAAAGTTCTCATACTGATTCACCCCCCTATCAGTATTCCAACAACTCATTTCAGAGCGGGTCCTTCAAGAAGCAGTCTAAACACTTAAAGGAGATCATGGAATATGCTAAGATTGGAGCACCAGTATTTGGCGATCAACATTATGGATTCTGGAGTATAAGGATGAAAATTGTTTTACATGCATAAATATTTTATGTATGGCGAGGAGTAGTATATGGATACAAATCACCAACCACTCTCGCAATAGAAAAGGATGGAAATAATCTTGAAGAAAACAAGTCAAATTCCTAAAGGTACTATTCTAAACTGTCTTTTTAATTCAATATTTGTTAAGGTTATGCATTGTGATTCTGCAAAGGATCTCTAGGATAAGTTTTAAAAGATTTATGAAGGAGATGCTAAAGTCAAGGGAGGTAAACTCCAAACCTTAAGAACTAAGTTTGAACACTTAAAGATGAAGGAAGATGAATACATTGCACCCTACTTATTGTGAGTTGATGAAATAGTGAATATTATTAAAGGTCCGGGAGAAGAGATGAAGGAACCAATCATTGTTCAAAAGGTACTAATGTCTCTACCTATGATATTTGATCCAAATATTTCAACTCTAAAACAAAGAACAAATATAGACACCTTGAGCATGGATGAGATACATGGGATACTCACCTCATATGAATTGAGAACACAACAGGATAACATTGTCACAAATGAAGCAACATTCAAAGCATCCAAAAAGAAAAAGAAAAAGGGAAATAAAAATCCAAAGTCAGATTGTAGCTGCAGTGATGATTGAGAGGAAGATGAAGAAATGGAAAACTTTGTAAGAAATTTGCAAAGACGAACTGGTAAATACAAAGGTATGATTCCATTGAAATGTTTTAATTGTGGTGTTATTGGCCATTTTTCTTCTAAATGTCCCCATAAGAATAAGGAAAGTGATGAAGAAGAAGACCCTAAGAAGAAAAATAAAAATCAAGAGGGTAGAAGAAACAAAAATAAATTCTTCAAGAAAAGTCTCTGTAGCAAGGAAGATAGTTCCTGATCAGATGAAGATGAAGAGAGTGAAAGTGATACATAAAGAGTAATCTTCATGGAAGTAGAATATTCCAAATAATATTCCAAAAATGAAAGAGAATTTGATCTTGTATTAGAATTGATCAGTTCCTTAGAAGAGCTAAGGAATGAAAGAAAGACAATCAAGTTACTCAAGGAAGAACTAAAGAGGAAAGAAGATTCTTATAATTATAACTCAGAAGAGGTCAAGATGATGATAAAAAAGTTAAAAATCCAAGTAGAAGAAGACAAAATAATTAAAGAAACACTCAGAAATCAGTTGGAAGAGAAGGACAAGTTCATTGAAGGATTGGAAGAAGAAATAATCACTCTAATAAAATATCTTCAGAAGAAGGACATGCAACAAAACAACACTAGAATATTGGATGAGATAATTAGTAGTCAAATACCATACTATGACAAATCTGGACTAGGATACAACTAGACAGAGAAAATCTCAACCTTGAAAACAATAGAACAAGAAGTAGAACAAAGAAGTTATGAAAAAATAGTCATAGGCTCTCCTAAAACGGAGTAAGGAAAGAAGATACAAGAAGAAGACTATAGAGACACTGCACCATGTACAATATTCATAATTCATAATTAGTAGCAATGAGATATGAAAATACCTCAAGAAGAATAAGGATTCAGAAGACCTCTCTCCACTAGGTGTAAAACTCTTTTTCTTATTTGATGTTATCCACGCAATAATTTTAGGCACAAAGATATGAGTTGTAGAGCCAATATTAAGAGAAGAAGCAGCTATGAAGGCTACAAAATAATTTTTTATCCAAGAAGACCTCATGAAGAACAAAAAAAAAAAATACAACAGATTTGAATCCTTGAGTAATGAAGTAGAATGCCACAAATGCAACAATTTTGGTCAAATGGCCAAAGATTGCAAGCTGACTAATCCTCTAAGGGAATCAAAGCGGAATATCAATAATCATAAGCAGTAGGGATGATTTTAGGGATGGAAATTTATTTTAAAATGTATAAATCTTGGCGAATCTTACTAATCCTTCATATGCCAACTATAAATGTTTGGCGATATTTTTGTAAAAATATTCAAATTTCTAAGGATTTTATATAGTGTTTATAAACTTTTGCTGATTTTTAAGGTAAAATAATTTTATCCTATAGAATTTGGGCGAATCATTTTTAAAATCACAAATCTCGTTTTTGGAAAAACCTTGGAAAATTAGATCATGAGAGAAATTTATCCCCTAAAATCATCCATGATAAGAAGGAACCACAAAGGATATGTGTAAGGAGATAGGATCAATTCAACACTGAAGAATGCATGCTTTCTCTACAATCCCAACATAAGAAACACAGATGGTATGTTGACATTGGTTTCTCAAAGCACATGACAGGTGATAAGGACAAATTTCTAACTATGAAAAGGGAAAGAGATGGATCGATATCATTTGGAGATGACAACTCTACCACAATTATAGGAAATGACAGAGTCAATCTTGGGAGCAAGGATTCCAAGGAAGAAAATGTACCACTCGCGAAGACATGAAGCACAATCTACTAAGTGTAAGTTAAATGTGTGATCACGAACACAAACTTGTGTTTGACTCAAAGAAATGCAAGATAAGGAAAGTAGGATCAATAAAATTGGTGGCTACAACTAAAAGAACTCTAGGCAAAATATATGTATTAAATGAAATTAGAAAGGAAAGATATTGTCTAGGAAAGGATGATGAAAGTTGGCTCTAGAACCAAATAATGGGTCACATAAATTTTGATAATATTTTCAAAATCAACAGAAGGGAAGCAGTAAGAAAAATTCCCAAGATCTTGAAGTCAACAAATACTCTATGAAAGAATTATCTACTGGGAAAAAAAACTAGGACCAAATTCAAATAAAAGGAATACTCCACAACAAAACTACTAGAGATTATACATACAAATATGTGTGGGCCGACAAGAAAAAAGGGATTGAATGGAGAACTATACTTTATTCTACCGGTTGATGACTACACAAGGATTATTGTAGTTTTCTTTCTCAAGAAGAAGTCAAAGACATTTGTACACTTCAAGATATACAAGGGAATGGTTGAAACTTAGACAAAATAAAAAATCAAGTGTTTGAGATCAGACAATGGAGGATAGTTTACATAAAAGGAATTCATAGATTTTTGTAGCCAACATGGGAAAACAAGATATTTCTTAGCAACTAGAACACTTAATCAAAATGGAGTTGTCGAAAGGAAGAAGAAAACAATGCAGGAAATGGACAAAACCATGTTTAAATACACCAAGTTGAAAGACGTCTTTTGGGTACATGAAATGAATACATCAATTCATATCCAGAATAGGGGAATCCTCGTAAATAATAGTGATAATACCCCTACTAGTTTTGGAAAGGAATACCAACAAAATTGAATCATTTCAGAGTGTTTGGAAGCAAATGTGATATCAAGAGAGAAGATTGGAAAATTTGACTCTCAAGTTGATAAAGACATATTGGTTGGGTACTCAATAAAAAGAAAAGAATACAAATGATTCAATTTAAGACTCAACAAAATAGTCGAAAGTATTAATGTGACAATTGATGAGATAGATGGATGAAAGATAAAATAAAGAAACAAAAATTCAGTGCAACATGATCACGAAGAAGATTTGAAAGAAAAATAAGTTGATGAAGAATCATATGAAGAAGAAGATCAGTCAGAAGAAAAACAAGAACAACAATATCTTTGCATGTCTTTGGAAAATTTCTTTTTGGGACTCAGATATGTCATAGAAATAAATGTTTCTTCATCTCTTAGACCAAGTACAACAGAGAAATGATATAAATGTTTGGAATGGAAGATTTCAAACTAGTCAGTACTCCTATGCAAACCGGTTGCAAGTTAAGCAAGGATGATGATTCTAAATATGCGGACTAGAAACCATACAAACTGATTATTAGCATCTTACTCTATGTGACATCTTATAGACCAGATGTGATGGAGATAGTTGGAAAGGTTGGAAGGTTTCAAGAAACACCAAACGAATCACATGTATGGTAGTGAAGAGGATATTTAGATATCTAAAATGTTCATAAGAGTTTGGATTATGGTATCCAAAAGGGAATGATTTATCCCTTGTTTCCTACACAGATGCAAAATGGGTAGGTAGAATTAATGATAGAATAAGTAAAAGTGGAGCAAATTTCTACTTTGGTGAGTGTCTGTTATCATGGTTAAGCAAGAAACAATCATCAATATCTTTGTCTATAGCAGACACACATTATATTACAACAACATCATGTGTTATAATCAGGTTCTATGGATGAAACAAACTTTGAAGGATATATAGGTTGAATATGATGAGCCTATTTCGATATTTTGTTATAACACTAGTGCCACATGTATCTGAAAGAATCTAGTAATGCACTCCAAGAAGAAACACTTTTCAATCAAGTTTCACTTTCTATGACAACAAGTTGTAGAAAATAACATCAGGGTTGAGTATGTTGGGAAAAAAGAGCAGATTTCAAATATCTTCACCAAACCTCTTCCAAGGAAGGCCTTTGAGTATATCCGATAGAAACTTTTAAGGGGGGACATTGAGTATATTCAACAGTAACATGGAATAGTTTCTACTCCATAGTGATTTTTGCATGATTTTCATATATGTCATGGATTTATGCGAGGAAGTACCATACAGAGTAAAAGGAAAGTTCAGACAAGGGATCATCCCCAAAAAAGGAAGTTACCCTTTTCCATTGATGCCAAAGTGGGAGTGATAGAGAGAGTAATCAGAGGCATGGAAATGGAGAGAAAGAACAAAGGCATGATTATAGGGGGAACAATGTTCACAAGGGGAGCATGAGCACAAACATAAGTGTTGAATCAAGAGTATTTCCATGCGTAAGTGTTTCCATCAATGCTAAAGGGTAACTCACTCATGAATGTATAGTCCTCATCATGTCATTTCCAGTGATATGTAGCACAGCATGTGGTTCCTCATGGTTAGTGAGATATGGCCATGTGAATATGGAAGCCTCGAAGAATGGTCAAGAAGCCCCTAGTTGGTTACAAGTCTTAATGAAAATGTAAAGTGGTTATAACAAGAAATTTAAGAAGCCCCTAAGTTTAAGGAAAGAGTTTACCTAGCAAAAGTATAAATACCGCGCAAGGAGTCTTTCATAAGTACAATTCAAACATATCTCTATTGATTATCTATCTTATGAAAAACTTTTGATATATTGGTGAAATCTGAGGTTGAGTATGAGGTGGAAAGTCTCAAGTTGTGAAGGAAGAACAAAGGTGGAAGTCTCAGAGTTGAAGAAAAAGTGAGTAACCCTAGTTTCTAAGGTATCCACGAGTTACAGGTCACAAGAGTGAAGATGTACATGGACTGCAGTGGAGAAAAGCATGGATATCCACATGTATTAGAAAAGGAATTCATGGATATGTGAAAATCTCATGAAATATTGGGTAATGCTATTACGAGGCCTTGAAGTCAAAAGTAAGCTTACAAGTCATATGTACAAAGAAATACTACTACCTTTTGGTGTAATAGATGATTCAATCCAGCACCGGTTTCTATTCATTTTGAAAAGAGGATAAAAAGATGCGAAATTTTAATATTAAAATTCGTATCCGGTGGAATCAACCATTTGTGTGGCCACCGTGTTTCTTTCTCAACAAGTTTTGTGTGTTGAAACACAAAACTATAAACACCGGGTATTCAACACATTAGCTTCATTGCAATACAGTTATTCCATAATCTATTACATGTATTAAAAAAATAGTTTAATGGAATATGTGATTCCTTAACACCTTTTAATGGTTGCAAAAGACAAAAGGTAAGAGGCTTTAACGTCTAGTTGCAAAAGTTAGAAAGGAAACCTTAATATATAACATTGAATATAACATTTGTACTAAACCTAATATCCCATGTACAAAAAATAGGTCTGCAAATTAGAAAGATTCAAAACATAAAAGGTAGTTCAAACAGAATGCTCTGCTCATTGATATTTCACAATTTTGTTTTTTGAAAATTAGGTTTTAGTTCTGCAAATAAGAAATCTTCAAATCAGAAAAGGTGGTACAAACAAAATGAACATTGATATTTCACAATATTCCAAACAAAATGATCATTGATATTTCACAATTATTTTTTCTATGCTCATTCATATTTTACAATTATTTTTTCTGAAAATTAGGTTTTAGAGTTTATCTTTAGGATATTATGTGGCATCAACTTGAAAAAAATTCCATTCTTTTTTCCATGACAACTTTAAGAAGATTTTCTGCAAATATTTTTACAAAGAACCTTTTTTTTGACATTTTTCATTTTTTTGTTTTGAAAAATAACTTTTACCTTGAATAGATTATGAAGCATCGGCTTTATAAAATATCCATGTTTTATTTAAAACAAGTTTAAGAAGACGTTCTACAAATATTTGTTATGAAAAACCTTCTATGAATAAAAATCTTAGCCAACAAGGGTTCGTTGTATCTATTCAGAAGCAAAATCCGGTTGTATCTACTCAAAATTTGTTCAAAAATGATGAGCACGAGATTTCAAAATACCAAAGTTGTACAAAGGTAACTACCATATTATTATTTAGGAGTTAATCGATACTTCTATGAACAAGGGAAATAACTGCGAAGCAGCTAGTCCCTACCTCTTGAAAGGAGTTTGTATTCGATTCATGAGTATATGCTAGTTCTTAAAGTTTGAGGTCGGAAGAAACAATTCAATTCGATTTTTCTAGCCTCAGTGCATATGTAGTTAATGGTGAGATTGTTTCAATTTTTTCTTCGATAGGATGCTTATTTCCGAGAAATTGGGGTACTCACATTTGGGTACAAGTTCAAAGATAGAACTGTCAAATCATTCGAATTTTTCTTCGATAGGATGCTTATTTCCGAGAAATTGGGGTACTCACATTTGGGTACGAGTTCAAAGATAGAACTGTCAAATCATTTTGTTGTGCTTCAGTAAGTATTGGGGTCCAGGGTTCATAATCCAGTTTAAAATAGTCAATCTTAATGCCTAATGCTCTTTTTTTTATTAGGAAGTTATTCTATATTCACCCAGAAACTTTGACTCATGTTATGGTATATCTTATGTTGACCATGGACTGATTATTCTTGATTTATTTCTACATTTTAAAGTTTATCATAGCTTACATTAATGTCACTGCAAAGTCCCAATCATGTGTTATGCAAAGTCCCGATCACATGTTATGCTGATGAATTTGGAAGTTCTCTCCTTTTAGTAGAAAGATGTAATTTGCAATGTGGGTCTTTAGATCCAAGTGAAGTTAGGCAACAATATAGACTATTTGATCATCTATTATACTAGTTTGAAATGACTTGGTTCATTATTGTTTTTGGGTATTCTAATTATAATAAATTACAGTCTTGGAAAAATAATTAGACTTGTGATCACACTAGAATTTATGTCTCTCAATATGTTCCCTAGTAGGGAGTAATAGGATTATTTGGTTAGTGCATTGCCTTTAAGGATTTTCTAATGTTTAAAGAAAACACTCTTTCAACCCATAAATCACAACTACTCTAATACCATATTTTACTTTGGTTAAAAAAATAAATTTACATTTCTTTAAACTCACCATTACCACATTTCTACAAACACATGTTCGCAGTGTCATCCATATAATAGATTGATTTCAGATTTAAATTACCCTTGATAGTTGTTTCTTAGACCACACTAAGAGCTCAAACAAAAAGACAACTAGCGAACAAAAAGAAAAATGTACCAACGATGGATAATAATAACACTACTAATTAACTCATAATTAAGGTACATACTAAGACTTAGAATTAGGAGAAAATCACACGAGTAAGACTACGCTCAAGGTCCGTTACATATACAAAGTGCGCTTCATCACATCAGATATTAATGTTTGGCGCAGTCAAGTTCAATGTTCCCAAAATTTGAATGCTGGCGCGCTCCAGCTGTTCCTTTGCCCCCCACGCGCTGGCTCGCTTGATTTAGTGAGCGATGCTCCTGCATCAAAATCACACGAGTGAGACTACGCTCACAATCTATTATTTATTGAAGATATATTACATCATAATATAGGAATAGGTGGTTACAACAAACAACAAAAAAATAGGATCTACATTAAACACTAGTAGAGTTTGATTACTTAATTTACTCTTGCTCCATTATTTCCAAGTCTCCCCCTTAATGGAGAATGGATTGATTTCTACACCTAACATCTCCCTAAACATATCAAACTTAATCTTTCCAAGAGGCTTAGTGAAAATATCAACAGTATTTTCACAAATATTACAATACATAAGAGTTATTTCATTTGACTACAATTTTTCTCTAACAAAATGAAACTGAGCATCAACATGCTTTGTTGTTGAATGATAAATTGGATTATTTGTCATGATTATCACATTTTATCACTCTAGGTTCCTTTTGTTCTTCTCCAACATCTTGAAGAAGTCTTCTCAACCAAACAACTTCACAAGTTGATGCACATAAGGATTTATATTCTACTTTAGTAGAAGAAAAAGATACACTAGAATGTTTTTTAATTCTCCATGAAACAATCGTGGATCCAATGCCAAATGCATATCCAGTGGTTGATCTTTGATCATCCAGATTGCAGCTCAATCAAAATCTAAGTAACCTATCAACTCAACATCAGATGCATGAATATATTTAATACCATAATCAAGTGTTCCTTTTAGATACATGAGTACTGCCTTTGTTGCATTCCAATGGCTTTCTTGAGGTTTCGCCATAAACTAACTTAACACACTCACATAATATGCAATATCAGGTCTGGTTGTGGTGAGATAATTCAAACTACCCACCATTTGTCTATACATAGTTCCATTCACTTCCTTCAAACCATCATCACAAGAAAGTTTCATATTATGTTGCATGGGAACAATAGAATATTTACACTGATCCATTTTAAATCTCTTAWGTACTTCTTTGACATACYTACTCTGACAAACAAAAGTTTCTCCTKCATTTCTTCAAACTTCAAGACCTGGGCAGTAATGTAACTCACCAAGATCTTTCACTTCAAAGACTTCTGACATYTGCTCCTTGATTTCATCAATTGATTTCCCTGCATTTATTTCAATTATTAAATAATCAAYATATAAGRAAATCAATACTATATGCCCGCTCTCATCAAATTTGGTATACATATTTGGATCACTCTTACTTCTCATAAAACCCTGTTGAAGAAAGAAAGAGTCTATCTTCTCATACCATGACCTAGGTGCTTGTTTTAGTCCATACAATTCTYTCTTTAACTTAAACACTAAGTGTTCTTGCCCATGTTCCAAAAACCCTTCAGKTTTAGTAAGGTAAACCTCCTCCTTTAAMTCATCATTCAAAAATGCATATTTAACATCTAATTGGTCTAGCTTCCAATGGTAATTTGTAGCTAAAACAATTAACAATCTGATAGTATTCAATTTAGCTAGTGGTGCAAATGTTTCAACATAATCAATACATTATGTTTGTGAATACCCCTTCGCAACCAATCTAACCTTATATTTGTCTATACTACCATCTGATTTAAACTTGGGTTTGTATATCCATTTGCATCCAAGGGGATTTTTATGATTAGGCAATTCAGTCAATTCCCAAGTATTGTTTTTCATTATAGATTCATATTCTTCCTCCATTGCATTTCACCATTCATCATGTTCATTGAATTCATTAAAACTCATGGGTTCTATGACAATTGAAATGTTACTCATTAGGGCATAGTCTTTATACCTCTCACGGAGCTGAACCTATCGTGAAGATATTTTCAACTGATTATTTTCCTCCCCACTTTGTGAAGATATGTCTTCACCACTAGGTGAACTATGACTGCTTGAAGTGTCCATATCACTGTCACTCAGTCCTTTTTGTTGTTGTTGTTGTCTTTTCGGTTGTGGCTAGTGCTGTGGAGGTTGTTGTGATGGTTTTTGTTGCTCTTCTTTAACTCCTTCATCAAGAATTCTATGCCATTCCTCATGAGTGTTGTCGTCATGATTTATTGCTCCTGCTCATGGAAAAGTACATATCTACTCGCAAATACTTTGTGAGTAGAAGGATCAAATAGTTTGTATGCTTTGAATTCATAACAATACGCTATGAAAGTACATTTAATGGTTTTAGCATCCAATTTGTTCTTATTCTTCTTTGGAATATGTGAAGAATACTTACACCCAAATACTTTCAAATTATGAACTACAGGTTTGGAACCATACAAGGCTTCGAAATGAGAGTAATATTATCAAGACACCTTGTTGGAGTTCTATTCTTTAAATAAACTACAATATTTATGGCTTGAACCCAAAATGTATTCGAGAGATTCTTACCTTTCATCATACTATGTGCGCACTCTACCATAGTTTTGTTTTTCCTTTCAACCACTCCTTTCTACTGTGGAGTGTGGGGTACTATAAACAACTGTACTATTCGATGATCTTTGCAATATTTGATGAAGTCCCCTAATTTATACTCTCCCCCTTGATCTGCACTGAGGATTTTGATGGATTTTCCTGTCTTCTTTTCCACCATGGTTCTGAATTCCTTAAAGTACCCAAAAACATCATTTTTTCTTCTAAGGAAATAAACCCATGTGTATCTTGTGAAATCATCAATAAATAACAGAAATTAAAATGCAACTCCTAAAGACCTAGTTGGCATAGGTCCGCAAACATTAGTATGCACAAGATCTAACACATCTCTCTTTTTCTTATTAGGATTAGAGGGGAATTTATCTCTGTGCATATTTCCTAATGCACATCCTTCACAAGAAACATTCTCATTCTTTAACATGGGAAGTCCTTCAACCATATTCCTTTTCTGTAATAACAATAAATCATTATGATTGATGTGGCCATACCTTTGATTCCAAAGACTCACTGTTGGCATAGTTGCAGAAGTTAGTGCATGATGTTCTTTATTTGTAACTTCAAGATTGTATAGTCCTCTTACTCTGAATCCCATTGCAATAGTTTTATATTGGTCCAGCAGATCCTTCACTATGCAATAATTCTTGAAGAATTCAACCTTCAAGTTCTGATCTATAATGGTGGACAAAGAGATCAAATTTTTCTTTATGTTGGGCACATACACACCATTATGAATGTGAAGAAGATAATCATTCAACAATGTTAGAGGAATATCTTTATATCCCTTCATATGATGAGCGTTGTCATCTCCAACATATATGTTGACACCATTATGTGTTTCTTTAAAATTAGCATGCCACTTCTTATTACATGTTATATGTACTGATGCTCCATAATCCACAAACGAGGCATCAATATCATCTGTTTCGGAAGACGAAACAACATTTGACACAAACAGTCTAAGATCTTGTGAATCAAAATTCAGGGCTTCATCAATATCATCACTAGAAATAAACAATATGAGATCATGATTTGAATACTCTTCTGCATAATGACCTGAATGTTTTCTAGGTTTATTCCTACCCTCATCACTCTTCTTCTTATGGCAGTCTCTAATAAGATGTCGAGCTCGACCACAATAAAAAGAACTCTTCGAATCATTCTTGTTAGATGACATACTTTGGCCTTGGAGATTGTCTTATTTGTGATGAATTGGCTCTCTGCGATGAAATGCCTCCTCTGCCTCTTTTTCCTAATCTCCCTCTTGCGGATCTATTATTTGACCATAGTGCCAAATCTGAATTATGCGGCTACAAATTCGTGTGCCTCTCTTCCTCTTGCAGAAAAATACCTATCAATTCTTCAAAAGTAGGAAGTTTCTCCCTTGCTACAAGACTTGTTATGAACATATGATAGTGTTCTATCATACCATTTAAGGTAATTATGACAACATCAGTGTTGGAAACTTTTTCTCCTATATTTCCTATCTTGTCTTTCACCTCTTTCTGTGACCCAAAAATGAACTAACAAATTCATTTCCATCCATCTTAATGCCTAGAAATTTAGTTTTCAGGAACATAATATGATTTTTGTTGATAGTTTCATATAAATCTTTAAGAGTTGTC
>ML783841.1:338921-353671 GCA_009831015.1 Picea engelmannii
AACCAAAGCATTCATAATATCATAAATCCACCATACAAAGTCCAAATCAAAACATTATCAAAATTGATTCAGCAAACATTTACTACCACATAGCTTTGTTTAATAATGTAAATTACCTAGATAATTTGTACAACCTACTTAAATATATAATTAAAAGTAAACTTTATTAAAATATGTGAAGAGTTGAACAAAATTCAAATGAGAACAGTATCTCAAAATCATATTCTAAATCGTTTTCTAATATCCCCGCAAACCGCATCTCTAAAATACTGAGAGTCAACCTATTATTTTCTAGATAAATATTTTGTTGCGAATAGGATGAATCTCCATGAACAGGACGATTCTACATTTTCCGATACAACCATACAGTCACCTGACATGTGAAGATGACCCAGTTTAATAAGCCTCGGTCAAACTACATTTTAAATATTTAACTACATATTTTAAATTTTATATAATTTTATGACCATCTTAAATATACCTAAGAATTTTTAAGTACTGTTGGATGAGATAAATGATACAAAGGTTAATTCAAAAATCCACTAAAACACTCCACCACTAATTTACTAAACTTATTTTAATATTTCTTAATTTATACACCACACTTTTAATTAAAATGAATAATCCCTTATTGAAAATGCTCAACACTGTGCATCAGCGAATATTCGATTTCTTCAATTGATCCGACACATTTCAAATGTTTGGGTGATCTAGTTGATTTTAAATGTCTGAATGGGTTATCCAATTGATTCTAAATGTCTGAACCGTATTCATCAAAGATAGGGTTGGAATTCGAAAACTAAAGAGAGAGTGAGGGTTGAAATGGAATTTGAAAACTAATTAGGGGTGGAATTCGAAAACTAAGAGATTTTTTTATAGGAGAAATTATAAATTATCAATCAATTTCCATTCCTAAGTTATAATTCTCACTCCAGTCTCAATTCACATATAAATTCACAATAAATACAGTGAATTAAAATCAAATTATCAAGAGGATTAAGTGAAAATTACAAACAGAGAAAGATCTGGAAATCCCCTTCAATTAAATTAACAAGCCAGGAACGTTAAATATGGCGAAGATTCTGTCAATGAATTTTGTTTATGGAAATGTAAAAGTAAGGCTATCCTTTCATTTCCAGTTATGGGAAGAAGTTTTTTTTTTGAAAGTTCTGCATAAAGTAAATATACACAGTAGCGATTGGAACGAAAATGCAGAAGTTGCTGCCCAGAAAATTGAGGAATAAACAAAAAGGGCAGAAGACACAGCCATTTAAATATACAGGTAGGGAATGGAAGCTTCGCCCCAGGCAGAATGTGGATCCTTTGCGGAAGAAGGTATGGACGAAGTCGGGGTTGTAAGAAAAAAAACAAACAGTGAAGGCAAAATCCCCAGAAGTCCAACACGCACCGTAACGAGTAAAAACGCCCATAAACAAGATTTCCCATAGTAAAAAGAAAAAAAAACGCCCACGGAAAAGAAGAACCCACTGAAAAATAAATTGCCCATTGTATGAAAAATATCGAACCCCACTGTAAACATTCGCCCCTGTACAAAAACAAAAATCCTCTGAACAAAAAAAAATCGCCCACTGAATAGGGACGAAACCCCACTGCACAAATTTCGCCTAGTCTACAATCGTAAACCCACTGAAAGAGAAATTCCCCCTGTGTGTATAAAAACGTGCAAGGTAACAGGATAAAGCTCACTGAAAAAAAAACAACGCCCATTATATCAAAAAGAAAAACCCGCTGGAGGAAATGCCCACTGCGTGTATAAAATCGCCCAAGGTAAAAGAAGAGTAAACCCAAGGTAAAAAGAACACGCCCACTATATGAAAAATGCAGGTCACAAGGAGACGCCCCACAATGGAATAAAAACGCAAGTGAGGTAATGAGAATGCCCCAATAGGTAGAAAGAAACCCGCTGGAAGATTTGCCCACCATATTCAACGCCCAACAAATACAAGGGAAACCCACCGAACAAAAAAAATTGCCATTATATATATATATGAACGCCCATCACTCGAAAGGAGAAACCCTAGAACTATGCCAAGATGAAGAACCAGAAACTGAAAGCATTCATCAAAATATAAACACAACCATCTAAATTTTCAGACGCAACCAGAGACTATCATTCCATCAATATACAAAACATACCATGGCCTGCTCGCCCGCTCCGGTTGGCGTCCGCGTGCTTCTTGATGCTCCCGCTTGCCGACCGGAAAGCACTCACCGGTACCTCCCAGCAAAATGCTATGGGTACTCTCCTTCCCCCTCAGCCGCCCGAGCCACAAAGGGCCCCCACACAATCCAGACAGTACCTAGATTCCCATCTCGCCTCCAAGGATGAGCTACCACTCAAGTCAGCCGGGAAATCCCCAACTCCTACAAGCAATCAGTCCAGTTGCAATTTTGACAGCATAACCCTATCTCATAGCAGATCCCCTTTCTTTCCCCCCCATCTCTTTCTTTTATCCTATTTTTTTGACCTAATCCTATTAGGTTTTTCCCAAAACCCTAAATCCCATTTCTTTTAAGTTTTTTTTCCCCCTTTTAATTAATTTATTTATTTATTTTTATTTCCTTTTTGAAAACTCAAAAGGTGATTGCGCCTAAGCATCTTTTGATATTATTATATATATATATATATATATATATATATATATATATATATATATATATATATTAAATTCATAATATATATATGTATTTTCTTTTAAACCCCATTTAGTTAACAAATTAATTCCCTCTTTTCAAATTTACAACCCCCTAGTTGAATTAATTTATTAAATCTCTTTATTTTACCCTACACCCTTTATGAAGACTCACATTAGCTTAAGTGGGATTTTTTTTGTTTTATTTTATTATTAGCACCTGTATTGTTAATGCTAGCTAGTAGGACATGAAATTCTAATGTTATTTGAATTGCAGAGTTGTTGTGAGCTAGAATATAATGGTGTTGTTATTAGGAGTTGGTTAAGTTTTGATTATTATGTTAGGGCGAAGTAGTAGTACCTTCCTAAAGAGACAAATTATCAAGCTTATTACCGGGAATGAGGAAAGGCCTTAAGTATGGGATTTAGAAAGGAGTTACTTTATGAATTCAATTAAAGGAGGAATTGTTTTCTGTATCAGATCAAGGAAGGAAACTCCTTGGATTAGGTGGAGGTTGCAAATCATAGGGGTAATGAATATTAATGTATAGTCTTGAATTATGTTTTTTTTTTTTTTGACATAGGGCTCAAATTCTGAACTAGCGATGCCTAGTTAGGGGAATTGTTTTAAGGATTTATTCAGGTGTTGAGGTCTTAGGGATATTAAGGCTGACTCCTTTCCCCACATTATTGCGACGTGCCCTTCAGAACGCACCACGTGCTCCAAGGGTGCCACTCGCCTCTTGAATTTCTTTTGTGCGACATTCCCTTCAGGATGCACCACGTTCTCCAAGGGTGCCACTCGTCAACTGGACTGATTGGTAGACATCTATAACCCCTGGAGTCAACACTCCACCAGGTGAACTTGTAGGAGAATAAGGGTTCTAAGGAATAAAGCGCCCACCTTATTGCACGTCCCTTAGAATCATCGTGAGCAACTGTCGCAGCCCGCCCTCACAGCATCGTGGATCCTCTCGAACTAGGTAATCGTTAACCTACAACTCGAGCCACGGAGGGAGTGCTAGTAGGCGGTGGCAGGGTTGTTGTCCACCCCTCTCCCTCAACCTCTCTGCAAATCGTGTGTGGCCCCTTTACTCCATATGTGAGTTTCGTCGATAAGCTATCGTCAGCCTACATCATCAACAATCATGTCAGAAATGTCCACATCAAATCATCAAATCAAATGAAACATCATAGTAAACATATCAACCCAAAAGCACACTCTCTGACTCAGTCTGTAGTCCAAGGGGATTCTACCTATGCCTCTGCATCCTCAAGGTCAAAAACCCTACACACTTAATAAAACTGAGTCAATAACATCTGTCGACATCAAATAGTAACACATCATGTCATCTGTCAATCGCATCATAATCAAGTATAAATGGTCTAACATCATAAAAGTTCAGATCACTTGCGAGCAAGTGTCCTCAAATAATAAGTTTTCTCAGTGCACTAGAGCGGGATGTTACATACACCCCCTCTTGGTCTAAACTTCGTCCCGAAGTTTCTCGGTATAAATGCAGGAATAAAGTATCACAATATCATAGTCTACCTATCAAACAAAAATGGAAACTGTTGATGCATATCATATGCGTCCTCCCAGGTCGCCGAGTGCGGACTATAACTGTGCCACTGGACCTTGACCTGATCTACCGTTCGACATCCTAACTGTCGAACGCGATGATCTAAGATGCGGACCGACTCAGCCGTGAGAGCTCCCTCGTCCGATACCTCCAAGGAACTCAGGTCAATCACATGTGTAGGATCACTAATATAATGTCTCAAAACAGATACATGAAAAACATCGTGCATACACCTCAAAGAGTCAGGCAAGGCTAGTCGATAGGCCATGGGCCCCTTCCTCTCCACAATCTCGAAAGGTCCCACAAACCTAGGAGAGAGTTTAGGTCCCTTCCAAACTTTATCGAACTCTTATGTAGTTTAACCCGCAAGAAGACACGATCGCCGACCTCGTAACTACGGTCGACTCGATGCGCATCGACATAACTCTTTTGTCGATCCTGCGCTTCTTTAATCCTTTGTCTTATGGTTTGCATATTCTCTTCCATTTCTTGGATCACTTATGGTCCCACCAGGACCCTATCCTCAAGCCGATCCCAACTCAAGGGTGTCCGACACGGTCGCCCATAAAGAAACTCAAAAGGCACCATTTTTATGGTGCTTTGATAATTGTTGTTGTAAGCGAATTCTACTAGAGGCAAGAATTCCTCCCAATGCTTTTGTTGGTCCATCACGTACATGCGCAACATGTCTTCCAAGGTTTGGTTGGTTCGTTCGGTCTTCCCGTCGGTCTCTGGGTGATACGCAATACTAAAATTAAGTTGGGTTCCCAAGGCCTCTTGGAAACTCGTCCAAAATCGTCCAGTAAACACCGATCCTCGATCGGATATAATATTTTTAGGCATGCCATGCAGCCTCACAATATCAATGATGAAAACTCTCACTATGTCAGGTTCCTGATACGTCATACGCATAGGAATAAAGTGAGAACTCTTCATCAGAGTTTATACTACAAAAAAAATCGAGTCATGTCTCCTTGCCGTCAGTGGCAATCCAACAATAAAATCCGTCGAAATAACTTCCCATTTCGTTTCCGGAATGGCATGTGGTTGAAGTAATCCTGTCGGGTGTCTATGTTCAGCCTTTACTTGCTGACACTTGAGACATATAGCCACAAAGTTGACTATGTCGGCCTTCATTCTTTTCTAGAAGAATAAGGGTTTAAGGTCTGCCCTCATCTTCATGACTCCCGGGTGAGCAATGTAAACTGCTCTATGAGCCTCGCTCAAGATCAACTTCCTCAACTCATCGTTTGGCGATACATAAATCCAACCTCTAAACCTCATTAAACCATCGCTATCAAATGAATATCCCTCATATCGTGGTACCATCATCGTGTTTTATCCGATAAAGTCCTTGACTTCGGTGTACCAGTCATCATCACGTTGTAAGGTGAGAATCTTCTCACGTAGATTTGTTTGAAGAGGTAACACCGAAAATATGCATGGCCTCCGACTCAAGACATCCGCCACTCGGTTCACTATTCCCTTTATGTAAGTAATATCGAAATCGTATTCGCTAAGCAATTTCGACCAACGTCGTTGTCGCGCGTTCAGGTCGCTTTGCGTAAAAATGTGTTGTAGTCCACAATGATCAGTCTTTAATTCAAATTTTCATCCAACAAGATAGTGTCTCCAAACCTTCAAGGCATATACGATGGCTAATAACTCCAATTCGTGCGTCGCGTAGTTCTCCTCATGCTTTCTCAGCTTCCTCGAAATGTAAGCAATCACCCATCCATCCTGCATCAAGACTCTGCCTAAACCTTCCTTGGATGCGTCAGTGCATACCAAGAAGTTTGCGTCCATGTCAGGGACCTTTAGTATCAGCGCGGTGGTCAACAACTCTTTAAGCCTTCGAAATGCTTCCTCACATTTCTCTGTCCAAACGAACTTCTTGTTTTTCTTCTGCAATTCCATTATTGGATTTTCTATCCTTGAAAAACCCTCGACAAACCTTCAATAGTATCTTGCTAATCCCATAAAAATATGCACTTCTGTGACATTCGTCGGTGCAGGCCATTCCATAATAGCCTCAACCTTGGCTGGATCCACGGCGATACCTTCGCCGAAGATGACATGCCCTAAGTAGTGAATCCTCGATTGGTAAAAAGAGCATTTGGACAACTTCCCATACAATTTGTGTTCTCGTAAACATTGTAGTACCAAGCGCAAGTGCTCATCATGCTCCTCTGTCATCCGAGAGTAGATCAAAATATCGTCAATGAATACTTGGACGAACTTGTCCAAGTACTCGTGGAACACCACGTTCATCAAACTCATGGATACCCCTGCGGCGTTTGTCAGTCCAAATGGCAAAACAGTAAAATTGTAATGTCCAAATCTCGTCTTAAAGGCATTCTTCGGGATGTCATCCTCCTTGATCCGTAACTGGTGATACCTGGATCACAAATCGATCTTGGAGAACACCATCACACCCTTCATTTGATCGAATAGATCATCAATTCTTAGTAAGGGATATTGATTCTTGATCATAGCCTTGTTCAATTGACGGTAGTCAATGAAAAGCCTCCACGATCTATCCTTCTTTCGTATGAAAATAACTGGTGCACCCCATGGTGACACACTAGGAAGTATCAGTCCCAGGTCCAACAACACCTTCAGTTGCATTTTCAATTCTTGCAACTCCGGGGTCGACATCCGATAAGGCATTCTTGCTATCAGTTCGGTTCCTGGTTTTATTTCTATAGTAAACTCCAGTTCCCTTACCGGCGGCATTCCATGCAACTCCTCTGAAAATATGTCCGCAAATTCCTTCACCATCGAAAGGTGTTCTAGACCTTCCGCTACTCCCTTCTCGTTTAGCGCAAGGATCGCATAAAGTTTGCACCCCTTGTGTGCACTCTTCCGTAACTGTAAGGAAGAGACTAACTGCAGGGAAACTCCCTAGTTCCTTCCTACAATCACACGTCTCTGTCCTTTGTCATCAACCAGGTTCAACCGTTTCGTCTTACAGTTGAGAATCGCCTCATGCGTTTCCAACCAATCCATACCGATCACGATGTCATAAGATCCTAATATCATGACGTACAAGTTGATTCTCGTGGAAAAATCTCCTAGGTTAAGGGCACAACCTATAACCTTTCCTCCAACCTTCTGTTTGGCTCCCGAAGCCATCTCCACGAAGCTAAACTCATCCTGTTCGATTTCCTTTACCTTAATCCTTTTTAGCGCTGCCCTAGAAATGAAACTCTGAGTAGCACCTGGGTCTATCAAAATACTAAGGGTCTGGTCAGTGACAGTACCTGTCGTCTCGAGCACAGTTGACTGGTGCTCTGCCTGGCGGTTATTCACCACTGCATGTATCCAATGGGCCTTGCCCATATCTCCCACGATAGTGGGTCCAGCTGATCCAGATGTCCTGGTCCTCTCCATAGGACAGTCTCACTAGTAGTGTGGCTCCTCACACGTCCAACACCCCTTCTTCAGCCCAGTAGTCCTGGTACCCGAAGTAGAAGATGACTGCCCACCGGCCTGAAACCCTGGTCTGTTCTACTGAACAGGCCTGAACTGTTGCTGCTGCGGGCGATGCTGCTACTGGTGCTATGGTCCTCGATAAGGTTTCCACTGCTGAGGCAGTGGTCGTCGAGGTGTAGTGAACGTGGATCCCCTCTGGAAGCCACGATGTCCCGGCGTCGGTCTCGCTAGTGTCTGATGTCACGGCGCACTAGATGAACTCTTCCCTATGGGTCTCGCTGAAGTCCTAGTCTGACCCCCTCTAATAAGCTCCTCCTCTGCTATGAGGGCCTTTTGGACAGCGTCGTGTAAGGTTTGAGGCATCAAGATCATAACCTTTGCACGCAGACTGCCGTTAAGGTCAAACACGAACCTGTTGACCTTGAGCTTCTCAGTGTTAAGGTGCGGAGCACACCAAAGTAGCTCCATAAATCGTGCCTCATACTCGGGCACCGTACGACCTCCCTGTCGTAGCATGTTGAACTCATTGAGCTGACGCTCAATGAATTCCTCTGAAAGGTACCTCTCTCGAAACCGTTCCTCGAACAGTTCCCATGACACCTCTTCAACGACCATGTTCAGCTACGGCAAGAGCGTCTTCCACCATAGAAGAGCGCTCCCCTTCAGTTGAAAGACCTCCATGCAGACCTTCATGTTGGAGGTATAATCGCAAAGTGTGAAGCACATCGCCATATTCTCCAACCATGCCTTGGCGGCGGCGCCGTCCGGGGCACCAAAGAACTCGGGAAATTTTACCTTCTCGAGTTCATGGTGAATGTTACTTGTAACGACCAGTGCGTGTGGCAGAACCTCAGGGGGTGCCAGCGCCCTGGCCTCGTCTCTATCCAAACGACTGATAAGAGCCTCGGACATGCGCTTAAATGATCTCATCATCCCAATAACATCACCAACTACTATATGTTCCTGTCCGAGCACTTGCTCGCCTCCCTGGGGGTTATACCCCTCAGGCGTGGATGCAGTTGGAGGCATCTCGCCTCCTCCCCTAACACCCCGTCGTCTGCCTCCGCGGCATCCTCTAACCATGATTACCTACACGCACACAATCAACTCGATCAACAACAATATAATAAAACCAAATCATGTCTACGAAATTCGTAGAGAACCCCAAGTCGCGAGTCGAACCCACTCTGATACCATATGTAACAACCCTCCTCATTCCGACAACAATTCTGATAACAGGTGCAATTTTTTTTTTTTGTGTGTTTAAGGTGTGTGCGCACATGTAGAAGTAACAGACACACTTGACTCTACGTTCCCACTTGACGACTAACAAGATGCAACCATGGTGATCACAACAAGAAGACCAGACGCACAACAAGTAGCGGCAAGCGAGGAGCGACCCAAGGCATAAGGCGCACAAGGAAAACATTAAGGACTTACTGGGTTATGAACAGTACGATTGCAGAGGGAAGAATCCATGGTAGTAGATCTTACTATTTCTCCACAGGAAAGAAGGGGGTTTAATCTTAGTCCTCTTCTCTAGAGAGAGATAAGGTCAGATAGGCTCATGGTCGACTGCTCAGGCAGAAACTAATAATTTCTGTCAGGTGTGTCGCAAGAGTGGGAACCCTTCCTTTAAAGGGCCCGAGACTCATGATACGGCACTGGATTCCTTACGTAGTAATATCACACACCCAGACATACATACTAAGGCTACAAGGAGGTGTCTATCTCCCGCCCGACACAAGCAGACCAAAAACACGGAAGGCTTACCAACCCAGTACCACACTGATTTTAAGAACAACACCCTCCCTTACCAACTCCGAAATAATTCTATGAGCTTAATTCGAGAATCATTTCAACATGTGAGTTCATCTTTAACAATAAACAATACAATTCCATTATCTTGATCTAATAAACGCATTAAATTTATATCACCTTAACTTTGCACAATAATAGGCACCTTCAACAGTAGGTGACCTCCATAAAAGTACAGCTGCAATAAATTTTCCATAATGACAAACCATGGTATATCTTAAATCAACTAACCTAACAATAATCCATCACTTAAATCTACCATATCCTTACCACGATGACAACATCATTGCATATTTAAAATCAATTAACCTAACAACAATCCCTGTCATTGGAACTACCTTATCCTTACCACAATTGCCATAACTCGAACGCTATCCTTATCATGAGCACATTGTAAATTCATTAATTAGCCATCCTAATTAAATGCCCTCCATTACCAAGCAACTTTAGTTAATAATACATTCCCATTTACTGAATCCCCAATAGGTTATGGTACTTAGTTCCAGGGTCCTTACATGTAACGAGAGCTAGATAAAGGCAAAGGGCATAATTGATCTAGGTTTTGTCATTGTAATTTATCAAAAAAACAACAACATATCCAACTCTAAATCACACTTAAAAAGAGACCTTTCTCTCTAATATATTACTCAATCCATTACATGTTTAATACCAAAACATTTATAATATGTTAAAACCAAAGCATTCATAATATCATAAATCCACCATACAAAGTCCAAATCAAAACATTATCAAAATTGATTCAGCAAACATTTACTACCACATAGCTTTGTTTAATAATGTAAATTACCTAGATAATTTGTACAACCTACTTAAAAATATAATTAAAAGTAAACTTTATTAAAATATGTGAAGAGTTGAACAAAATTCAAATGAGAACAGTATCTCAAAATCGTATTCTAAATCGTTTTCTAATAGCCCCGCAAACCGCATCTCTAAAATACTGAGAGTCAACCTATAATTTTCTAGATAAATATTTTGTTGCGAATAGGATGAATCTCCATGAACAGGACGATTCTACATTTTCCGATACAACCATACAGTTGCCTGACATGTGAAGTGGACCCAGTTTAATAAGCCTCGGTCAAACTACATTTTAAATATTTAACTACATATTTTAAATTTTATATAATTTTATTACCATTTTAAATATACCTAAGCATTTTTAAGTACTGTTGGATAAGATAAATGATAAAAAGGTTAATTTAAAAATCCACTAAAACACTCCACCACTACTTTACTAAACTTATTTTAATATTTCCTAATTTATACACCACACTTTTAATTAAAATGAATAATCCCTTATTGAAAATGTTCAACACTGTGCATCAACAAATATTCGATCTGTTCAATTGATCCGAGACATTTCAAACGTCTGGGTGATCCAGTTGATTTTAAATGTCTGAATGGGTTATCCAATTGATTCTAAATGTCTGAACCGTATTCATCAAAGATAGGGATGGAATTCGAAAACTAAAGAGAGACTTAGGGTTGAAATGGAATTTGAAAACTAATTAGGGTTGGAATTCGAAAACTAAGAGAGTTTTTAATAGGAGAAATTATAAATTATCAATCAATTTCCATTCCCAAGTTATAATTCTCACTCCAGTCTCAATTCACAGATAAATTCACAATAAATGCAATGAATTAAAATCAAATTATCAACAGGATTAAGCGAGAAATTACAAACACAAAAAGATTTGGAAATCCCCTTCAATTAAATTAACAAGCTAGCACTGTTAAATATGGCGAAGATTCTGTCAATGAATTTTGTTTATGGAAATGTAAAAGTAAGGCTATCCTTTCGTTTCCAGTTATGGGAAGAAGTTTTTTTTTTTAAAGTTCTGCATAAATTAAATATACACATTAGCGATTGGAACGAAAATGCAGAAGTAGTTGCCCAAAAAATTGAGGAATAAACAAAAAGGGCAGAAGACACAACCATTTAAATATACACGCAGGGAATGGAAGCTTCGCCCTAGGAAGAATGTGGATCCTCCACGGAAGAAGGTAAGGACGAAGTCGGGGTTGTAATAAAAAAAACAAACAGTGAAGGCAAAAGCCCCAGAAGTCTGACGCCCACCGTAACGAGTAAAACGCCCATAAACAAGATTGCCCACAGTAAAAAGAAAAAAAAAATGCCCATGAAAAAGCAGAACCCACTGAGAAATAAATTTCCCACTGTATGAAAAATATCGAACCCCACTATAAACATTCGCCCCTGTACAAAAATGAAAATCCTCTGAACAAAAACAAATCGCCCACTGAATAAGGATGAAACCCCAATGCACAAATTTTGCCCACTGTAAAATCGTAAACCCACTGAAAGAGAAACGCCCCCTGTGTGTATAAAAACGTGCAAGGTAACAGGATAAATCTCACTGGAAAAAAAACAATGCCCAGTATATCAAAAAGAAAAACCCACTGCAGGAAATGCCCACTGCGTGTATAAAATCGCCCAAGGTAAAAGAAGAGTAAACCCAAAGGTAAAAAGAACACACCCACTATATGAAAAACGCAGGTCACAAGGAGATGCCCCGCAATGGAATAAAAAAGCAGGTCAGGTAATGAGAACGCCCCAATACGTAAAAAGAAACTCGCTGGAAGATTTGCCCACCATATTCAATGCCCAACAAATACAAGGGAAACCCACCGAACAAAGCAAACTGCCATTATATATATATGAACGCCCATCACCAGAAATGAGAAACCCTAGAACTGTGCCAAGACGAAGAACCAGAAACTGAAAGCATTCATCAAAATATAAACACAACCATCTAAATTTTCAGACGCAACGAGAGACTATCATTCCATCAAAATACAAAACATACCTTGGCCTGCTCGCCCACTCCGGTTGGCGTCTGCGTGCTCCTTGATGCTCCCTCTTGCTGACCGCAAAGCACTCACTGGTACCTCCCAGCCAAAGGCTAGGGGTAATCTCCTTCCCCCTCAGCCCCCCGAGCCGCAAAGGGGCCCCACACAATCCAGATAGTACCTAGCTTCCCAGCTCGCCTCCAAGGCTGAGCTACCACTCAAGTCAGCTGGAAAATCCCCAACCCCTACAAGAAATCAGTCCAGTTGCAATTTTGACAGCATAACCCTATCTCATAGCAGATCCCCTTTCTTTCCCCCCCATATCTTTCTTTTATCCTCTCTTTTTGACCTAATCCCATTAGGTTTTTCCCAAAACCCTAAATCCCATTTATTTTAAGTTTTTTTTTTTCCCCTTTTTATTTATTTATTTTTATTTCCTTTTTGAAAACTCAAAAGGTGATTGTGCCTAAGCATCTTTTCATATTTTTATTATATATATATATATATTAAATTCATAATATATATATGTATTTTCTTTTAAACCCGCTTTAGTTAACAAATTAATTCCCTCTTTTCAAATTTACAACCCCCTAATTGAATTAATTTATTAAATCTCTTTATTTTACCCTACACCCTTTATGAAGACTCACATTAGCTTAAGTGGCTTTTTTTTTGTTTTATTTTATTATTAGCACCTGTATTGTTAATGCTAGCTAGTAGGACATGAAATTCTAATGTTATTTGAATTGCAGAGCTGTTGTGAGCTAGAATATAATGGCGTTGTTATTAGGAGTTGGTTAAGTTTTGATTATTATGTTAGGGCGAAGTAGTAGTACATTCCTAAAGAGACAAATTATCAATCTTAATACCGAGAATGAGGAAAGGCCTTAAGTATGCGATTTAGAAAGGAGTTACTTTATGAATTCAATTAAAGGAGGAATTGTTTTATGTATCAGATCAAGGAAGGAAACTCCTTGGATTAGGTGGAGGTTGCAAATCATAGGGGTAATGAATATTAATGTATAGTCTTGAATTATGTTTTTTTCTTTTACATAGGGCTCAAATTCTGAATTGGCGATGCCTAGTTAGGGGAATTGTTTTAAGGATTTATTCAGGTGTTGAGGTCTTAGGGCTATTAAGGCTCACTCCTTTCCCCACATTATTGCGACGTTCCCTTCAGGACGCACCACGTGATCCAAGGGTGCCACTCGCCTCTTGAATTTCTTTTGTGCGACGTGCCCTTCAGGATGCACCACGTGCTCCAAGGGTGCCACTCGCCAACTGGACTGATTGGTAGACATCTATAACCCCTGGAGTCAACACTCTGCTAGGTGAATTTGTAGGAGACTAAGGGTTCTAAGGAATAAGGCCCCCACCTTATTGCGCGCCCCTTAGAATCATCGTGAGAGACTATCGTAGTCTGTCCTCACGGCATCGTGGATCCTCTCGAACTAGGTAATCGTTAACCTACAACTCGAGCCACGGCGGGAGTGCTAGTAGGCGGTGGCAGGGCTGTTGTCCACCCCTCTCCATCAACCTCTCTGCAAATCGTGTGTGGCCCCTTTACTCCATATGTGAGTCTGGTCAAGAAGCTATCGTCAGCCTGCATCATCAACAATCATGTCAGAAATGTCCACATCAAATCATCAAATCAAATGAAACATCATAGTAAACATATCAACCCAAAAGCACACTCCCTGACTCAGTCTGTAGTCCAAGGGGATTCTACCGATGCCTCTGCATCCTCAAGGTCAAAAACCCTTCACACTCAATAAAACTGAGTCAATAGCATCTATCGACATCAAATAGTAACACATCATGTCATCTGTCAATCACATCATAATCAAGTATAAATGGTCTAACATCATAGAAGTCCAGATCACTTGCGAGCAAGTGTCCTCAAATAATAAGTTTTCTCAGTGTGCCAAAGCGGGATGTTACAATTGTGTTGCTGAGAAATGTTCATCACACTGCGACGTTGGGAAATATTCGTCACATTGAGATGTTGGGAAATGCTCGTCACATTCCAATGTTGAGAAATGTTCGTAATATAGTGATGTTGGGAAATGGTCATGACAATGCAAAATTAGTAAATGTTCATGACATTGCAACATTGGGAAATGTTTGTCACATTGTTGACGTTCACAATGGTTGACATTCACAATGGTTGATGTCCATTATGGATGAATTTCACTATGGTTGAACTTGGTTGACCATGAAAATTGTTGACTATGGTTGACCATGGTTGAAAATGGCTAACCATGTTTTATAGTTGTTGTCCATATGAGACCATGGCTGGCCATGACCATGGTTGACCAAGACTACAGATAACATTCAGATAGCGAAATTTGGAATTGTTTGTCACATTATGACAACATGATATTTGCATAACATTGCAACAATGAGGCTATGTTGATGAGATTGTGAT
>ML783842.1:5028-19529 GCA_009831015.1 Picea engelmannii
ATCTTTGTAGCATTGTCTCTCTTTGAGTGTAAGTTAACAAATAAATCATTGGAGTGAAGGACTAGAGTGAGGATTCATGAAATAAGGCTTATTTGAACCAGGGATGATTTTAAGGATGGAAATTTATTTTGAAATGTAGAAACTTTGGCGAATCTTACTAATCCTTCATATTCCAACTATAAATGATTGGCGATATTTTTTCAAAAATATTCAAATTTCTAAGGATTTTATATAGTTTTTATAACATTTTGGCGATTTTTAAGGTAAAATAATTTTATCCTATAGAATTTGGGAGAATCATTTTTGAAATAGCGAATCTTGGTTTTGGAAAAACCATTGAAAATTAGCCCATGAGCAAAATTTAGCCCCTAAAATCATCCCTGATTTGAACTTCAAAATCCAAGTATGTGTTCTTTTTTTTCATTAGTAATTAATTAATTACATGATTTTAACTACTTTTTTCATAAAGAGTTAGTTCTTAGGGAATCTTATTTGTTGTGGATTTTATCCCAATCCAAAAGGGTTTAATCCCCATCAACACAAGGCTAGAGTAATCAAAGACCAAGAAAATAGGATAGAGGATTCCATTGTCTATGAAAAGAAGCCAGATGAAATGGCTGTGTAGAGTGAAGGAAAACCATCAAATGTGAGATCGTATGGAAAAAATCATTACCAAGAAAGACTTGAAGGAAGAAAACAATATCAACATCAACATTATCAAGGAAGAATATGGAACACTCATCAACATTCTAGGAGTAGGGAATCACAAAACCATTTTTCAACAAGCTACTTTTGGAGCTCAACAACTACTACAAATTGGAGAAGTGTTGGCATCCAAATATTCATATCGTTTCGTCAATCTTTGAAATGAGAGCATGGAAAAGGAAATTTTTATTAGTTGCCTAAATTTGTCTACTACGAGTTTGATTATGGTTTTTGAGTAATTCATTGATTGATCATTTTTGTTTTCATTTTTATTTGATCGATAAACATTTCGTTTACCCATTTCAAGTTCATGACTGTCAAGCATGAAATTGAAATCTTATTGTAAAACACATTAAATAAAATCTAAAGGCTTATTTTCTTGTAAAACCAAATGAGTCTTTGAAACACCTAAAATCAAAAAACATTTAATCTTGATGAGTATATGGTTATGTAATTTTTTTATAACATTAGAATAGTACCTAGTCACATTTGATTCATGTAATGCCTTAATCAATTTTCAAAGTATTGGTTATTACTTTACCCTTTGCGATTTTGGTTCTAAACCTATGACATTACCATATGATCTGAATGTTTCCTTTAATTGTTATGTCATGATCTAATCAATGTATTACCTGGCTAATGACTGTGCTCTAAAACCCTTACCTCTCTATCATGTTCTCCAGAGATTACATTCGTTTAATCGTACGGATGGTGCTTCGTAACCAGGGATTAGGTTCTTAGCAGGCGAGGTGGTTTTTGAGTATATTCATCCTATGGTGTGGGGGTTTAATCAACAGTTAAGGTGATATTCATGGTAGCATCCTCCCGATATCTTAGTTTTTGGGTCACCTTTAACCATGCCAACTATACCATTTGTTTCAGGTTGGATCGAATGCAAACTCCTCCATTCTGCATCTTTTGGTATATCATAATCAAGCTAATGTATCCTATATTTAGGGAGGAGTTGAATGGATCATAGGCTATTCCTTCTCATGACGATGCTATAGATGACCTCTCCCTTTTCGGTTGGGTTAAATTTGTACATTCATTTGAGGGTTTTAATCTAGAAGTCGCACAAGCTTTCGCCAAGACTTTTGATGGTGCAAAAGATAAAATAGGTGACCTACGGTTACAAGTAAATGAAGAATCCATAGCAAAGGCCATGGGTATGTCACGGAAAGGGGAACGTTGGTTCAAAAACTTGAATATAGAAGGTATCCCTTGGCATATACTGATGGTATCCATAAAATCGCGCTATAACGTTAAAGGTACACCCATCCAATTGTTCAAAACTCATTGGCATGGTTTGTTGTTGATAATTAAACAATTAGTCGCCTCTGAGGGATGCTATGGACTAGTGATTTTATTTCTTGTGCGCCTATTGATGGTCTTCCTAGGTTTTAAGTTAAACTTGCCATTTTATTTTCTTAGAATTCTCCAGAAGATGTCCAGGTTCTACCAAAGGCAAAACCCCAACTCTGAATCTAGTATTTTCCACCATGGTTTAATTCAGGTTCTTCTTAATGCCCATTTTCTAAATATAGGAGATAGTTGGTGTGACATCCCCCCAAAATAAATATTTTTATGCGCTGGAAATTTATTTCCGTTTTTTGCAAATTCAAATCTAGATTTTTTTTTCCATTTATGGAAATTCCGAATTTCGAATTTAATAATTGCATTTAATTATTGTGACTGTTGGGTAGAGATCTATTTGGACCCAACTAATTATTTGACTATGACACTTGTATCACAACAGAATAATTATATTAACGGCAGGAGAACAAATGGAACAACCATGTTAAAATCAGTTGACCATGACTCCATGAGTGGGGAACAAGTTGGAACTGCCTCTGGGATGATGATTACAAGTAGAAAATCATAGATTTGGCCACTCGCAGCCCCTAAAAATTAGGGATTAAGAAAAACTGCGAAAATCCCCAAAGGAGGGAAAAGACCTGGGCAAAAATGGATAAATAGCATATGCGAGGAGGCAGGACGCTGCCAAGTATGCTGGGAAAGGATTTCTGAAATCTCTTGCTGTTATGAGCACTATTGAGTAAGTGTGAGGCAAGAGGATAACTGTTGAAATTTGAAGGACATTGTCGAGGAGGAGTTTTCCAAATTCACCCTCATGGATTCATGGTCTGGCTAGGGGGTGAATCGGGCAAGTAGATATGGCTTCCTTGTTCTATGGTTGGGAGGAACATGGTTGTTCCCCTTGTCTTCCTGCAAATTGGTTCAGATATGTTAAATTTTCTCCTTCTTTGTTCTGAATGATTTTTCTTTTGCTGCAATGTGTTTGATTGGAACTTGAATGATTTCCATTCTCTGTCTAAATTAATTTATATCTGATGCAATGTATGTGTTAAGTCGAAACCGGAACCTAAACACTGAATGAGAACCTATGGTAAATCTGATCTTGAGTGATCCCTTTCTGAACGAACGATAGAAATTGGCCTTTTTATTCGTTATGCTAGTTGAAAGGATTATGCATGGTTGAACTCTGGAAGAAATCCCCTCGAAATTAAATTCATTGTTACTTTTCTTTCTGTATGTGTTTTCTGAGAAAAATCAATGTTGAAGATTGGTATATATTGGGAGTGGAGGTTATGTTGTAAGTTCCGTAATCCAACTGTATGAATATTTCCAGGAACAAAATTTGTAAAATCTATTCATGTTTCCTTTTCCTTTCCAAACTTTCAGAATTTATCGGTTCAACCTATGTGGAGTCCTTTTGTTATTGTAAACTCTGAAAACCTGAAGTGGCCCCATAACCAATCGAATTTTGGGATTCGACGATTCCAATGGTATGTTGTTCTTGAATCAAGCATTACCAAATGCCGAAACTCGATATTGGATGGGCCCCTTACCTTTTTCGTAACTTCACGATTCGACGTTTGAGGTCGTGTAATGTTTTTCATCGGGAGTTAGTAAACCCGAAACCTGAAATTGTAGGTCCCACACCCTAATCAGTTTTCGCATTTCAGATTCTCTTTTTCTTTTGTGTTTATGCACCATGTGTTCTGAAATCCCAAAATTATGGGTCCCACCTTTCCTCTCTCCACTTTTCACTATTTCAAAAGTACTGGTGTGTAAAGGTTGGCGTTTGAAGTCACGGGATTCCGAACCCCGAAATCCTGAAGGGGGTCCCACCTTTCTTCTTTCTGCTTTTTGCGATTCAGGATTTATGGGGTGTAGAGGTTAGGCTTTTGAATTCACGAAACTATGAACCCTGAAACCCCAAAATGAAGGTCCCACTCGTCTCTTTTCTCATTTCGCAGGTTGCTGTGAGTTGATGTTTGAGTATTGGAACTTGCGAAGTCCGAAACCCCAAAAACCTCGAAATGTGGGTCCCACTCATTCCTTTTCTCATTTCATAGGTTTGTATATGCTGTGGTTTGGGCACTTCGAAACACAAAATCCCAAACCTCGAAACCCCAACGTGCTATCCTTTCACAATTCAGGAGTTCTTGGGTGTTGTTTTTTTTTTTGGCTTTTGAATAAAAATGTGGGGTCCAGAGTGGGATGGTCCTCTAGCGGGCCCCTCCTCCAATGTGGCAACTCCTAGTTGGCGGAAATCCGAAGAACGAGATCAACGACTCCTGCTATTTCTCATCCAACGGTTGTTACTCTCCTAAGCTTGTGATTGATCAACCTTAACATCAACTTAGAACTTTATGATCCGATGGTTCACGGGATTTCGGTACTTTCCTGATGAATTTCCACCGTTCGTTTCTCTAAATACATATGATCGTTACCCTCCTGATTTTTGATAGATCATCCTTAACTTCCACACAGATCTATGGGATCTAAGGATCCACTGGATTTCGATCCTTTTCCCAACAATTTATCACCATCCGTTCTTCTAAAGATATTTGCCAAGGAGGATTTGGCGTTTTCCACTGGATCTCGTCCCCTGTGAGATGATTTTTCTCTCTCCCTCACTCTGAACACTTCAGGGTGATATCCTTTTCTCTCTCTAAACAATAGAGGCTCCTACGAGCTAAGTTCGTATCACCCTCTTACTTTGAGTATGCTAGAAGGGTGCAGGGAATAAGGGAAGGAATAAAATCATGGAGGGATTTCTCTTTTTTTTTACCCATAGAATCTTTCTATTCAAAGTAGATTAGATGGGTGTAATAATGCCCTTATGGCCAGAATTGAATCATTCTTGTTTTTGGTTTTTAAATCTAAGCTTAAAACGAAATGGATTTATGCTATGGGAATATATATATTTTTTTTTATGGTGATTTTTTGAGGTACATTACATATGGTATCAGAGCAAAAGTTACAACACTGGGCCTGAACAGGGCCACATTAATTTCTTAATATATATTATGATCTATGGGAAAACTAACAAATCTTGTGAATTGCAAACATAAAGCTTTTATGTTTTGTGTTGAATAATGGCAACCCAAGAAGGTGCATAAATCAGGATGGAAGAGAATCCGCAACAAGGACCTCCTCGAAATCTAAGACAAAACAGTGATGGAAGCTCACCCATGGAGGTGTTGGAAACAATGAGAAACCTTATAGTTGAACTATAGGTTTTCAAGGCTGACAATGAAAAATTAAAGAAGGCACAACAAGAACAACAAGAGATAAATGAAGTCTTGTTGCGTAGTATAGTAACCAAGAAAATCCCAAAGGATGATAACCCTGAGGAAGAGGTCAGCAAAAGGGCCTCCAAGAATTCTGGTGTGAAAACACAAAAAGGAGATAGTTCATCTGAAGGGACACCTTCAGCTGAAGACAAAACCATACCAGACAAGAAAAGAAAACAAACAGACCACCTTGAAGGAGAATTTAAAAAGATTAAACCAGCTACTTTTGATGGAGAGTCTAGGACAAGAGAAGAAGCCAAGGCATGGTTGTTGGACATCAAAAAATACTTCCAAATCTACAACTATTCCAGCAACATGAAGAGCAGAATGGCCATCTACAATTTGAAGGGAAAGGCCAGCATTTGGTGGAAGGACCTGAAATTGGCCAAGGGCCTAAAGGAGAAACAGTTGGAATGGTCTGAATTCAAGAAGTATTTTAAGAAACAATACCTTTCTGAGAGCTATTATGAAAGGAAGACGGAATAATTTTATGAATTACGACTCAGACAAATGACGATGGATGACCTTATAAATAAATTTCTGGAACTACTAAGGTTCGTACCATACATCCAGAAGGATAAGGTAAAAATCCAATGATTCTTAAGTTGTTTACCACAGACCTAGAGGGACAGAATTGAGTTTGACAACCCCAAATCCTTGAGTGAGTCATTCAAGAAGGCACGAATGTGCTATGACCAGTGTAAACAACGAGTAGAATTTCCCAAGACCTAGAAGGATAAGAAGCAAGATGGAATAAACCAGTGGAAGAAGAGATACCAGCCAACTCCTTATCAGAATGCAGCAAAAGGTTTCCCAAGGAAGGATTTTCACTCCAATCATTCGAATATGCAAGGTAGTGGTAAATCAGTAAACCTTGGAACGAAGAAGTTTGGGGAAAACTCCCATGAGCCATTAAAGTGTTGGGAGTGTGGAGAACCTCATCTAAGGAGGAACTACATCAAACAGAACTGTTGTTCATAATTTGCAGGAAGCCTCGATAATAGGTGACACGGGCAGAAGTCTGCATCGGATAAATGCAACCATAGATGGTCGACAAGCTGACCACGAGTCCTTGATGGTAGAGATTGAAGGTAAAATCCTTGACACTTGAATTTCTATCTTAATTGACCCTGGAGCTACAGTAAGTTATATTACTCCCGATGTAGTAGAGTTGAATAAACTTAAGAAACAAAAGCATGCAAAACCTTAGCTTGTACAACTAGCAACAGGGACTAAAAGAAGAGTAGTTAACTTTATTTCTAATCTTGAGTTCAGTTTAGATGGTCAAAAAATAAGGACCAATTTGAACATCCTACCACTAGGGTCTTATGATATGATTATTGGGATGGATTGGTTGGAACAACACAAAGCAGTACTAGATTGTTACACAAAGATACTTAGCTATAAAGATAATTTTGGCACTGTTAGAACAACCCAAGGCATACCAAAACCTGTGTCAATTAGACAAGTTTCAGCGATGCAATTCAAGAAATGTATTAGAAAGGGATGTCAATTTTACGCCATCCAAGTAACAAATCTATTAGAAAAAGAAGATAAGCCCAAGTTAGAAGACTTTGCTATCCTACACGAATTCAGAGCCATGTTTGTTGATGAGATACCAGAATTGCCTCCTAGGAGAGAAATAGATTTCTCCATAGACTTACTATCTGGATCAGCCCCTATCTCAAAAGCACCCTATTGAATGAGTCTACCAGAACTAACAGAACTAAAAATACAATTATAGGAATTGTTGGATAAAGAGTATATCAGACCAAGTGTCTCGCCATGGGGAGCCCCAGTCCTCTTTGTGAAAAAGAAATACGGTACTCTAAGACTATGTATCGATTATGGACAACTGAACAAAGTGACCATTAAGAACAAATACCCCTTACCACGGATAAATGATCTGTTTGATCAAGTTGGTGGGGCCAAGATCTTCTCAAAATTGGATTTACGATCTGGATATCATCAAGTTAGGATAAAGGAACAGAACATAAACAAAACAACTTTTCAGACAAGATACAGACACTACGAGTTTGTAGTCATACCTTTCGGACTCACTAATGCACCAGCCACATTTATGTGCTTGATGAACAACATTTTCAGCCAGTACTTAGACAAGTTCGTAGTAGTATTTATCGACGATATTCTGGTCTATTCTAAAATAGAGGAGGAACATGATGAACACTTACGAATAGTTCTGCAAACACTAAGGAAACACAAACTTTACGCAAAATTTGACAAATGTGACTTTTATCAAAGAGAAATACAATATTTAGGACATGTCATTTCCTCAGAAGGTATTGTTGTAGACCCGGAAAAGATAAAAGCCATTATGGAATGGCCAGTGCCTAAAGATGTGGCAGATATCTGGTCATTCATGGGAATCACTGGATATTATCGCAGATTTATAGAAGGGTTCTCCAAGATAGCCTACCCTATCACATCACTACAAAAGAAAGGGACCAAGTTTAACTGGTCGCAAAAGTGTCAAGACAGTTTTAACAAGCTAAAATAATTATTGACATCGGTGCCCATCTTGAAGGTAGTAGACCCAGATAAAGACTTCACAGTATGCGTTGATGCAAGTAAAGAGGGGCTAGGTAGTGTTCTAACTCAGGAAGGGCACGTGATTTGTTATGAATCTGAGAAATTAAAGGAACACGAGCGAAATTATGTCACTCGTGACTTAGAATTAGCAGCAATAATACATGCTTTAAAAATGTGGTGACACTATATCATGGGCAGAAAATTCTTACTATTGACATATAATAGTAGAGTGAAATATCTGTTTAACCAACCAGACCTTAATGCAAGACAAGCAAGGTGGCTAGCCTTCTTGAGCGAATTTGACTTCGAAGTCAGACATATCAAGGGTAAGGAAAATAAAGTAGCAGATGCTTTAAGCCACAAAATCCATGGGTTATTTGAGATAAATATCAGCAGAGCAGAAAGTGATCTGGAACAAAGAATAAGAATGACAGGTGTTAATGATGAAAATTACACTAAGATGATGGCAGAATTGCAAAATAGTGTCACAAACTCTGATGAAACGGATACAAGTATCGACAAGGAGGGACTATTAAGATTTAAAAACAGACTTTATGTACTAGATTTAGTAGAGCTGAAATTAACTATTTTAGACGAAGCGAATAAGAAACCATACTCTAGCCATCCAGGTTACCAGAAAACAATAACAACACTCAGAAAACTATTTTACTGGCCTAATATGAAGGGAGAAACAACATAGTACTTGGCTAGGTGCCAAGATTGCTAGCAGGTTAAGGCTGAACACCAGCATCCAGCCGGCCTATTACAGCCATTACCAGTACCAGAATGGAAATGGGAGACCATCTCACTAGACTTTATCACAGGTTTGCCTAAAACTCAGAAACATAATGATTCTATCATGGTTGTAATCGATAAACTCAGTAAGTCTGCACACTTTATTCCTGTAAAGTCTACTTTTAAAGCTATTAACATTGCTAAAATATTCATGAAAGAAATTTTTAGATTGCATGGTATTCCTAAAATGGTGATTTCAGATAGAGAAGTAAAATTCACATTCACTTTTTGGAGGGAATTGTTTGCAGGGATAAATACTAATTTGAATTTCAGTACGAGTTATCATCCACAAATGGATGGACATACCAAAAGGAAAAATCAAATCATAGAGGATATGCTCCACATGTATGTAAGAACAAAGCTGAACAAGTGGGAAGACTACCTATACTTGGTAGAATTCGCATATAACAATGGGTACCAAACTTCGGCTAAGTTGAGCTCTTTCGAAATATTGTACAACAGAAAGTGTACAAGTCCAATTAGCTGGGATAAATTGGCTGACAGACTCATGGTTGGACCAAAGATGCTCCAAGAAATGGAGAACATGGTAAAGAAAGTACAATAGAACTTGAAAGAAGAACAAAACAGACAGAAAAGCTATGCGGATCAGAAAAGAAGACACTTGGAATTCAAGTGGGAGACCATGTTTATTTGAAGGTCAAAGCCCAAAAAAGCTCACTGAAGTTGGGGAACTGTGCCAAGCTGGCACCCAGGTTTTGTGGGCCCTTCGAGATACTAACTCGAATTGGACCTGTAGCATATCATCTTGCACTTCCAGCTAATCTAAGAATTCATAATGTATTTCACGTTTCTTTGTTAAAAAAGTATATTCATGACCCTACTCATATGATTGATTAGAACTTGGTGCAGGTGGAACCTGAGGGTGAGTTCTAGGTGGAACCCCTGCGCATTCTGGACCGGAGAGAAATAACACTTCGGAACAGAGCCGTCACTCAGGTAAAGGTGCAATGGAAGTACTTTAGTCCTGAGGAGGCCACTTGGGAATTGGAGGGAGATTTGCAAAAATCTCATCCAATCCTATTCCAGGGAAGGAACGAACACTGAGGATAGTGTTTTACTGAAGGGGGAAAGGATGTGACATCCCCCAAAAATAAATATTTTTATGTGTTGGAAATTTATTTCCGTTTTTGGCAAATTCGAATCTGGAAATTTTTTTCCATTTATGGAAATTTTGAATTTTGAATTTAATAATTGTATTTAATTATTGTGACTATTGGGTAGAGATCTATTTGGATCCAACTAACCATTTGACTATGACACTTGTATCACAACAAAATAATTATATTAACTGCAGGAGGACAAATGGAACAACCATGTTAAAATCAGCTGACCATGACTCCATGAGTGGGGAACAAGTTGGAACTGCCTCTGGGCTAATGATTAAAAGTGGCAAATCATATATTTGGCCACTTGCAGCCCCTGAAAATCAGGGATTAAGAAAAACTGCGAAAATCCCCAAAGGAGGGAAAAGACCTAGGAAAAAATGGATAAATAGCATATGCGAGGAGGTAGGACGCTACCAAGTATGCTGGGAAAGGATTTTTGAATTCTCTTGCTGTTATGAGCACTACGGATTGAGTCCGAGGCAAGAGGAGTTTTGTTGAAACCAAATTGTCTTGTTGTTATGAGCACTGTTGAGTAAGTGTGAGGCAAGAGGAGAACTGTTGGAATTTGAAGGACATTGCTGAGGAGGAGTTTTCCAAATTCGTCCTCATGGATTCATGGTCAGGCTAGGGGGTGAATCAGGCAAGTAGATCTGGATGCCTTGTTCTATGGTTGGGAGGAACGCGGTTTTTCCCCTTGTCTTCCCGCAAATTGGTTCAGATATGTTAAATTTTCTCCTTGTTTGTTCTGAATGATTTTTGTTTTGCTACAATGTGTTTGATTGGAACTGGAATGATTTCCATTCTCTGTCTAAATGAATTTATATCTGATGAATGTATGTGTTAAGTCGAAACTGAAACCTAAACACTGAACGAGAACCTATGGTAAATCTAATCTCGAGTGATCCCTTTCGGAACGAACGATAGAAATTGGCCTTTTTATTCGTTATGCTAGTTGAAAGGATTATGCATGGTTGAACTCTGGAAGAAATCCCCTTGAAATTAAATTCAATGTTACTTTTCTTTCTGTATGTGTTTTTTGAGAAAAATCAATGCTGAAGATTGGTATATATTGGGAGTGGAGGTTATGCTGTAAGTTCCGTAATCCAACTGTATGAATATTTCCAGGAACAAAATTTGTAAACTCTATTCATGTTTCCTTTTCCTTTCCGACCTTTCGGAATTTATCGGTTCAACCTATGTGGAGTCCTTTTGTTATTGTAAACTCCAAAAACTTGAAGTGGCCCCACAACCAATCGAATTTCGGGATTCAATGATTCTCGTGGTATGTTGTTCTTGCATCAAGCATTACCAAACGCCGAAACCTGATATTGGATGGGCCCCTTACCTTTTTCGTAACTTCACAATTCGGCGTTTGAAGTCGTGTAATGTTTTGCATCGGGAGTTAGTAAACCCCGAAACTGGAAATTGTAGGGCCCACACCCTAATTGATTTTCTCATTTTAGATTCTCTTTTTCTTTTGTGTTTATGCACCATGTGTTCCAAAATCCCAAAATTATGGGTCCCACCTTTCCTCTCTTCACTTTTCACAATTTCGGAAGTTCTGGTGTGTAAAGGTTGGCGTTTGAAGTCACGGGATTCCGAACCCCGAATTCCCAAAGGGGGTCCCACCTTTCCTCTTTCTGCTTTTCGCGATTCGGGAGTTCTAGGGTGTAGAGGTTAGGCTTTTGAATTCATGAAACTCTGAACCCCGAAACCCCAAAATGCGGGTCTCACTCGTCTCTTTTCTCATTTCGCAGGTTGTTGTGAGTTGATGTTCGAGTATTGGAACTCGCGAAGTCTGAAACCTTGAAAACCTCAAAATTCGGGTCCCACTCATTCCTTTTCACATTTCATAGGTTTGTATATGTTGTGGTTTGGGCACTTTGAAACATGAAATCCCGAACCTCGAAACCCCGACGTGCTATCCTTTCGCGATTCGGGAGTTCTTGGGTTTTTTTTTTTTTTTTTTGGCTTTTGAATAAAAACGTGGGGTCCAGAATGGGATGGTCCTCTGGCGGGCCCCTCCTCCAACGTGGCAACTCCGAGTTGGCGGAAATCCAAAGAATGAGATCAACGACTCCTACTATTTCTCATCCAATGGTTGTTACCCTCCTAAGCTTGTGATTGATCAGCCTTAACATCAGCGTAGAACTTTATGATCCGATAGTTCACGAGATTTCGGTACTTTCCCGATGAATTTCCACCATCCGTTCCTCTAAATACATCTGATCATTACCCTCCTAAGTTTTGATAGATCATCCTTAACTTCCACAAAAATCTATGGGATCTAATGATCCACTGGATTTGAGTCCTTTTCCTGACAGTTTATCACTGTTCGTTCTTCTAAAGATATCTGGTGAGGAGGATTTGGCATTTTCCACTGGATCTTGTCCCCTGCGAGACAATTTTTCTCTCTCCCTCACTATGAGAACTTCAGGGTGATATCCTTTTCTCTCTCTGAACAACAGAGGTTCCTGCGAGCTAAGTTCGTATCGCCCTCTTACTTTGAGTATGCTGGAAGGGTGCAACGAATAAGGGAAGGAACAAAATCATGGAGGGATTGCTCTTTTTTTTTACCCACGGAAGCTTTATGTTTGAAGTAGATTAGATGGGTGTAATAATACCCTTACGGTCAGAATTGAATCATTCCTGTTTTTTTTTTTAATCTAAGCTTAAAACGAAATGGATTTATGCTATGGGAATACTTTTATTTTATTTTTTTATGGTGATTTTTTGAGGTACATTACAGTTGGCAAGGTTTTCTTGTCAGGAATGGTTTTTTTTTAGTGCAATCTGAACCTATCCATAGTTTACCTTTGTGTGTTGACGAGCCTAATAACCCTAGCATATCGTCCCACTCTCTGCAATGTTTTCGAGTTGAAATACAAGTCTCAAAAGACCCTGTATTACCTCCCAATACCTCTATTGATTTTCGTCCAATAGCCAAGGTCACCTCCAAGAAGAGTGAATTCATTCCAAAGAAGTCCTTGGGGGAATTTTTGAGTCATCTAAGGGATAAGGCACCTATCGTCCCTGATACTATACATAACTCAGTTACTGAAGATAAAATTAAACTTAAAAGAGAGAGTAAGCAAAACACACAAAGGGTCAATGATTTAGATTTTAGAAATAAAATAATGGAAGACTTCTATCAAGGATGATCAGGAATCGACATCAAATCTGTGATAAACCCATTCCCACAGTTATCATTGAGGATACAATCTCTATTGAAGACAACAGTTCTAATGGCACTAGAATGGATTCGCCCCAATATGATTTTGTTTCTAACTTGCCTCCATTTATAAAAGAACAAGAGGGGTTTTTAGGGATCCAGTATGATTTTAAAAGGGCTATGATGCAAAATAAACCATTAAAATCATATCATACTCACCCACTACCGAATCTGGAACATGTTTACTTGAGGATTTTTTCAATTGGATCCATAGGTATTACTAGGATATCCCTTATTTGCAAGCTCATGTAAATCAGGTTATGGATCATAACTTGGTATTAGAAAGAGAAAACGAGGATCTGAGAGCTAGCATCCAACAAGTTTCCCCCAAGGCTAGCAAAAGGTTCAGGAATTCATGGGATATTGTTATAAAAAATTCTTCCAACTTCAACGATGTTATCAACTCAAAATTATATCATGCCTCTTTTTCAAATGTTTAATGGGTAAACATTCTTCTTGGAATTAACGTTTAGTTTGTTTTGTTATAACTGAAATTGTTTTATTAGACTAGCTACAAAATCATAGATTCTGTAGCTTGTCTTTAATTAGTTTATTAGATTGTTTTTTTCTACATTAAAATTTTGTTTTTCTTCTAAGGTGTGAAGGGGTTTGATTTGCAAAGATTGATGGGACAAGTAAATCGTTGGATATGCTCTAGATTTGCAATTTTCTCTTTTAAAACAATTTCAATAATATTTTGATTATGTGACTATTTTGAATGGCTATTACATTAGACCTATTGTTTTGGTTATTTTTTAGTAAATTTTTTATTAAAGATAGATCTGTCTCTATCTTAGAAGATATGAAAAACAAATCATGAACTTAGTTTAAATACTGGTGCTTTCCCAGAGACAAGGGGCAATTCTTTTGGGACCTGATGATGGACTTATCTTTTTGAGAAATATATGAAATGCAATTTGCTTTTTGGCTTTAGTCCTTATGTAAACTGTATAATGTGATTATTGGTTTTCATATGTTTTCTTGGCATGAAAACACATGTTTTGAATTAGCTTTAGTCAATTCAACACTTATGCATTCATGTTGTGTTTATTTATTACGAAGTCCATTATTTATTGGTTATCATAATCTTTGTGGCTAATCATATATCTATACATTTTGAGTTTACGTCGAATGTTAGATTTTGATTATATCATTTGTCGGAGATTGGAGTTAATTTCATCTCCAGTTTTTGAACAATTTAAAGTTACATAAGAAAAATGCATTTTCCTTTCTATTTATTATAGATTTCTTTCGATTTCTTGAGTTACTTTAGGAAAGATCATTCTTTGCTTCTAGCCATAGATTTATGCTTGGCAACTAGTTAAGAGGATCTTACATTACACTCGAAGACAAAATAGCTTAGATATTTTTCTTTATAGCTGAACAACATTAGGTTAGTTAATTTTCCCTTTATTTGATTTATTTATTTTACGAATGAATAACGATTAAATTATTCAAAATTTAATGTTTTTTTCATTAACATTTATA
>ML783842.1:32057-63777 GCA_009831015.1 Picea engelmannii
GTGCAGCCTCTCCATTTGATGTAACAGTTTTAGATCTAATTTTGTTGGTTCAGCCTTCCCATTTGGTGTAATAGTTTTAGATCTGAGTTTTGTTTGGTCTTGGTATTGGTTGGGTACCACTCCTTGATTGTTTTTTGGTGCAATATATGATGAGGTGCCTCCCAAGATCTGCCAGACCTATCCTTTTTGTGCAGAGGTGTCTTCATTAGATGTCAGGCCTACTAAAGTGATTGAGGAGCCTCCTTGTGGATGTTGGGTCTCCCTTTTAGGGCCATGGACCTAAGTATAGGTGTTGTGGCCTATTTTGTAGGTTGTATATTTTCTATATGAAGGTTGTGGCCTCTTCTTCTAGCTGCCACATGTAGAGTTGAGGTCCTTGTGAGGGTTGCACTCTTGTTGTCCCCTGTGTTGGAGTGTTTATCCAGTGTTGCATTTTTTTTAGTTATGGAGGGTTTGATATGGATTGTTTGTTATGGAGGATTTACTTGTTTGGTATGGAGAGTTTTGTTGTCTCATGTTTTGGAGTTCTTGTTGTCCCTTCTTGTGGGGTACATGGTTTTTTTTTATCAGATATGGTCAATACCTTGTTGTCCCTTCTTGTGGAGTACTTTTTGTAGTTGTCTTGTGATGGTCTATACCATGAAAAAATTGTTCCTAAGTCCTTATGACAGAGATCAAACCCTAGAGGTGTGATCCATGAACCTAAAACTATTTCTGAGAATATTATAAAGGTTTTCATCCACACATGTGACATGTACATGTTTGTTATATTAAGAGGTAAGCTTGAGGTTTGTCAGAATTAACATTTTTTTTAAATACCTACATGACGTCGGAATTATGACGTATGGTAACGTTGCTCCCATGGCACATACGTCAAAGATATATAGCTGGTTGTCGGTTGAGTGACGTTACCATAAGTTGGAATTGCAAGGTATGGTAACGTCGCTCCCATGGAACATACGTTGGAGATATATAGTTGGTCATTGGTTGAGCGATGTTTCCATAAGTCATAATTGCGATGTATGGTAACGTCACTCCCATGGCACATACATTGGAGATATATAGCTGACTGTTGATTGATAGACATTACCATACGTTGGTATTATGATGCATGGTAATGTCGCTCCCATAGCGTCCACGTAGTGGAGATCGACAAAATGGGACGTCATAATTTCAATGTCTCTGACGTCGTTGTAGCAATGACTGTATGGGGTTTGGATAGTCAAATATGAGATGACATGTGTCCGCATGAAACGTTGCAATAGAGATGATATCTATGGCGTCACAAAAGCGACATCATGTGAAACGAAGTTTGAGGGGGTCTATTGTTTGTCATTCTCCTGACAATATAAAGTGGTAATTGTGTCAAACACGTCGTCAAAATTTTACCCAAATGTACTAGTGGTAGGGAATTTAGATAAAATAATTTTAGATACAACAGTAAAAAATCAACAGATTTCTTCTCCCACACCACGAAAAAATGTACCGCCATTCTTCTTAACTTTCAAAATTTTCAACATAAATGTGCATAATTGTATGGTTGATTATGGGGCCTCATAGAATGTAATGCCTCTATATGTTTGTCAAAATATTAATGCTGAAGTCAAACCTTCTGATTTGAAAATCATTTAGTTGGATAAAACTAATGTCACAGTTGTTGGTGAACTTAAGGATGTATTGATTAGATTGTCATCTAACCCAAAAGTGCACCAGATAATTGATATAGTTGTCGTTGATATTCCAGAAGTTTTTGTCTTATTCTTGAGCAAATATTGGTTCGAACAATTGCAAATTTATTTCGCTATAGATTGGTCTCATCTATGGTTATCGAAAAATGGTTAGCCTAACAAGAACATAATTAATAGAGAACGTTGTCTAAAGTACACGGTTACATATCTAAATGATTTGAATGAGCCTTTCACCACTAATGTAAATACAATCGAAGCTCAAGGAATGAACATTTTTGGGGGGAATTTCATGACTGAAATATCCACTTTTACAAACCCAAAACAACAATCTGAAATATCATCCCATACTTTGGCAACAATTTTGAAAAATGATGCAAACATTGTTGACAGTGATGAAATCTAGTCTTTATACTTTGATGGATCTAAATATCATGAAGGAGCCGGTGTTGGTTGTGTTCTGATAGACCCCAAAGGTAATAAGAGATTCATTTCCTATCAATTATAACTTGAATGTACTAACAACACTACATAATATGAAGCACTCTTGCAAGGACTGAAGAAGGTAGTGGATATTAAGGTGCAAAGCCTGATGGTGTTTGGTGATTCTAAAATTGTAGTTAAGAAGGTAACAAATGCTATTCATGTTTTATCAACTCATCTCAAAAACTACCAAACTGAGGTATGGAACTTAATCCATAAATTTCTCTCTTTTAACATAAGTTCCATTCCTAGATCTAGTAATTCTGAAGCTGATTTATTGGCTAATGTCACGTCAAATTATTACCTTTTGAAGGTTTTTATCCTAATGCATTTTCTGTTGAATTGTTATCCAGAACACCGATCCCCGACAATATTACCAATTGGCGAGTGTTCTACGATGACCAACAAATCATAAATTTTCTGCATATGGAGGACACTTTCCAAGATGATGTAATTGATGAAAGTACTCACAATGAAAATCTCTGTGATTTTTTGGTAATATCTAACCCTTACTCTGTGGAAATATCATCCGATTTGGTAAACTCTATCCTTAAGTCTGTTGTTAGATTAGAATTTTTTTATGATTTACATGACAATTTTAGGGGAGTGGTTAATTGAAAAGCAAACAGTTCCTTGTTACTTTATGAAACTATAAACTTAGGAACGCAAGATAATCTTCATAATATTAACTTGGGCAAAGGGTGTTCTCAACAAGAAATATATGCATTCATAAAGTTGTTTATATAATTTAAATATGTATTTTCTTTGACATGCGACGATTTGAAAACTTTTTATCCAAACATAATACAACATGTAATTCCCATGAAGCCCCAAACCCAACCATTTCAACAAAAAATTAGGAAAATGCATCTTAAATTAGAACCCACAGTAAAAAGGGAACTTAATAGATTATTAACCGCCAAAATTGTTTTTCTAGTTTGGCATACCCAATGGCTATCCAACTTAGTCCAAGTAAGAAAGAAGAATGGAGAAATTTGACTTTGTGTCTATTTCCATAACTTAAACCGAGCCTCTAATAAAAACAACTATCACGTTCCTCTGATGGAACAAATTTTTTATCAAGATATAACTAGGTCCTTATGTCTCCATCTGATCAATTGAAAACCACTTTCCGCACCCCGTGGGGAACCTATGCCTACCGAAAAATTCCTTTCGGATTGATTAATGTCAAAGCCACTTTGCAAAGGGAAATGGATATTGATTTTTGTGGCCTTATCAACTAGTCAGTTGTTGTCTACTTAGATGTTGTCACTGTTGATGAATTCATCTATGTGAGACATTCTCCATCTTACAAACTAGTGAGATGTGGATCATTGCAACTATTTGAGTCTTTCTCTCAGCTTACAAACCTGAGAGAAATCCCCTAAGAAGGATACGTGGTTCCTGCCCGTGACAGTGTTAGGAAAGTAGAGTTGACCTCCTCCATTCAGATATTTGATAAGAACTCCAGATGTTTATCTAGTTGGAAAGGAGATATGTTGAGTTATACATGCTTGTGGCTGAGCACAAGGTGAACGTGTGAAATTCCAAAGTGTCGTGTGCATCGTCATGTGAACAAAAATTAAGATGATGTATTAGCCTCCTCTAATCAGCAGAGTTGGTGAGAAGAATCCAGATGATTCTCCTGTGTGAGGTAGTGGGAAAGAATATATGTAGAGTGGACATTCATGTGGACGAGCACATGTGAACGTGTGAATATCTAGTTATTCTATGTAATGTAGTGAACCAGAGATATGACATCCCTATTGATGTACCCCTAGTGGATGAGCACTAGTGGGTGTATCAGATCCTTTGTTATATATTGTTTAAGAGTCAGACCTGCCTGTAACCCTAATTGTTATGTAAAGGGTATAGGTCGATCCCACCTTAATGTGATTGATAATAAATCTAAAATATAATTAATCTGGTAAATATTAATTATAATAATAATAATTATTATTATTATAATGTGACTTAGAGAGGTCGGCCCTGTTGAGCCAATATACACTTCGATTGATAGGAAAAGTATAATATAGGTAGAGAAAGATTCCCCATTGTGGAATCATATCTTTCATGTGAGTTTGGAAATTTCAGTGAGTACACTTCTTTGGGAAAAAGTGTGCATCTCTCTTGGGTGTTATAGTTCTAGGGTTTGAGCACCCTCTTTTGTGCTAGGGTTTATATTGGTGGTGAAGGTATTTCTCTTGAAGAATATAGAAAATTATTTGGCTGGGTTTTCTTCCCTTTTTGATAAGGGTTTCCCAGGATACATCTTGTGTTCTTGTGCATGGTGCTTCTTCTTGTGATCTTGGTTGCTGCAACATTTATGGTTATGGTGAAATGATAAAATGGAATGAACTTCATGATTAACCTAACATATTGAAAACTCAACATGGTATCAAAGCATAGTTCTTTAAAGAACCCATTGCACAAGCATCTACCAAGTCTCCTCTCTCTCTTCTGCAAAACCGTACGACCCTCCTAGGGTTACCAGAAATTCCATACGGCCTACCTCTTTGAGTTTCATCACTTGCCACTTGGACATTGGGAATAAAAATTGCATAGGAGTGTAAGGCCTCCTTCAGCACACCTCCAAAAATATTTCATATTTCATTTCTGATCATTTTGAATTTTTGGCCCTAGGGTTTCTAGGGTTTCACTAATTTCCGCAGAAATTTTAGAATCAAGGTTTCTGCAACTCAGTGAAGGATCTCTTCAGCTCACCAGTGTTCTCCTATCTTTCAAATGATTATTGTTGGCATACATAAGCCCAATAAAACATAAAAGTGATAGCCTATCCTAGCCATTAGGTTTTCTATCCCAGTTGACAAAGGGTTGTGAAGAATCTAAAATTATGATGAACAAAAACTATGATGGAAGATAAGCTTGATGGATCAAGAAACTTCAAGCTCTTGGAAGACAAGACTTCAGAGGAATACTTATTGGGGGTAATACAAAAGGCTTTACTAGAGACAACTATCAATGAATGGAAGGAAGATGACGTGGGGACAAGGAAGATAATCACCTACTCAAGCCCTTACCTTGAAGGGACAACTTCAAGATAATAAAGAGGACAAAATGTGACACTGTGACTATCTTCTTCATAAATATCTCAGAGGATAGAGATCAACCAAGAGTCATTGGAGAAATCATATCATCATCCTCGGGTATGCACTTGTAAATATTATTTGTATAATTGTCATGAGGGAAATTGTAGGATGAAGGAACCTTTTGCTAAAGTCATGGATCCAGAGGGATCTCAGTGCATTCAGAGGAACACTACAACAAATCCCTGTGATTAGCTCCCTTTTTTGCCTCCACTGGCTATTTTAATGTATTTATATCCAATTTTTTGCTGAAGTCGATGCTATTTATGGAGCTATTTGCGTCGATCAACAAAACTGGGTGCTAAACTAGGAACTAATAGTGCCTAGTTTAGCGCCCTTTTTAGTGCCCTAGTTAGCACCTAATTTAACTCCCAGTTCAGCTCCCAGTTCAGCCCCCATATTATCTTCCATTTAGCTCCCAGTTTAGCTCCCAGTTTAGGTCCCAGTTTAGCTTCCAGTTTAGCTCCCAGATTAGCTTCCTTTTTATCTTCTATTTTGGCTTCTAATTTAACTCCCAATGTGCCTAAATAGTAATTTTGTTGAGTTTTTGGGGGTTAAGTTGATAGGGGCTTTGGGGATTATGTTATTTAGGGATTTGAGGTCTAGGAATTAAGGGTTAAGGGATTAGGGGTTACCATTTAAGGGATTAAGGGTTAAGGAATCAAGTGTTACAATTTAAGGGATTAAGGGTAAATGGATAATGGATTTAGGGCTTAGGGTTTATGTAGTTTAATGATTAATTGATTAGGGATTATATATGGTCAAGGGATTAATGACATCCATCAACCTTACACATAATCATTGAGATCATCCACATCTCATTTTCATCACCCATCATTTCCGTATGTAGAATCTTTGTGGAACTGATCTCTTGAAATTCCATGGAACTTCCAATACAGCCATCACAAATATTGTCTTCCACTAACCCCTCACAATGAGTAGTGAATGGGGCCATCGTTGAATTTTTTTGAAATTTGACATGGTTAGACTAGAAACATGCGTTCATGGTATGAGAGGATTTCAAGACTTAAGGATGTATAATGTCCCCAAATAAACTTTGAGATCATCTGTGTTTTCATCAATGTTCATAATGAACATCTCATTGTCATCATTTTTCATTTCCATCTGTAGAATATTTGTTGGAACTATCTTGAAATGTCATGGAACTTCCAATTCACCCACCAAAAATGGCATGCACCGACCTCACATAGTGAGCAGTAAATGGGGCCAACGTTGAAATTTATTCAATATGTACCTGTATGCGTCACAATTTGACATGGTTAGACTAGACACATGCCTTGACAGTGTGGGAGGGTTTCAAGACTCAAGGATGTATGATGTCCCGACACAATATTTGAGATCTTACACATTCACATCAATGTTCATCATGCACGTCTCATTGTCATCATTCATCATTCCCTTCTATAGAATCATTGTTAGAACTATATTGAAATTTGACATGGAACTTCCAATACACCCATCACAAATTTCTTCAACCAAACTTGCACAGTGAGCAGTGAATGGGGCCAACGTTGATTTTTTTTCAATCTGTTCTTGTATGCATTGAAATTTGACATGGTTAGACTAGATAGTTGCCTTGATGGTATGGGAGGGTTTCAAGGCTTAAGTATGTTTTATGTCCCCGCATAATATTTGAGATCGTCCATGTTTGCATCAATGTTCAATATAATGGATGTCTCATTGTCATCATTCATTATTTCCATCTATAGAATATTTTTTGGAACTCTCTTGAAATGTCATGGCACTTCCAATACACCGATCACCAATGTCATTTTGCATTGACCTCACACAATGAGTAGTGAATGGGGCCAACGTTGAAATTTCTTCAAACTATGCATGTATGCATTGAAATTCCACATTGTTAGACTAGACACATGCCTTGACAGTATGGGATGGTTTCAAGACTTAAGGATGTCTGATGTCCCAACATAATCTTTGAGATCATCCATGTTTGCATAAACTTTCACAATGTCTCATTGTCATCATTCATTGTTTTCATATGTAGAATATTTGTTGGATCTCTCTTGAAATGTCATTGAACTTCTAATTCATCCACCACCACAAATGTCATGCATCGACCCCACATAGTTATCAATGAATGGGGCCAACATTGAAATTTCTTCAATATGTTCCTGTATGTGTCAAAATTTGACATGGTTAGACTAGACACATGCCTTGATAGTATGGGAGGGTTTCAAGAATCAAGGATGTATGATGTCCCCACATAATATTTGAGATCGTCCATGTTTGCATCAATGTTCATAATGGATGTCTCATTGTCATCATTCGTTGTTTCCATATGTAGAATATTTGTTGGAACTCTCTTGTAATTTCATGGAACTTCCAATTAACCCACCAAAAATGTCATGCACTAACCCCGCATAGTGAGCAGTGAATGGGGCCAACATTGAAATTTATTCAATATGTGCCTGTATGCGTCGAAATTTGACATGGTTAGACTAGACACATGCCTTGATGATATGGGAGGGTTTCAAGACTCAAGGATGTATATTGATGTCCCAACATAATCTTTGATATCATCCACATTTCCATCAACATTCATCATGCACATCTCATTGTCATCATTCTTCATTCCCTTCTATGAAATCGTTGTCAGAATTATCTTGAAATTTGACATGGAACTTCCAATACATCCATCACAAATTTCTTCCAATGTTTGCATTAATGTTGATTGTCATCATTCGTCAAACCCTTCTATAGAATATTTTTCATAACTCTCTTTAAATTTGTTGGAACTTCCAACATGCCCATCACCAATGTCATCCATCAAACTCACACAGTGAACAGTGAATGGGGCCAATGTTGATTTTTCTTCAAAATGTGACTGTATGCGTTGTAATTTTACATGTTTAAACTAGGCGCATGCCTTGATGGTATGAGATGTTTTTAATACTTATGGAAATCATTCTCTTAATCATTTCCATCATCATGGTTTTCATTTCCATCATCATCATATTCATCATGACCTGATTTCTCCATCCATGCCAACAAAAATCAAACCTAACATACCCGTCTTTACAACGAAACCTAATGATTAATAAACCATGATTCTATTAAGTTGAGACATCCCAAAATAATTTTATAGGATCCAACATGCAAGTGGTTTAATTGTTAATGGGTTAGGGATTATATTGGGTGAAAGGATTAATGACATCAATCGACCCTACATGGTTACCAATGAATGAGGCCAACATTGAAATTTCTCCAAGATGTGCCTATATACGTCGAAATTTGACATGGTTATAATAGGCACATGTAGCTTGATGTTATGGGAGGGTTTCAAGACTCAATGATGTTTGATGTCCCCATATAATCTTAAAGATCGTCCATGTTTCAAGGGGTTAGGGGTTATATGGTATAAAGGTTAAGGTATTAGGTTTAGGCTTAGTGAAATATTTCAATTTGTTTTAAAATATAAATTAACAAATAAACTTTGGATACATTGATTATCCTAATTGTCTGTATTTACATTGATTTACATATACGATATATTTCATTATATTTTTTAACAATTTCCAATAAATGACCACTAACCATGCTAACTCTTATGTAAGTAATCCTAATTTTTTTGGCCAACAATTCATAGAAAATATTGAACACTTTAAGGATATTGCCAAAAGTAATTTGTATCATCATAAATAATACTGGAGCATTTCATGAAATTTTGGTCCATAAGAATCAACGTCATTTTAAAAACTGGATTAAAAATAATTTTGAAAATTTAGAAGTCTTGGTCATTAACATTACTGTCTGCAACAATGTCATCCAATTTATCATTGTCAATGTTCATATGTTCTTTCAAGTATTTAATATTATCATCATCCTCTTCTTGATCTGCATCATATTCATCATCATTGAAATTTGACTGTAGACCATCTATATTCTTACCAGATGTATAATTCAGATCATCATTTTCTATATCATCCATATTGTTGTCTTCCATAAAATCATCTAACTCTGGATTGTTGTCTTCTTGTGCCTAAACATAACCATCTTCAACATCATCAAGAATGTTAATTTCTTCAATGTTCTCTAATCCATATCTCTCATTTTGTTGGACATCATTGTTTTTCTCAATATTCACTAAAGCATCGTCAAATACATGTCTTAATCTTGGATCATAATGTATGACAAATATCCATTTCGGGTCCAAAATATCTTCATAGAAAAATACTTGCACATGAACGACATACATATATTAGAAATATCTTATCACACTTTTATTTATTAATAAATACATATATTATCGAAGAAAACTATGAATCAGTAGATTAATGATCACTATTGCTTCTTATTTGAGTTAAAGAAATACTTGCTCACAATGAATTGGTAGAATATAAGGCTACTTATACTTCGGTAGGAACCTCAAGGAATCTATAGAAAGCAATCCACTACAGGTATCATGTATTTTTGTCCACTCAAATGCTTCATACCATCTACACTTAAAAATACAACATTTAAAAGAACGACAATCCAACTCAATAATTTCTTGGATTTTTCCAACATATGTAGATTCCCTTCAATAATATTCTTATCTTTTGAGCTCGATCGACTGAATTTCTTGAAATCAACCATGATGCCACAATCAAAGGATTGTCTCTTTACATCTACACTTTCTACATGAAAATTTAATCCATATGCCCACATTGTAGGACATTTCCTCACCCTTGAAATACCATTTATTTCAATGAAAACAAATATAATGATGAATATTAAAATAGTTATTAGTGTCAAAACTGTAAGGAAACAACATTTTGTAAAATTCCAACTGTACCTTTCTTTCACATTGATGCAGGAGCATCGTCAGCAACAAGCGAGTGTGGGACAAATGCCAACACATTTTGGCACATGATCAAAAGTGTTTAAAAATGTTTTTGAAATTGGATGCGCCAAATTTAAATGAAGTAGTTAAGAAGGGGTGTACTTCTTGATTGTAAACAGACCTTAAGCGATCCACTCTCGTCTATAGTAGATAGAGGCATTTATGTTTATTTAATGTAAGTAGGTAGATTCAAATTCTAGATTAGACAGTTTAGAGCGTAGGAGGGATAACCGACTATAGACACCCTCATATTGTATCATTTGTAACATTATCAATTCCCAGAGTGTGTATTATTGAGCATAGAGAAGAAGTAGAGATCTGTGTAGAGAAGAACCCATGTACAAAAGTTATGGATTAATATATGGAGCTTTGATTCAGACTCATGGTGTTATGCTTGATTTCTGTGTATACATGTTGAATGATATGCTTATGGTTGTTTACTCTATGTTATACATTTGCTTTATATGTTGTGTATATGATTTCATGATTTATGTTTGAAGTCAGAGAGAGAGAGAGAGAGGAAATGAGTTTCAATTATTTTTCAACCTGAGTGAGGTAAATTCCTACAAGAAGTGCAGTGAAGTCATCCACAAAGAGTGCGTTGACAAGGGTTCAGAGTTTTACCTCTGAAGCTCAGGAGGGATAACATTGTTCTCATTTCCCTAGAAGTATAGGTGAAGCACAGAAGTCGTGCAAGGTGTGCGCAGGCTGGTTGAAAGTTAGAACTTATCAACTAAGGGTAAATTGAAGGACTGTTGTCGCAGGGAGTGCACAGAGTCGAGAGAATTCAAATACTTAGAAGTGTTTGAAGAGTGCCACAAGGAGTGCTTGAAAGAGTCTTTATGAAGACACAAGGTTGTGAAGAAATATTAGGAGGGTTAGTGTCTTGAAGCATTTAAAAGGGGGCATAGCAAAGTTTTTTTGCAGGTGGATAAGTTCCGTGAAGGAATACCTCATTCATTTTGTAGGAGTTGTCAAGGAAGAAATTAATGGTTGGAATTATCTTTGGAGAATTCGTGAAGTCTCGAGAGCCATCAAATCTTGCAGAGGAGCATGGAAGTTACAACAAGTATTTCTACAAGTGTAAGCTCAAGATAGATAGGGCGTTAGATCCAGAATCAATGCAGATTGTTGATCGTGTTCTACACAAGTCGTCGGATCATTTCAGTATTTCGAGGATCCTAACGACAAGAGTCATTCACAGTGGAATGAAAGTCCCAAAGTCACGAGTTGCGATAGGAAGTGACGTGGGGTTTCAAGATTTCGACACTTTGGGTGTCGGGAGATGGAGGAGACAGTTCTTTGGGAGTGAGAATCCTGAAAGCCCAAAAGAGTGACAAGTGGCAGGATTCTACATCACAGGTAGGAAGTGGTCAAGTAGACAGGTGGTGTTTCCTTGTCAAATAGGGAGTCAAACCTTGTTGACCATTTTGGGGCACAGAGGTTAGAGATTTGAAAACCTTGCATCAAGATTCATGAAATCATGAAGAGCGAAGTCCCAACAGGGCGAGAAGTTTCATTGTGGGGCCAACATTGATAACAAGTCAGAATTCAACATTTCGGCAATTCGGAGTGTTAGCGACAAAAGTCACTCCTGGATTGCATCAAGAGCAGAGCCTGACGCCCATCAGTTTAATGTCACGTTTTGTTTATAAAGGGATAATCAAATGGAAGTAAACTCAGAACGATATCGTTTCGAATCCGAAACTAGGCCAGGCATGCATGGGCAAGTGAGGTCTTAGATAACTTCAGACAGTGAGTTGTAGTAAGGGTGAGTAGGGGGAAGACTTGTATCAGAGAAATGCAAGGGTCTGTCATAAACATCTGGTTTCTAACAGATTGTAGAAGAAGACATTCGAATGCAAGATCTTCTCACACTCGAACGCAAAACCAGAGAATACAATAATGCAACAATGAATCCTTTATCATAACAACATCGCAATGATTTGCACAAATCAGTCGTTTACGAACTCTCTTAGTATAAGATGAAAACTACACGGAGTGAGAAGACTGTCTTTCATTAAACGAGAAATCTTACATACCAATACATAACTAAAAAACTAGATTCTGTGCTAAAAATTTACAATCGGGAGCTTAGCTCTACCATCGATAGATTATAAAATACAAAGACCGAGTCTATATACTCAGCAAAATTCTCCTATCAGAGGCATGTTCAGTCATCCAAGACGTGGTGTCTCTTTAGCCGAATTTGGATGGATAACTTTCGTCAGACGCCGCCTTAACTGTGCATGGCTCCTGCAGGGAAGATAGTTGCAACATTAAAGGCCAACATGGTGTGCACAGACTTTCTCCGGTTAGATGAGGACCAACCATGACCCTTTGGAGAAAATCAGTGTATAGGACCGTCTCGGGCAGACTGTCTGTCGGAACCCCATACCTTGCATTCAATAAGTGAGCTGAGGTTTCAACTACCTCTGTTCAGCTTCATTTAATTCTTTAGTGAGGACCAGGATCGAAGTCAGGATGAACTAGTCTCGGAGGACGTGGTATTCCCTTTTGCGGAAAAACCCAATGCTTTGGCACCTTTGCATAACTCTCTTCCTTTCTCAAGTGACCACGGGCTAGGGCCCTGTGCTTACTCCCAAGGTGCTTTCAGCATTCGTAAATATGAAAGGGCTGATCCTTGCTTTTTAAAATCGCGATGAGCGAAATGCCAAGATGGCTCAGTTTGTCGCCAGGTGACCCCTTTGGATGGACGAATGAAAATGCTTCGTGATACCATGGGCCCCACTTTCGATGCTTTCGGCGCTATCGGGGTTCGGGGTTTCGAGATGTGGAACAAAATGAAACTCTCACCCCTCAAACTTTCGAATGCCAAAATGCCGACGCGACGAGCTCTCGCGCCATGCGTCCTCTGGATGGACGGCTGCTATTCTCCCCCACACATTATGGGCGTGATCTATTATGTTAACTTCGGTGAAACTTCCTTATTTGCGATTTCCCACCAAGCGTTGATGTGCTCATATGGATGGATCTAGACCCATGACACTATAATCTTTCCCACTCGCTTGATTTTAAGTCCTAAAAGGACTTTTTTCTGTGCGCTGCGCTTGGGCGCTCCTCGTGCAACCTACAGAATTGGATATCCCGATGCCGAAGACAATAATTGTCGCTAACATATAGGCTCCATGGTGGATAGAGTCATCCCTGTGATGCTGTAAGAACTCATTCTATAGTTTCAGTGCCTTGCTATTGGGTTATGGAGTCATTTACTAAGCCGAAAATATACAAACAGAAAATGAACAAAGAGCTAATGGACAATATTTACAAACAAAGGAGCCGTCTAAGGCTCAAACAAAACATTTCTTCAGAAAATGCCCATTCACTGGGCTGTTGAAACCTCTTCACCCTCCAGATCGTGCAACTGGTACGTGTTGCTTGAGAAGACCTCAGAGATTTTGAAGGGGCCAATTTAGAGGGCATCAAACTTGCTATGTTTTCCCTTATCCTGTCTGGGTGCATCCCACTTAAGTACCAAATCCCCAATCTCGAACTCCTTCTTCCTGACCTTCCTGTCAAAAGCCTGTTTGATCTTTTGCTGATGACTAAGGGTTGTGTCCCTCACCTGTTCCCTGATCTGTTGCACTTCCACTATCTGGTGAATCCTTCTGACCATGTGATCTAGATCTCCTTCATGATCCTGAGAGAACTTCACCACAAGTAAGGCGAGCTGAGTGGGGAAAACCAGCTTTGTCCCGTAGACCAGCTGAAAAGGCGAAGTGCCTAGGGATTTCTTCGTTGTCACTTGATCAGCCCATAGAGCAAATTTCAACTTTGAATCCCAGGCCCTTTTGTTGTCCTCCAATAGTTTTTTGATGATTATTACTAGGATTTTGTTGGAGGATTTTGCTAAACCATTGCCCTGGGGATAGTAGGGGGTGGAGTGAATTAGTGAGATCTGGAACTGTTCACAGAACTTAATTAAGGGCTCAGATTTGAAAGCAGCAGTGTTATCAGTGATGATCCTGCTAGGACAACCAAATCTGGCTTTGATATCTTCCAGGAATTTGATAATGGCTTTGTGTGATGCACTTCTGGTGGGGACAGCTTCTATCCACTTAGTGAAATAATCTGTTGCCGTCAAAATCCATTTGTGTTGGCCACTTGAGGGAGGATGGATTTCCCCTATGAAGTCTAGCCCCCACTGCTGAAAAGGAGTTGAAGATACTATAGGATTCAATGGTAGTGGTTTGAGCTATTGTTTTCTTGAGAACTTCTGGCATTTGATGCAGGCTCTGATTTCTTTATTGACATCAGCGAATAAAGTGGGCTAGTAATACCTAGCTTTGAGGATTTTGTGAGCCGTGGTCTTCCAAAAATGATGCCCCCCACAAAGGCCTCCATGGAAATCAAGCATAACTTTCTGGGCTTCTAATGGGTTCAAACATCTTAGCAGCACCCCTAGAGGATCTTTCCAGTACAAGACTTGATCAATGAGGCAATACCTGACCGCCTTGAGCTTTGAAAGCTCTTGCCTTACTTTTATCCATTCCATCTGGTGGCCTCAAACTTTGCAGAAAGTATAGAATGTCACGATACCAAGCACATTTTACCAGCGATAAACTGTCCCGAGGGCGGTGATTGGGCAACTTAGCTTGCCAATTTCCCGAGCAAGTATTGATGGAATTAACCCCCAAGGCCTCACAATTGGATTCAGCTAGTAGCTTGGCTAAACCATGCCCCTTAAATAAATTGGTGGGTTTTATCTCTAAGTCAAATTCCATAATTTTATCTATCCATCTGCCTCTTCTCCCATCAATGTCGGGCTGTACAAGGATGTCTCTCATAGAAGCTGAAGGAACATATGCTGTTATCTTTGAGTGCAGCACGTAGATCTTGAAAGATTTGAGAGCTTTCACTAAAGCATATGCCTACTTATCCATGATCTCATACCTGATCTCTACATCCCTTAATGCCTTGCTGAAGAAGGCAATGGGCTGCTCTTGCCCTTCTTCATTTTTCTGCAACAAGACTGCTGCTACTGTATCAAAAGAAACGAAAGATAAAATTAGGAATTCTTTGGAATAGTCAGGACTGATCAGCACAGGTGCCTTAGTCAATGCTCTTTTTATTTGGTCAAAAGATTCCCTAGGTTCAGTAGTCCATCTCACTTTGTTCCCTTTCTTGAGCATGGATGTGATTTTTTTCACTGGCTCAGCAAAATTTGAGACGAATCGCCTCAGAAAATTAATTTTCCCCAAAAAGGCTTGAACTTCCTTCTTAGATCTGGGAAGTGACAGGGTCTGAATTGCCTCTACCCTACTAGGATCAATCCTTACTCCCTCTGCTGATACTATATGGCCTAATAACTTCCCTTCCTGCATAGCGAACAAGGATTTCTTGGGGTTTAGGGATAGGCCGAACCTCCGACATTTCATGAAAACTTTCCTCAATTGGCGGCGGTGCTCCTTGTCTGAACTGGAAAAGACCGTGATGTCATTGAGATAGATTACCACAAACTGGTCCTTCTTCCCTATGAAGGCTATATCTATGGCTCGCTGAAATGTTTCTCCTGCATTCATAAGTCCAAAACGCATTTTGGCATACATGAATGTTCCCCAAGGGGTGGTGAAGGCTATTTTTTCCCTGTCCTCAGGCATAACTGATATCTGATTATAACCAGAAAACCCATCGATCATAGATATCCTTGAGGCACCAGTTACCTTCTGCAGTATGTGTTCCATATTGGGTAGGGGTTAATTATCTTTCTTTGAGCTTCTGTTCAGATTTCTGAAATCGACGCAAAGCCTGATTTCTCCACTTTTCTTCCTCACCGGAACCAAATTGGCCACCCACTCGGAATATCTCAAGGGGACAATGATCTGAGCTCCTAGCAACTTTTTCACTTCTTTCTCCATGACATGCCACAACATGGGATTTATCTATCTTAGCTTCTTCCTAGCCTCTTCCTTCAACGAGATCTTGTGCTCAATGACAGATGTGTCATATGTCTTGAGGTATTCGTATGTCCATGCAAACACATCGACGAACTCTCTCAGCAACTTTGTATATTCATCCCTCTGTTCTCTGGTCAAACTGCTGGACAATTTGATGAACCTAGGCTCCTCCTGTGAACCAATGTTGCATTCGGTCATATCAACATCTTCATTTGAGACCTTTCCCTTTACTAGCACATCATTCCCATCGAACAATCTTTCTAAAGGGACTAGTCCTCTCAGAATGTGGTTGTTGGGTAGCTGAATAATCTGGTGATTAGCGATCTTATTTAAAAACACCTCTGAGTGAAGGTCACCTTCCAGGTCGGGATCCTGGTCAATGTGTAAGGCAGAAAAATGGTCAACAGATTGGAGAAATCTTTCAATTTCCAAATCATCTTCGAACACCTTCCAATGCTTGACATTGTTTGGTACAGAGGGCCTGTATTTTATCTCAACATCATTTTTTTCCATAGGCGACAGAGGAAACTTGAGCAAACTGGCTGAGACAGCTAAAGAATTGGCTAAAGCATTTTCCCCCCTTGGAATGAAAGAAATGTTAAAAGCCAGGAAGAAATTATCCATCAGGTCCCATACTTCATTCCTGTAATTTCTGAGCCGGGGATTATTAGCACGATAAGAATTTCTTACTTGATGAACAATCAATTCAGCATCTCCAAATATCGCTATCTCTTTAATTCCCATTTCCTTCGCAGACCGCATACCTAGGACAACAACTTCATATTCCACCACATTGTTGGTGGTTTCGAATTCTAGCTTGTATGACAGGGATATAGCCTCTTGACACGGAGATATAAAAACCAATCCGGTGCTAGTGCCTTCATTTGAAGAAGCTCCATCGAAAAACATCTTCCACACAGAGGGGGTTGGAGGGGGAGTCGGATAATCAAGACTGGGCTACTTTCTGATCTGGAAAGGGTCTTCAGGAGCATCAGTGAGCTGCAATAGGCTAGACCCCAAATCGGTGTCAATTGCAAAGATGGGGTGATTGGTGGGGTTCGCTTCATCACTGACAATGTAGGCCAGCTGAGATTTTCTGTATAACCTCCTTTGTTCCCCTCTGAAAACCAGAATGGTGGCATACGTGAGATCCATTTGCAGAGTTCCCCAAAGATTTTTTATCCAATATCAAGACAAAAACATGTCGAACTTGGGAGGAACATTACCTACCACAATATCCATGACCACGCTCTTCATGGGCAGTTGAAACAAAGAAACCACCAGGTCTTTGATAAATCCCAGACACTGCACCCTCCGAGAGTCGAAAGAGTACAAGTCATGATAAGTTTTTGTCACCTCCAGTCCCAATTCCTCCATTACTATTTTGGGCATAAGGTTATGGGAAGCCCCTGAATCCATGAGGTAGTTATGCAACACTTTATCATGTATGTTCAGGGATGTGTAGAAGGGAGGGGATGATTCATCTCTATCCTCTACCATGGGCCCTAAAACAACTGTTGGCCTTTCATCTTGGAGATTTATTGAGTCGGTGGAAGGCTGAGGGGGGTCGGACTGTAACAGCTTGGAGAGGGATCTCTTGAAATCTTCATTTTTAACTAGTTCAGACAGGGGTACAGGGATTCTAATCTTCTGAATCTCATGTTCAAAATTGAAGGAAGGAACAAACCTAGGAACTTCCCTTACCTCAGTGACAGGTTCTTTGTCTGCTGGCGAAACATTCTAAGCTTCCTTTTCTTTAGTAGTGGTTGCTGCAGCTTTAGTAGGCCTCTCCGCTATGGGGGACTGATCTTGGTTATCAAAATTTCCTTCTTTCCTCTTCGACCTGAGATTATATCTATTAGGAGTGTTGCCAACTCTTTCCCCTCTACTCAACTCATTGATTTGAGCATTGATAAGGGATTCTTCATATGCAGATTGAGTCAGATGAGGAAATGGGGATGTGTCCTCAATGCAATGGATCTCGGGGTTGAGTTCATCCACCTCCTCCCCTTCTTCGTGAGAAACTAGGTTGTTCTGGAGAGGGGTCTGAATCCTCTGATCGTCTCTATCCTTGCTCCTTTGTTCCCTAGGAAAAGCCTATGGCACATTGTTATTAGGCTTCTTGAAACCTCTACCATCTGCATTTTGGGGATTTCTGTAGATGGGTTTCCCTTCTAATTCCCACCTTTCCATCTTGGCAGAAAGTGATTTTAGCGCTCTTTCTATCTCATCTGTCTGGAGGGGCAGGGGAGAGGAACTGGATGGGGAATCTTCAGGCCTCTGCCTAGATATGTTTCTGCCAACAGTATTCATGAGTCGGTCAGTGACCAATATATTAGATTCTACCTCCACGGCTGCGTCCTTCATGTGGGCCAGTGTAGTTTCTCTCCTTTCCCTCAACAGGAGGCAGAAATCAGGATCAAAGGCGCTAGCATAAGTGATCTTTGCGGAGGCTTCGGAGGGTTTTATCTTAGCTGGGATTCTGTTGTACATTTTATTGAGTCTCTTGGAGAAGTCAGAGACAGACTCCACTTATTTTCTCTTTAAAGACCCAAACTCTTTCATTTAATACACGAAATCCTTTTTATCTCCCCACTGTCTCAAAAAGGTACCATCCAACGCTTCTATCCCATTGATAGATCCAGGAGGCAGGGCCTTGAACCATTTTCTAGCTTCACCTTGAAGGCTATGGACAAAAATCCTCATCCATACATCTGCGTGCATGATGACATTATCATCTATAAAACTATAAAAGGCTTCCAGGTGTTCTTCTGCAGATATGTCCTCCTCGCCTGTAAACCTAGGTAGCTGCTTGAGGTAACCATCTGCTGGAAGGGAATTAAGCGGTTGAGGTAGTATGAGGGGAGCATACCTAGCGGCTATAATGTCCTCCATTCTGGTCATAGGGGGATTTGGTCCAGCCATAGGGATATTATGCGGAGGAGAACTCAGAGGAGAAGGAGTTCAAAATGAGGATACTAGGGATGGGCTTCTAAGGGGAGTGGGAAACAACATGGGATTAAGGGAGAAGGATAGTGAGCTTAATCCAGCGGATGCTTCTCTTTGTGCAGAGGTGGTGACTGCGACAAGAGGAAAAGCGATAAAGCTCAGAGTGGAGAAATCTTCTATGGTCGCAGGTCTATGCCAGGATACAGCTTCAGAGGAGACGGGAGTGACAAGGATTTCTCTCGCTAATCCCAGATCGGGGGGGGGAAACCTCAACAGGAACACTCCCAAAATTCAAGAAATGGGAAACTTCAGATGATGGTCTGCTAGGGAACCGAGGTAGAGAAAATGGAGTTTCCACAAAGGGAGGCAACATATTACCTGGTTCAGTGGTGGTTTCTCCTTCAGAGGATTTTACTTTATACAGAACCACCTCCTGATCAGTTCCAGGTGTAGCTAGAGGCAGCTGCAGATGGGACCGCGTGTGTCTGCCTCTGAAAGCCATAGTTGACGTGGTAGGTTCGCCACACTGGAGTCGTCACAATGGATTCGCCAAGTGCACAACAACAATATTCGAAGGCTCTGATACCTGATGCACCTTCAAGATTCAGAGGCTCAATGTCATTCAAATTCGGGGAAAATCTTCAACTTCGTCCCCGGCAACGGCGCCATAAATGTTAGCGATGGAAGTCACTCCTAGATTGCATCAGGAGCAAAGCCCGACGCCCATCAGTTTAATGTCACATTTTGTTTATAAAGGGATGATCAAATGGAAGTAAACTCAGAACGATATCATTTCGACTCCGAAACTAGGCCAGGCATGCATGGGCAAGTGAGGTCTTAGATAACTTCAGACAGTGAGTTGTAGTAAGGGTGAGTAGGGGGAAGATTTGTATCAGAGAGATGCAAGGGTCTGTCATAAACATCTGGTTTCTAACAGACTATAGAAGAATACATTCAAACGCAAGATCTTCTCACACTCGAACGCAAAACCAGAGAATACAATAATGCAACAATGAATCCTTTATCATAACATCATCGCAATGATTCGCATGAATCAGTTGTTTACGAAATCTCTTAGTATAAGATGAAAACTAGACGGAGTGATAAGACTGTCTTTCATTAAACGAGAAATATTACATACCAATACATAACCAGAAAACTAGAGTCTGTGCTAAAACTTTACAATCGGGAGCTTAGCTCTACCATCGATAGATTACAAAATACAAATACTGAGTCTATATACTCAGCAAAATTTGCCTATCAGAGGCATGTTCAGCCATCCAAGATGTGGTGTCCCTTCAGCCGAATTTGGACGGATAACTTTCGTCAGACACCGCCTTAACTGCGCATGGCTCCTGCAGGGAAGATAGTTGCAACATTAAAGGCCAACATGGCATGCACAAAATTTATCTGGTTAGATGAGGACCAGGCATGACCCTTTGGAGAAAATCAGTGTATAGGACCGTCTCAAGCAGACTATCTGCCGGAACCCCATACCTTGCATTCAATAAATGAGATGAGGTTTCAGCTACCTCTGTTCAGCTTCATTTAATTCTTTAGCGAGGACCAAGATCGAAGTCAGGCTGAACTAGTCTCGGAGGATGTGGTATTCCCTTCTGTGGAAAAACCTGACGCTTTGGCACCTTTGCATAACTCTCTTCCTTTCTCAAGTGACCGTGGGCTGGGGCCCTGTGCTTACTCCCAAGGCGCTTTTGGTGTTTGCGGATATGAAGGGGTTGATCCTTTCTTCCTGAAATTGTGATGAGAGAAACACTGAGATGGCTCAGTTTGCCGCCAGGTGACCCCTTTGGATGGACGACTGAAAATGATTTGTGATACTACGGGCCCCACTTTCGACGCTTTCAGTGCTATCGGGGTTCGGGGTTTCGAGATGTGGAACAACATGATACTCTCACCCCTCAAACTTCCAAATTCCGAAACGCCGATGCGACTAGCTCTCACGCCACGCGTCCTCTGGATGGACGGCTGCTATTCTCCCCCACACATTATGGGAACGATCTATTGTGTTAACTTCGGCGCAAATTCCTTATTCATGATTTCCCGCCAACCGTTCATCTACTCATATGGATGGATCCGGACCCATGACACTATAATCCTACCCGCTCGCTTGATTTTAAGTCCTAAAAGGAATTTTTTCTGTGTGCCGCACTTGGGCGCTCCTCGTGCAACCTGCAGACCTAGATATCCCAATGCCGAAGACAAGAATTGTCACTAACATGGAGGATAGGAGGTTGAGATGTTTATCTCGATATTCCCAAAATCGTGAGATGCAATATAAGTACAGGGAAAGGACATTGTCAACCATTTTGACGAATCGACATTTCGAGTTTCGATAGTTGGAGGGTCAAGACACTTGGAAGGAGAAGTCATGAAGTTGTGAGATCCAAAGTCCCAAAATCGTGAAAGGCGCGACCACATAGTTTGGTCAGAAGATTTGGGTTGATGCTTTGTGTTTGATCGCATGAGCACAACAATAAGGACCTATGGATACACTGTTGTGTGTGAAGGGTATTTCCTGAGGGAAAACCAAAGAGTCAATGAAGACCCAGAGGGAAGTTTAAGAACGATCCTGAGCAGACCTTGGCTCGAGGGTTGGGGGTCTGCAATAGATGTGGTATCAGAGACCTTATTTGTTTGTATATTGTAGATAGAGGGTGCGAGAAAGAATCTCAGCCATGCCGCCGAGAAGAAGAGACAGACAAACAACTGATACACTAGAGGAGAGGGAAATTCCAAGAAGAAGGGGTAGGCAGATGCCTGATCCAGCTGTAGAAAGAGAGATGTGTGACATACACGCCAGACTTGAGGACATGGAGACAACATAGAGGTTCACATCCGGTGTTGGAGATGTCAGTGAATCTGAAAGTGAAGATGAAGCTGGACATGAAAGAGAAGAAGTTGCAGTTGAAGATGCAGCAAATGAACGCCTACTCAGGGTTGTTGCAAGGATGGGTGCTAGGAAAAAAATAGACATTCCAGTATATGAGGGAAACCTGGATGCTGAAGAGCTTCTAGAATGGATTATAACTCTGGACACATATTTTGACTATGAAGATGTCGAGGAAGACAAGAAGTTCAAGCATGCTATCACAAGACTTAAAGGACATGCAGCATTGTGGTGGGATGAACTACAAGATGACAGATGCTGCAAAGGCAAGCAGAAAATCAAAAGTTGGGACAGGATGGTTGCAAAGATGAAGGCAAAATTCATTCCCAGGGATTACCAAATTACTCTGTTTCGGAGAATGAAAAATTTGAGACAGAAACTGATGACAGTGAAGGAGTACATTGAAGAATTCTATAGGCTGAACATCAGGGCAGGTCATCGGGAAAGAGATGATGAAAAATTTACCAGGTATATGAATGGTCTGCGATATGACATTCAAGATGAGATGAGCATGATGACCATCTAAACAATGGAAGACGCTTATCAGATGGCTCTAAAAGTTGAAGAGAAGCTAAGCTGAAAGCAAGGTCAAAAAGACCGAGGCAGAAGTCAAGCTAGAGGCAAACCAGTTGCCCAAGATAGGAACCAGAAACCAAAAGAAGACTGGAAGAAACCTCAGACTCAGACTGAGAGAGGTGGAAGTTTGCAGAGGGGACAATATGATGATAACAACACTTTTCCTCGCATTAGAGGTAGAGGAGGAGGAAGAGGTGGAGTGGTGAAATGCTTCACATGTGGGAAAGTCAGACATAAATCTTATGAGTGTCCAGACAGAAAGAAAGAAGGTGGTGAGACTCACATTTTCGAAGAACAAAGATATAATGTTGAGGCAGAGGATGCTGAAGGCGGAGGATTACTGATGATGCAAAAAGTTCTCTTGAAGCCAGAGAAAGAGATAGAGGGACCAGTCCAGAGGAATAGACTTTTTCGGACTGCTTGCAAGACCAAAGACTGGGCATGCAAAGTCATCAAGGACAGTGGTATCATAGACAATCTTGTTTCTACAGAGATGGTAGAAAAGATGGAGCTGGAGACTATTGAACATCCAAGCCCGTACAGAGTTTCATGGCTACAAAAAGGACATCAGGTAAATGTTACTAAACAATGTTTAGTTGAATTTAAAAGAGGTGGGTATAAAGATGAAATATTGTGTGATGTCATTCCCATGGATGTTTGTCATCTATTGTTGGGTAGACTGTGCAAATATGACAGGAATGTGATTCATGATGGGAGAAAGAACACATACACCCTAGAGAAGAATGGGAGAAATCACATGTTGCTTCCAATTAAAGATAAAGAAGTAAGACCAAAGGTAAGAAACACTGTACTTCTCATGAGTGGGAAGGAACTTCTTAAGGAGGTTAAGAAGAAGGAAGATATGCAATTCATTGTGGTGAGAAAACCTAGGATTGTTTTAACCAGTACAAGAGTGGATGATTTACCAGAAGAAATCCAGAAGTTGCTGGAAGAATTTGCTGATATAGTAGTGGATGAACTACCTCGTTCATTGCCACCGATCAGAAGTATAAGTCATCACATTGATCTCATACCTGGAGCTAGTTTACCAAAAAAAGCAGCGTATAGATTGACACTACAAGAGAATGAAGAGGTCAAGAGACAAGTCAAGGAATTGATGGACAAAGGTCTAGTCAGAGAAATCTTGAGTCCATGTGTTGTTATGACAGTGCTTAGTCCAAAGAAAGATGGAGGCTGGAGGATGTGTACAGACTCAAGAGAAATCAACAAGATTACCATCAGATACAGATTTCCATTGCCAAGAATGGATGATTTGATGGATTTCTTGAGTGGAGCAAGATTCTTTTCAAAGATTGATTTGAAAAGTGGATATCATCAAATTCACATGAGAGAAGGAGACGAATGGAAGACAACCTTCAAAACCAATGAGGGGTTGTATGAATGGCTTGTTATGCCATTTGGCTTAACAAATGTGCCAAGTACTTTTATGAGATTGATGAATGAAGTCCTGAAGGATTTCATAGGGAAATTTGTTATCGTACATCTTGATGATATAATGATTTTCAGCAAGACTGAAGTTGAACACTTGAAGCATTTGGCTACAGTGATGAGAAGATTATAGCAAGAGAAGTTGTTGATAAATATGAAGAAGTCATCATTTTTGAGGAAAGAACTCATTTATTTGGGGTTTGTTATCTCAGCAAATGAATTGAAAATGGATATGGATAAGGTGGATGCAATAAAGAATTGGCCATCACTGAAGAGTATATTTGAAGTCTGAAGTTTTCATGGATTAGCTAGTTTCTACAGTAAGTTTATCATAAATTTCAGTGGAATTAGTGCACCGATGATGGATATGGTGAAGAAAAGACATAAATCTTTTCACTGGACAAAAGAAGCTGAGCAAAGTTTTAATTTGTTGAAAAGGAAAATTACAGAACAACCAATTTTGGTGTTCCCTGATTTCCAAAAGACATTTCAAGTTAAATGTGATGCAAGTGGGTTTGCAATTGGAGCAGTCTTAGGCCAAGACGACAGGTCGATCGCATATTTCAGTGAGAAACTAAACGAAGAAAAGGTTAAGTACTCCACATATGACAAGGAATTCTATGTGGTCATCCAAGCATTGAAGAAGTGGAGGCACTACTTGGTTCCTAAGGAGTTTGTTTTGTACAGTGATAACCATGCTTTGAAATTTGTGACTCAACAGGATAAGTTGAACCAAAAGCATGCAAAATGGGTTGAATACATGCATAAATTTACTTTTGTAACTAAGCATATTTCTGGAACTGCTAACAAATTTATTGATGCTTTGAGCAGGAAATGTTTGCTATTGCAGGAGTTCAGAGTCAAAACTTTGGGTTTTGATAACCTCAAGGAAATATACAGAGATGATCCAGATTTTAAAGAGACGTATGAGGCAACAGAGAATCCAATTCTTAGGGATAGAATCCAGTGGGATGAATACATGATCCAGGATGGACTGTTATTCAGGGGCAATCAGTTATGTATTCCAATTTGCTCAATGAGGGAGAATTTTCTAAAAGAGAAACATAGTGGAGGATTCACTGAACACTTCGGTCATGATAATACATTCTCAAAACTGAATGGCTCATATTTTTGGCTAGGAATGAGAGCAGACATCAAAAGATTCATGGACAGATGTAGAATTTCTCAGCATTCAAAAGGAAAGATGCATAATACAGGATTATATCAACCACTACCCATACCTAAGAGGCTGTGGGATGCAGTAAGTATGGATTTCATATTGGGGATGCCAAGAACACAAAGAGGGTTCGACTCGATATTTGTAATAGTAGATAGATTTTCTAAAATGGCACACTTCATACCGTGTCAGAAAACCAGTGACGCAACTCACATTGTGAATCTATTTTTCAAAGAAGTCATTCGACTTCACGACTTACCAAGGAGCATAGTTTTGGATCGAGACACCAAGTTTGTGGGATACTTCTGGAGAACCTTATGGAAAAATATGGGAACAAACTTGTCATTCAGTTCAACTTATCATCCTTAGATGGAAGGACAGACAAAATTTGTGAACAGAAGCTTGGGATATTTGTTGAGAAGCCTAGTGACTGAACACCATAGTCAGTGGGATCACATTCTACCATAGGGGGAATTTTCCTATAATGATTCTCTTAATAGGAGCATAGGGCAGAGTCCATTCCAAATTGTTTATGGCATGTAGCCAAGAGGAGTTTCTAAATTGAGATATTCAGAACAGACTGTGACTAAGAGTGCTAGTGAAGAAGATTTTGTAGAGGCAATGAAGGAACTTCACAGCCAGGTGAAGGAACGACTGCAAAACTCGAGCCAAGAGTATAAACGCAGAGAAGATAAACACAGGCGAGAACTTCAGTTCGAAGTTGGCGACTTGATACTTGCACACTTGAGAAAGGAAAGGTTCCCAAGGGGGACATATAATAAATTGAAAATGAAGAAAATTGGACCGTGCAAGATCATAAGAAAATTTGGGACAAATGCTTACGAGATTGAATTACCTGAAGGGATCAAAATTTCACCGATATTCAACATCTTAGATTTGTACCCTTACAAAGATGAAGAAGCAGGAGTAGGCAATGAATAAGCAGAGGCTAAATGGACTAAACAGATGCTAGTTGCAGAGAAACTACAGATGGAGAGCATACTGAACAAAAGAGTTAGTAAGAGGATTAGGAGAAAGGAATATTTTGAATACTTGGTTAAGTGGAAGGGAAATCTAGTTGAAGATGCCAGTTGGGAGAATGAAATAGAGATTCAAAAGCATGGGCAGACTGTGTGAGAGCTCATGGACAGAAGCCCATGAATTTTTTTAGGCAAGGGAGTATGATGCAGGAGAATCGTTAGCAACAAGCGAGCATGGGACAAACGCCAACGCATTTTGGCAAATGATCAAAAGTGTTTAAAAATGTTTTTGAAATTGGATGCACCAAATTTAAATGAAGTAGTTAAGAAGGGGCATACTTCTTGATTGTAAACAAACCTTGAGTGATCTTCTCTCATTTGTAGTAGATAGAGGTATTTATGTTTAGTTAATGTATGTAGGTAGGTTTGAATTCTAGATAAGATAGTTTAGAGCGTAGGAGGGAAAACTGACTATAGACACCCTCATATTGTATCATTTGTAACATTATCAATTCCCAGAGTGTGTATTATTGAGCATAGAGAAGAAGCAGAGAGTTGTGTAGAGAAGAACCCATGTACAAAAGTTCTGAATTAATATATGGAGCTTTGATTTAGACTCATGGTGTTATGCTTTCTTTCTGTGTATACATGCCGAATGATATGCTTATGGTTGTTTACTCTCTGTTATAAATTCGCTTTATATGTTGTGTATATGATTTCATAATTTATGTTTGAAGTCAGAGAGAGAGAGAGAGAAAGGAAATGATTTTCAATTGTTTTTCAACCTGAGTGAGGCAAAATCCTGCAAGAAGTGTAGTGAAGTTGTCCGTAACGAGTGCATTGACAAGGGTTCAGATTTTTACCTCTGAAGCTCAGGAGGGATAACATTGTTCTCATTTCCGCAGAAGTGTAGGTGGAGCAAAAAAGCCGTGCAAGGTGTGCGCAGGCTGGTTGAAATTTAGAACTTATCAACTAAGGGTGAATTGAAGGACTACTGTCCCAGGGAGTGCACAGAGTCGAGAGAATTCAAATAATTAGAAGTGTTTGAAGAGTGTCGCAAGGAGTGCATGCAGGAGTCTTTCTGAAAACTTGAGGTTGTGAAGAAATCTTAGGAGGGTTAGTGTCTTGAAGCATTTAAAAGGGGGCATAGCAAATTTGTTTTGCAGGTGGATAAGTTCTATGAAGGAATACCTCATTCATTTCATAGGAGTTGTCAAGGAAGAAATGGATGGTCAGAATTCTCCAAGAAGAATTCCCGAAGTCCCGAGAGCCGTCAAATATTATAGAGGAGTAGAGAAGTTACAACAAGTATTTCTCCAAGTGTAAGCTCAGGATAGATAGGGCGTTAGATCCAAAATCAACGCGGATTGTTGATCATGTTCTACACAAGTCATCGGATCATTTTGGTATTTCGGGGATCCTAATGACAAGAGTCGTGTGCAGTGGAATGAAAGTCTTGAAGTCATGAGTTGCGATAGGAAGTTATGTGGGGTTTCAAGATTTCGACACTTCGGGTGTTGGGAGACGGAGGAGACAGTGCTTTGGGAGCGAGAATCCCGAAAGCCCAAAAGAGTGACAAGTGGAAAGAGTCTACATCAGAGGTAGGAAGTGGTCGAGTAGAAAGGTGGCGTGTCCTTGTCAAATAGCAGAGTCAAACCTTGTTGACCATTTCAGGGCTCGGAGGTTAGAGAGTTGAAAACCTTGTATCAAGATTCACGAAATCGCGAAGAGCGAAGTCCCAACAAGGTGAGAAGTTCCATTGTGGGGCTAGCATTGATAACGAGTTGAAATTCGACATTTCGATAATTCAGAGGATAGGAGGTAGAGACTTTTGTCTCGAGATTCCCAAAATCGTGAGACGCAATATAAGTACTGGGAAAGGACACCATCAACCATTTCAGCGAATCGACATTTCAGGTTTCGACAGTTGGAGGTTCGAGACACTCAGAAGGAGAAGTCGTGAAGTTGCAAGATCCGAAGTCCCGAAATCGTGAAAGGCGTGACCACATAGTTCGGTCAGAAGATTTTGGTTGATGCTTCATGTTTGATCGTGTGAGCACAACAATAAGGACCTGTGGATACACTATTGTGTGTGAAGGGTATTTCCTGAGGGAAAACCAAAGAGTCAATCAAGACCTAGAGGGCAGTTTAAGAATGATCCTGAGCGGACCTTGGCCCGAGGGTTGGGGGTCTGCAACACACATCCTCTACAGATGTTGATTTCATCTTCTGTTATGTTTGAATCTATACATGCATCTTCTATTTGATTTTGAATTTATTTAGTAACCCATTCTAGAGTTCAATCTTTGCCCCATTCCCCAAGCAGATCACTGGGAAGTGGAGTGTTCCTTGGGTTGGATCTCTTAAACTGTCTCCTTTATTCTAACACTTCTTCTCTCTTTTTATCATACAAATCAATCCATTTGTTCATAAATTCCATGTGGTACATAATGAATTTTTTGAGTATTGGACTTTCGTCTACACCTATTACATGTCAACATGTTTATTTCAAACTCCAAATGTTATTCAGTTAATTTGACAAATAAATTACAAAGAAAATTAATGATTGCAAGGAAAACAACCACATTAATGATAATAATTTTACTTACTAATTTTTACTTAAAAACCATTAGATTGTGGTTTTTCTCCATCAATAATATCTGATGCTCGTTCTTCATCCCATAAGCATGGCCCATCTACAAAATCCTTACCAAGGAATTCACATAGGAAGAAAAATGCTTCATTCAATACATACCCTTCAACCATACAACCCTTTGAATGTGTCTTTTGTCGGACATATATTTTTAGAGTTTTCATATACCTATCAAAGAATAACATCCACCTCATTGATACGACACCCACCAATTCAATGTCATCGACTAGGTGTATAAGTAAATGGACTTGTAGGTCCATGAAACTTGTAGTGAGGTCCTTCTCAAATACACATACAATTTCTGTAATTTCCTTCTTCCATTTTGGTACTTCACATTCATGGATCTCCTTGGAGGTTACCCACCTATTATGAGAATAGTAAATTAGTATGAAACTTTAGTGAAAAATTAAAATGGAATATAATATCTCTATGTCTCTCACACATGAACATTTCATACCACATACCTTGTAAATGTTGACAATTGACTTATGACATTCCTCAAGTCAATGGTAAGACATGAATCCCACCTAATTGCCAGTGGCATGATATGCTATGAAACACATTCATCATAGGTCATTAGTAATTTTTCACACAACAAAATATCAAAATATATTTAGTACTAAATCAATGTTATCAGTAAAACTTAAATGATGATATATAATACCTTCAGAAAATTATGAAAATCATGTGTTTAAATCCTGTAATATGTCCATCAATTGTAAAAGATTTATTCAATGATGAACCAGTGCTAGTATGTGTCCTTATTGAATAGATGACATTTTTTAGTTGGTCTAGCTCTTTTTTTTTCAAAATCCATGGAGCTTCTGCATATGTTTCATTTTCCCTATTTGGCCACAAATGTCTTCTATCAAATTTGGTACGCGAAAGAGCAATATCTCTCCTCGAACACAATATGTCCTATTTTCTTGATATATGTCGAAATATAGAATCTTGGACATTTTTGAAGATGTGCATAGGATCTAATAGGTGATATCTTAATAGATCCTTTCAGTAAGGGATCTCATAAAATATGGATTTCCTTTTCATTCCTTTTGGCATATTAACTACAACTTGTTCTAGTTCTTCAATTGAATCACCCTGATCAAAAAAATCCTCCCAAACTTTCAATTCAACATCTTCATACTTCTTAATCCAATCACCTGGACCCATAATCATGGGAGGGCCTCTATTTTCAACTTTTTCGTCAAATTGATTCTTTAGACGATTTCTAAACTTATGATATGTTGGTATAAAAACCTTGTTGTTTGCGTAAATAAATTTATGTAGATCTTTAGAATACCTCCCTTGAAATTGATCTGCACATCTTGGACATGAAAATATCCCCCTTTTTTGAAGCTCTACAATTCAATAAGTAATGTTAATAGCATTATAATAATAGTATAAAACCAAGTATGAAAGTTGGGGTGAAAATAAATTATGAGTGTGAATATGTAAATATTTTATCTTACCAGAATCGACACTAAGTCTTGGGAAATCATGAATATTCCAACATAGTACACCATACAACATGAAGGACCTAATTTATGGAGGACATGATATGTCATACATTCTTATGCCTTTCCATAGTAGTTGCATCTCATCAATAAAAGGCACAATATAAACATCCATATTTTTAACTTGTTGTTTTCCTGGAACAATGAGAGTCAGCATAAGGTGCTCCTTTCTAACACTCATCCATGGGGGAATATTGTATCCTATCAATCTGACTGGCCAAACACTATAATTTGAGCCAAGGAAAGAGAATGGGCACACTCCATCAATTGCAAGACCAAACCTAATACTATGTGGTTCATCTTTGAATTTACTTGGCCATTTTTCCTCTATGTGTTTCGTTGCTTTGGAGTCTGCCAGAATTCACATGAATCCATCTTTACTCCTGTTCTTTTCATGCCAATCCATCAATTTTGAAAGTGAATTTCAACTAGCATGTGTCGTAAAACCTTTATTGGAACTATAGGACATTGTACATCTCTACAATATCTGTTCTCTTTGCATACAAGACATTCTACCTTGTTTTGAAATTCACCTCTGTATAAAATGTAATCATTTTTACATGAATTAATTTGTTTATATTCAATCCCCAACTCATCCAACAACTGGCATGCTTCTCTACAAGTTGATGGCAACACATTCTCTTCAGGGAATATTTTAGTTTTTAGTGCCTTGTAAGATTTCTAGAGATTAAATCAATTAAATGTTTGACTTATGATGAACATGTTTGATATGTCAATCTACACTACTACTGTTTATATACAATAAATGTTTTATAACATCCCATTAAAGAAATATAAACATAGTTGATGAATTTTTACAAATTATGTACACCATTTGACAATGCAAAATAAGAAATACATTTCAACTCACTTCAGTAGGGTAGTGAATCCTTTGTCTAACCAACCAAATAGTGATTTGATTTCTAATAATATCAATGTGCATGCAATTTTTGAGGTTCTACTTGCACCCGATATGAACACGGGTGTCTTCGCAACTTCCTTAATTGAGTCTTTCAGGTTGTTATCATCAATATTATGTTGGTGTTAATTACCCCTACTATCATCATTACTGTCAACCATATGATCATTATCATCATGATTGTTTCCATCCCCAAAGAAACTTGTAAGCATTTCACTCAATCCTTCTTCATGCATTGCAATTTCATTATCATCATCATCATCATTAAAGCTATGTGGCATGTCATCATTGTATGCTAATCTCATCAACTCTTCAAACTTATCAGCTAGTAGTATTCTCTTCAATGTTTCTCTTTTCACCCTAGTATGGTTTAAAGGATGGTTTGGATCATCCCATCCAAATCTCAATAACCCATTTTGATCTTGGGTATTAGTAGGTGGATCATCAATGTCTTCTACCTATCAACATACAAAAGCATTATTTAATGTTTGGAAAGAATTGGATAAATCATAATTGTATCAATTTCAAAGAAATATAA
>ML783842.1:98827-139007 GCA_009831015.1 Picea engelmannii
AACCCCAAAGTCATGAAACATGATGTGTCTTTGGAGTAGGGCTGTGGTCATGGAGGAAGCAGTCATATGGACCAAGATTTGGTCAGGGACCAACTGTCGTTAAGCCCATTTCGGCATTTCGGCAATTCGGGGTCTGGGAAGTTGAGGAGGCTGTGATTTTGGAATCGAGAGTTTCAAACTCCTAGTTCACGAAATCCCGAAGAGAGAAAAGAAAAATTATTGAAAGGTTGAGGGACAATAGTCATTGGGCCCCAATAGGGTTTCAAGGTTTCGGGACTCAGGAGGTAGAGTTGCATGGTCAACACAACCCCCGAAATCACGAAGAGAGAAACGCCGAAAGGTGGGTCCCAAGTATCAGTCATAGGATACGTACGGTGGAAGTCAAAGAGGTGGTCAAGGCTCAAAGAGAATCATGAAATAATGTAAGTAGTTGGATCGAGGTAGGCCCACAACCATCGATCTCACCAAAGGAGAAATTTCGGAGTTCGGGGAATGGAGTGACCAGTGGTTGGGGTTGCTGCATTTCAAACTCCTGATTACCAGAATTCTGATACAACTAGAACCATTGGATTGAGGGAGGCTCATAGCCATCGATCTCGTCTAAGGGAGCGATTTCAGGTTTCAGGGTTTGAAGAGTCAAAAGACTCAACTCTCTTGCATCGTTGAGTCGTAAAATGCGAAAAGCATTTCTTGGTTTGGTCGGAGGTCATATCTGGTGGTTGTGTGGAGGTGAAAACTCATGCCTGGTGCACATTGTGCAGGTGGGGTTTTCGTGAAGGACTCATGGATCGGATTCATGGGGTTCCAGTGAGGTCCTGAAAGAACTATTTTTTTTCTACAGATTCGAAGAAGATTGATCTTGCGTGGATCTCGGCCCAAGGGAAGGGGGATCCTATGCCAGTTGTGGTATTAGAGCCTAATTTTGTCTATATATTTTAGGAAAAGGGAGCTAGAGGAAAAGGAGTAGTCTAATACACATCAGTTAGTGGTATCAAAGCAGGATTTTGCCCGTATATTTTAGGCAAAAGAGGGAGACAGAGTGTTGAAGCTTTGTGATGATTGTTTCAAGGTGCACAACAGCCAATAGACAGTCAGGAGGACTGGAGGAGAGGCTAGAAGCAGTCACAATTGCTGAGTGACAACAACAAGTTTCTCGGGAGGGAATATAGGAACATGAAGATAGCTAATAAAGGCCATAGACGCGGTGGAAAGAAGAACCATATGCAACAGATAAAAGATGAGATGGATAAAGAACTTGCTGAGGTGAGGGAGAGGATGGAAGAGCTTGCACTATGGGTGCAACAGAATGCAAAGACACATTGGGTGTATGAATGGCCTCTAAGGAGGAAAGAAAAGTGGCCAGTCAAGAAATTGTTGGCCAGAAGATAGCAATGGTTATTGAGGAGGTGGCTGAGGTATGTGAAAATCCTCAGGGCCACAGAGGAGATGGTTCATGCCTGTGAACCAGAAGCTGGGATAAATCTCAATGATGATGAAGAGGAGAGATTGAGTAGAGATCTCATAGACTGCTAAGTGGGAAGAGATGGACTTTTGAATTTCCAGATGGGCAATAGAAAGAGATCAAGTGAAGGTCTCGTATACTGCCAGGTGGGCGTTGCTGAAAGTTCAAATTTCCAGGAGGGCACTAAGATGGGATCAACTAATCTCATAGACTACCAAGTGGGAAGAGGAAGAGGAGAAACTCCATATTTCTAGGAGGGCAAGGGAGAGTAGATGAGGCCATGTGAGAGTCTCATGAACTCAGAGGTCAGTTCAGATCAACCAGGAGAGAGGACTGAGAAAGATCAGAGATTCCTTCTGATCATTGGAGGAATTGAGGTATTCCTACCACATAGCCCAGTTGAGGCCAGAGAATGTGTTGCAGATGTAGCAATAGAAGAAGGACAACCAACAATGACTACCATGGAGGAACAAAATGTGGAGCAGGTACAGATATCTTCCCTAGCAGAAGAGGAGCATGCAGATAAGATGCTCACTCCATGGGAGATGGAGTTGAAGATGCTGGAGGATTGGTTAAACCATCCAGAGCCAGTAGATGACTGCCATGAGTAGATAGTCATGCAGATGTTAGCAGAGGAGCATTCTGAAGAATCACTTAGAAATTTCAGCCAGGGAGCTGAATAGATGATGACTACAGTGTTGAGACATACAGTAGGAGATGAAACAAAATTCCAGTCTAGAAAGAAGCTAGAGGAAGCTGGAGATGTGCTAGTAGGAGAGATTACAGTCAAGTTGTTAGAAGAGGAAGCTGAGAAGAGACTCAGTGATAAGACTGCAAAACTGAATTTTGCAGCAGAGTGGCAAACTGAGGCCACATAGGAAGAAAATAGCATTAGGGATCTAGTTGATTTGCTCACTGATAAGGACAAAGAAGTGCAGCCGAGGAGACTCCATAAAGAGAGCCAACCACTAGATCAGTTGGACGAGGTAATTGAGGGAATCAGAAGGTTGATGTTGAGGTTAGCAGTAGAATCTGCCAGTGAAGAGAATTTGGGCGGAAGGAAACCTACAAGATCAGCAGGAAGGATTCAACAACAAAAACAAGGCGATGGAGCAAATGGACAGCTCCAAAGAACTGTTTGGGATCTAGGGGGATTTCGATAACCATGCTGGGAAGCTCATGAGAAGGAGCTCATGAATTTTTTCACAGTAGAGGAGTATGATGCAGGAGCATCACTCCAACCCAACTATGCGTCAGCTAGCCAACACACCGAAGAGCCCATTCAATGGAAAGAGAGAGACGCAACCCTCTCATTTTTCAAATTTGAAAAATTGTATTAAATGTTGTAAGGCTGGTAGAGACAAAAACCATGCATGTGCATAGGCTTTAGATAAAGGTTGCTTTAAATGGTTGTAAGGATGAGATCTAGATCTGATTCGGACTAGACAACCATTCAATGTAATTGAATGTAAATTAATGAGAGTTGGTGAGGATGGAGGGAAGAGATTGAGGAGCCCCTCTTTGTAAAATGATCTTCTTTTGTTTTTCAGTTAGAGGCAGAAAAGAACAGAAATAATAAGAAGAAGAGGGGAAGCTATGACTTTGTTGCAGTCCGAGCTCACATTGTAAAGAGGTATTTCCTGTTAATACAATCATAGGAGTTTTTCCTGCATGTTGTTGTTCATGTGTTTGTGAGTTCATGAATGAATGTCTTTATGTGTTGATGATATGTTGTAGATGTATGTTAGATATGCATTTACAGGGATAGATAGATTTTCCTATCTGAGATTTCTTTGGTTTCAGGTTTGGATTCTTTGTGGTTTCATGCAAGAGTGCATGATAGAGTACTGCGGTCTCTAAAAACCAGTGCAGGAGTGCACTTCTGTATTCTACGGAATTTTAGACAAAGATGTGCCAGGAGGGCGCACAAGCTAAAGTAATTAATTCCTGGAGGAAGCCTCAAGGTTGTTGAACACCTTGAAGGAGAAACTGTGCAGAGGAGAAGCAGAATTGTTGAGAATTCTGTAAAGGCTCTGCCAGGAGGGCATTGAGCAGATGCACATGATGCATTGAGGAGAACTCTATTTCGAGTTCAGTGAGAATACAAAGTCACTGAGGATTCTGGAGAATCTCTGCCAAGAGGGCATTGAGCAAGTGAATAGAGTGCATAGAAGAATTCTATTTCAAGTTCAGAGAGAGAGAAAACAAAATCACTAAGGATTCTGTGGAAGCTCTTCCAGGAGGGCATTGAGAAGTTGCATAGAGTGCATAGAAGGACTCTTTTCAAGTTCTGTTGAGAAGAAAAGTGTCAAGGAGAGACACTCATAGAGTTACTGAATACTCTGCTAAGCTTAGCAAGGAGGGCTTCAGCAGAAGCTCGTCAAGAGGACACCAGATTTCCCTTTGAGGAAACAAAAGGGCGAGTCCCCTAGAGGCCCAGGTAAACAAAGCTCAGGAAGGATAGTGCCTTAGCGCACCAAGTAACAATAGAGTGAGAAGAAGGTCGAGAAATCCTTTGAGGTTTCATAGTCGACAAAGCTTAGGAGGGATAGCGTTCCTAGAACGCATGCAATATCCAAAGGAATTGAGCTCATAGAGGAAGAAAAGGTCGAGGCCTTTGAAACTTCAGAAAATATCCCAAGGGGAGGGAGGAAGTTCTCAAGCTCAGGAGGGAGCACAACTACCGTTAGATCAAATGGAGAGATAATATCTGGACCATCAAGTTTCATGTCTAGGCAACAGGAGGAGAGAGTGCAGAAGATTAGATTTGGGCCGTCAAATCTAGTGTCAATATTCGACAACCGTTGGATCAAGCGAAGACGCATGAGTTTTAATCCGTAGAATCTACACACAGAAGAGTAGAAATGAATGGTGGAGACAATTCATGGAGAAGTGAGAAATGCCATGAGTTGTTGGATCTTGCAGATCTGTGAGAAGGTTAAGGCCAAGTGTCTTTTAGCATTTAGAAGCTCAGGAGGAGTAGCAATTGTTGGATGAGAAGAAACAGGAGTCATTGATCCCCCGTTGGAGTGGAATTTCATCATTTCAGTATTTTGGGGTTTGTCATTTCGGCAATTTCGATGACAAGGAGCTAGGGCACAATGCACTGAAAACCCTGAAGTCGTGAAATGTGACGTGTCTTTGGAGTAAGGTCGTGGTCACGGAGGAAGCAGTCATATGGACTGAGATTTGGTCAGGGACCAATCGTCATTAAGCCCATTTCGACATTTCGACAATTTAGGGTCTGAGAGGTTAAGGAGGCTGTGATTTTGGAATTGAGAGTTTCAAACTCCCAGTTCATGGAATCTCGAAGAGAGAAAGGAAAATTTTTTGAAAGGTTGAGGGCCAATAGTCGTTGGGCCCCAATCAGGTTTCAGGGTTTCGGGACTCAAGAGGTAGATTTGCATGGTCAACACAACCCCCGAAATCATGAAGAGAGAAATGCCTAAAGGTGGGTCCCAAGTATCAGTCAGAGGATACGTGCAGTGGAAGTCAAAGGGGTGGTCAAGGTTCAGAGAGAATCCTGAAAGAACGTAAGCAGTTGATTGAGGTAGGCCCACAACTGTGAATCTCACCAAAGGAGAAATTTCAGAGTTCGGGGAATGGAGTGACCAGTGGTTGGGGTCACTGCATTTCAAACTCCTGGTTACCAGAATTCTGATACAACCAAGACCATTAGATCAAGGGAGGCACATAGCCGTCGATCTTGTCTAAGGGAGCGATTTAGGGTTTCGGGGTTTGAAGAGTCAAAAGACTCGACTTTCTTGCATCGTTGAGTCACGAAATGCGAAAAGCATTTCTTGGTTTGGCCAGAGGTCATATTTGGTGGTCGACTCATGGCTGGTGCACGTTATGCAGGTGGCATTTTCGTGAAGTACCTGTGGATCGGATTCGTGGGGTTCCAGTGAGGGCCCGAAAGAACTATTTTAGTTCTGCGGATTTGAAGAAGATCGATCCTACGTAGATCTCAGCCAGAGGGTAGGGGGATCCTATGCCATGGATTCTCTAGCTCAAATCCTATGCCAGGAATCCAACGGAGACAAAGGTTACTCAATCCGAGTCTCATTTTTCATGATATTCCAAGTTGCAAGTCACATCCCAAACCATTTTGGGGACTCTTGGCCAATTCCTTCTCAGGGCATAAGAACCTAACAGAGTAACATTTTTTAGTTTTGTGAGATGTTACAAGATTGTTTAGGCATAGAATAGGTGACCACATTATCGATCTTCTCACGAGGGACGGTTTCATAAATTGTACCCCTTAATCCAAATGCTACATTGCTTCAAACTGAGCCAAACACTAATTAGCGAAATCAATGAGTAAAGCAACTTTCGAGGCATGGAACTCAAGAGTGATGGGTGCTCTAGCTGAATCCTATCTTAGTAATCCATTGGATTCAATGGTTCCTCAATCTGAGTCTCGATTTTTCGTTTTATGCCCAATTGCAAGTCGCATCTCAAACAATTTCAGGGACTCTTGGCCAATTCCTCCTCTGGGCATATAAACCTAACATAGCACCATTTTTGAGTTCTGTGAGATGCTACAAACTTGTTTAGGCATGGACTAGGTGACAACATTATCGATCTTCTCACAAGGGATAGTTTCATAAATAGGACCCCTTAATCCAAATGATGCATTGCTTCAAATTGAGCAAAACACTAATTCTCGAAATCAATGAGTAAAGAAACTTTTGAGACATGAAACCTGAAAGTGAGGGGTGTTGTAGCTGAAATCCTATCCTAGTAATCCATCAAAGTCGATGGTTCATCAATATGAGTCTTGGTTTTCATTTTATGCCCAGTTGCAAGTGGCATCCCAAACCATTTTAGAGACTCTTTTCCAATTCCTCCTCAGGGAATAAAAACCTAACGGAGAAACATTTTTGAGTTCCATGAGATGATGAAATATTTTTTAGGCATGGACTATGTTAACACATTGTCCATCCTCTCCCGAGGCATGGTTTTATAAATTGGACCCCTAAATTAAAATGTTGCATTGCTTCTTACTAAACAAAACCATAGTTCTCAAAATCGATGAAAAAAACAACTTACAAGGGATTGGACCCAGGAGTGAGGGGTGCTCTAGCTGAAATATTATGACAGGAATCCAACGGAGATGACAATTCCTCAATCTGAGTCTCAGTTTTCGTGATATGCCTAGTTGCAAGTTGCAACCCAAACCATTTCTAGGACTCTTGGCCAATTCCTCCTCAGGGCATAAAATACTAACAGAGCAATATTTTTGAGTTCCGTGAGATACTGCAAGCATGTTTTGGCATGGAATAGGTGACCACATTATCCATCCGATCCCGAGGGACGATTTCATAAATTGGACCCCTTAATCCAAATGTTGCATTGCTTCAAATTGAGAAAAACACTAGTTCTCGAAATCAATGAGTAAAACAACTTTCGAAGCTTGGAACCCGAGAGTGAGGTGTGTTCTAGCTAAAAACCTATCTTAATAATCCATCAGAGTCGATGGTTCCTCAATTCGAGTCTCTATTTTGTTTTATGCCAAGTTGCAAGTCGCATCACAAACAATTTCAGGGACTCTTGGCCAATTCCTCCTCAGGGCATAAAAACCTAACAGAGCAACATTTTTTAGTTTTGTGAGATGATGAAAGCATGTGTAGGCATGGAATAAGTGACCACATTATTGATCGTCTCGCAAGGGACGGTTTCATAAATTGGACCGCTTAATCCAAATGAGTAAAGAAACTTTTGAGGCATGTCACCCAAGAGTGAGGGGTGATCTAGCTGAAATCCTATCCCAGTAATCCATCGAAGTCGACGGTTACTCAATCCGAGTCTCAATTTTCTTTATATTCCTAGTTGCAAGTGGCATCCCAAACCATTTCGGGGGCTCTTGTCCAATTCCTTCTCAGGGCATAAAAACTCAATGGAGCAACTTTTTTGAGTTTTGTGAGATGTTGCAATCTTGTTTAGGCATGGAATATATGACCACATTGTCCATCCACTCCCGAGGCATGGTTTTATAAATTCAACCCCTAAATCCAAATGTTGTGTTGCTTCTTACTGAACAAAACCCTAGTTGTCAAAATCGATGAAAAAAAAGTTATGAGGGATTGGACCTGGGAGTGAGGGGTGCTCTAGCTGAAATCCTATGCCAGGAATCCAACGAAGATGATGGTTCCTCAATCCAAGTCTTATTTTTTGTGATATGTCGAGTTTCAAGTCGCATCCCAAACCATTTTGGGGACTCTTGGCCAATTCCTCCTCAGGGCATAAAAATATAACGGAGAAACATTTTTGAGTTTTGTGAGATCTTGTAAGATTTTTTAGGCATGGAGTAGGTGATAAAATTATTGATCTTCTCACAAGGGATGGTTTCATAAATTGGACCCCTTAATCCAAATGTTGCATTGCCTCAAACTGAGTAAAACACTAATTCTCGAAATCAATGAGTAAAGAAACTTTCGAGGCATGACACCCGACAGTGAGGGGTGCTCTAGCTGAAATCCTATCCTAGTAATCCATCGAAGTCGATGGTTCCTCAATCTGAGTCTCGGTTTTCATTTTATGCCCGGTTGCATGTGGAATCCCAAACCATTTTGGGGACTCTTGTCCAATTCCTCCCCAGGGCATAAAAACCTAACGGAGCAACATTTTTAAGTTCCGTGAGATGCTGCAATATTGTTTAGGCATAGACTATGTGACCACTTTTTCCATCCGCTCCTGAGGCATGGTTTTATAAATTGGACCCCTAAATCCAAATGTTGCATTGCCTCAAACTAAGAAAAACCCTAGTTCTCAAAATTGATAAAAAAACAATTTTCGAGGGATTGGAACTAGGAGTGAGGGGTGCTCTAGCTGAACTCCTATGCCAGGAAATTAACATAGATGACGATTCCTCAATCCAAGTCTCGGTTTTCGTGATATTCCAAGTTGCAAGTTGCATCCCAAACCATTTCGGGGACTCTTGGCCAATTCCTTCTCATGATAAAACCTAACGGAGCAACCTTTTTTAGTTTTATGAGATGTTGCAAGATTATTTAGGCATGGACTAGGTGACCATATTATCGATCTTCTCAGGAGGTACAGTTTCATAAATTGGACCCCTTAATCCAAATGTTGCATTGCTTCAAACTGAGCCAAACACTAATTTGTGAAATCAATGTGTAAATCAACTTTCGAGGCATGCCACCCAAGAGTGATGGGTGATCTAGCTGAAATCTTATCTTAGTAATCCATCAGATTCGACGATTCCTTAATCCGAGTGTCAATTTTTGTTTTATGCCTAGTTGCAAGTCACATCCCAATCAATTTTAGGGACTCTTGGTGAATTCCTCCTCATGGCATAAAAACATAACGAAGCAACATTTTTGAGTTCCATGAGATGCTACAAACTTGTTTAGGAATGGAGTAGGTGACCAGATTATCGATATGCTCATGAGGGACAGTTTCATAAATTGGACCCCTTACTCCAAATTTTGCATTGCTTCAAACTGAGCAAAGCACTAATTCTCGAAATAAATGAGTAAATCAATTTCTGAGGCATGGCACCCGAGAATGAGGGGTGATCTAGTTGAAATCCTATCTCAGTAATCCATCGAAGTCGATGGTTTCTCAATCCGAGTCTCGGTTTTCTTTTTATTCCCAATTGCAAGTGGCATCCCAAACCATTTTGGGGACTCTTGTCCAATTTCTCCTCAGGGCATAAAAACCTAACGGAGCAACATTTTTTACTTCCGTGAGATGCAGCAATATTGTTTAGGCATGGAATATGTGACCACATTGTCCATCCATTCCCAAGGCATGGTTTTATAAATTTGACCCCTAAATCCAAATGTTGCATTGCTTCTTACTGAGATAAACCCTAGTTATCAAAATAGAAGAGAAACAACTTACGAGGGATTGAACCCAAGAGTGAGGGGTGCTGTAGGTAAAATCCTATGCCAGGAATCCAACGGAGATGATGGTTCCTGAATCTGAGTCTTTGTTTTCATGATATGTCTATTTTTAATTTGCATCCCAAACCATTTCGGGGACTCTTGGCCAATTCCTCCTCAGGGCATAAAAACCTAACGGACCAAGATTTTTGAGTTTTATGAGATGTTGCAAGCTTATTTAGGCATGGACTAGCTGACCACATTATTGATCTGCTTACAAGGGATGGTTTTATAAATTGGACCCCTTAATCCAAATGCTGCATTGCTTCAAACTGAGCCAAAGACTAATTCATGAAATCCATGAGTAAAGCAAGTTATGAGGCATGGCACTCGAGAGTGAGCGGTGCTCTAGCTAAAATCCTATTCTAGGAATCCAATGGAGATGATGGTTGCTCAATATGAGACTCAATTTTTGTTATATATTGAGTTGCAAGTCGCATCCAAAACCACGAGGGAAGGTTTCATAAATTGGACCCCTTAATCCAAATGCTGCATTGCTTCAAACTGAGTAAAACACAAGTTCTTGAAATCAATGACTAACGCAACTTATGAGGCAGGGAACTCGGGAGTGAGGGGTGATTTAGCTAAAATCCTATGCCAGGAATCTAACAGAGACAACAGTTACTCAATCTAAGGCTCGATTTTCATTTTATGCCCAGTTGCAAGTGGCATCCCAAACCATTTCGGGGACTCTTGGCCAATTCTTCATCAGGGCATAAAATCCTAATGGAGCAAAATTTTTGAGTTCCATGAGATGTTGCATGCTTCTTTAGGAATGTACTAGGTGACCACAATGTCCATCCGCTCCCGAGGCATCGTTTCCTAAATTGGACCCCTAAATCCAAATTTTGCATTGCTTCTTACTAAGAAAAACAGTAGTTCTTGAAATCGATGAAAAGAACAACTTCCGAGGGATTCGAACTGGGAGTTAGGGGTGATCTTGATTAAATCATATTCCAGGAATCCAACAGAGATGACGATTCCTCAATCCGAGTCTTGGTTTTCATGATATGACCAGTTGGAAGTCACATCCCAAATTGAGAAAAACACTAGTTCTCGAAATCAGTGAGTAAAACAACTCTCGACGCTTGGCACCTAGGAGTGAGGTGTGGTCTAGCTGAAATCCTATCTTAGTAATCCATAGGAGTCGATGGTTCCTCAATCTGAGTCTCGGTTTCTATTTTATGCCCAGCTACAAGTCGCATCCAAACAATTTCAGGGACTCTTGGCCAATTCCTCCTCAAGGCATAAAAACCTAATAGGGAAACATTTTTGAGTTCCGTAAAATGTTGCAATCTTGTTTAGGAATGGACTAGGTGACCACATTATCTATCTTCTCATGAGGGATGGTTTCATAAATTGGACCTCTTAATCCAAATTCTACATTGCTTCAAAGTGAGCCAAACAATAATTCTCGAAATCAATGAGAAAAGCAACTTCCGAGGCATCACACCCCAGAGTGAGGGGTGTTCCACCTGAAATCCTATGCCAGGAATCCAACGAAGATGACATATCCTCAATCCGAGTTTTGGTTTTTGTTATATACCAAGATGCAAGTCGCATCCCAAACCATTTCGGGGACTTTTGGCCAATTCCTCCTCATGGCATAAAAGACTAACAAAGCAACATTTTTGAGTTCCATGAGATGTTGCAATATTGTTTAGGCATGGAATATGTGACCACATTGTACATTTTCTCCCAAGGCATGCTTTTATAAATTGGATCCCTAAATCCAAATGTTGCATTACTCCAAACTAAGCAAAACCCTAGCTCTCAAACTCGATGAAAAAAACAACTTCTGAGGTATTGGACCTAGGAATGAGGGATGCTCTAGTTGAAATCCTATGCCAAGAATCCAACGGAGACAAAGTTTCCTCAATCTGAGTCTCAGTTTTCATGATATTCCGAGTTGCAAGGCCCATCCCAAAACATTTCGGGGACTCTTGGCCAATTCCTTCTCAGTGAATAAAAACCTACGTAGAATTTTTTTTTAGTTTTGTGAGATGTTGCAAGCTTGCTTATGCATGGACTAGGTGACCACTTTATCGATCTTCTCACGAGGGACGGTTTCATAAATTGGAACCCTTAATCCAAATGTTGCATTGCTTCAAAATGAGCCAAGCACTAATTAGCAAAATCAATGAGTAAAGAAACTTTCGAGGCATGGAACCCAGGAGTAAGGGATTCTCTAGCTGAAATCCTATCTTAGTAATCCATCGGAGTCGACGGTTCCTCAATATGAGTCTTGATTTTCATTTTATGCACAGTTGCAAGTCACATCCCAAACAATTTTAGGGACTCTTGGCCAATTCCTCCTGAGGGCATAAAATCCTAACGGAGTATCATTTTTGAGTTTTGTGAGATGCTGCAAATTTTTTTAGGCATGGACTAGTTGACCACACTATCAATCTTCTCACAAGAGATGGTTTCATAAATTGGACCCCTTAATCCAAATGTTTCATTGCTTCAAATTGAGCAAAACACTAATTTTGGAAATCAATGAGTAAAGAAACTTCTGAGGCATGGCACCCGATAGTAAGGGGTGCTCTTGCTGAAATCCTATCCCAGTAATTGAACAAAGTCGATGGTTCCTCAATCGATTCTTGGTTTTCTTTTTATGCCCAGTTGCAATTGGCATCCCAAACTATTTTGGGGACTCTTGTCCATTTCCTCCTCAGGGAATAAAAACCTAACAGAGCAACATTTTTGAGTTATGTGAGATGATGCAATATTGTTTAGGAATGGACTATGTGAACACATTGTCCATCCTCTCCCGAGGCATGGTTTTATAAATTGGACCCCTAAATTCAAATGTTGCATTGCTTCTAACTGAACACAACCCTAGTTCTCAAAATCAATGAAAAAAACACCTTACGAGGGATTGGACCCGGGAGTGAGGGGTGTTGTAGATGAAATATTATGATAGGAATCCAATGGAGCCAATGTTTCCTCAATATGAGTCTTGGTTTTCATGATATCCCCAGTTGCAAGTTGCAACCCAAACCATTTCGGGGACTCTTGGGCAATTCCTCCTCAAGGCATAAAAACCTAATGGAGCAAGATTTTTGAGTTTTATGAGATGTTGCAAGATTATTTAGGCATGGACTAGGTGACCACATTATTGATCTGCTTATGAGGGATGGTTTCATAAATTGGACCCCTTAATCCAAATGCTGGGTTGCTTCAAACTGAGCCAAAGACTAATTCATGAAATCCATGAGTAAACCAAGTTCTGAGGCATGGCACTCGAGAGTGAGCAGTGCTCTAGTTGAAATCCTATTCCAAGAATCCAATGGAGATGACGGTTGCTCAATATGAGACTCAACTTTTGTTATATATTGATTTGCAAGTCGCATCCAAAACCACAAGGGAAGGTTTCATAAATTGGACCCCTTAATCCAAATGTTGCATTGCTTCAAACTGAGTAAAAGACAAGTTCTCGAAATCAATGACTAAAGAAATTTTTGAGGCATGGAACTCTGGAGTGAGGGGTGCTCTAGCTAAAATCCTATGCTAGGAATATAATAGAGACAACAATTCCTCAATCTAAGGCTCGATTTTCGTTTTATACCCAGTTGCAAGTGGCATCCCAAACCCTTTCGGGGACTCTTGGCCAATTCTTCATCAAGGCATAAAATCCTAATGGAGAAACATTTTTGAGTTCCATGAGATGTTTCATGCTTCTTTAGGAATGTTCTAGGTGACCACAATGTCCATCCGCTCCCGAGGCATCGTTTCCTAAATTGGACCCCTAAATCCAAATTTTACATTGCTTCTTACTAAGAAAAACAGTAGTTCTTGAAAATGATGAAAAGAACAACTTCCGAGAGATTTCAACTGGGAGTTAGGGATGATCTAGATAAAATCATATTCCAGGAATCCAATAGAGACGACGATTCCTCAATCTAAGTCTTGTATTTCGTGATATGACCAGTTGGAAGTCACATCCCAAATTGAGAAAAACACTAGTTCTTGAAATTAGTGAGTAAAGCAACTCTCGACGCTTGGCACCTAGGAGTGAGGTGTGGTCTAGCTGAAATCCTATCTTAGTAATCCGTAGGACTCGACATTTCCTCAATCTGAGTCTTGGTTTCTATTTTATGCCCAGCTGCAAGTCGCATCCAAACAATTTCAAGGACTCTTGGCCAATTCCTTCTCAAGGCATAAAAACCTAACAGAGCAACATTTTTGAGTTCCGTAAAATGATGCAATCTTGTTTAGGCATGGACTAGGTGACCACATTATCGTTCTTCTCATGAGGAATGGTTTCATAAATTGGACCCCTTAATCCAAATGTTGCATTGCTTCAAAGTGAGCCAAACAATAATTCTCGAAATCAATGAGAAAAGCAACTTCCAAGGCATGACACCCTAGAGTGAGGGGTGTTCCACCTAAAATCCTATGCCAGGAATCCAACGGAGATGACAAATCCTCAATCTGAGTCTTGGTTTTTTTTATATACCGAGATGCAAGTCACATCCCAAAACATTTCGGGGACTTTTGGCCAATTCCTCCTCATGGCATAAAAGACTAGCAAAGCAACATTTTTGAGTTCCATGATATGTTGCAATATTGTTTAGGCATGGAATATGTGACCAAATTGTACATTTTCTCCCAAGGCATGTTTTTATAAATTGGACCCCTAAATCCAAATGTTGCATTGCTCCAAACTAAGCAAAACCCTAGCTCTCAAACTCGATGAAAAAAACAACTTCTGAGGTATTGGACTTAAGAGTGAGGGATTCTCTAGTTGAAATCCTATGCCAAGAATCCAACGGAGACGAATGTTCCTCAATCCGAGTCTCAGTTTTCATGATATTCCGAGTTGCAAGTCCCATCCCAAAACATTTCGGAGACTCTTGGCCAATTCCTTCTCAAGGAATAAAAATCTACGTAGAAACATTTTTTAGTTTTGTGAGATGTTGCAAGCTTGTTTATGCATGGAATAGGTGACCAAATTATCGATCTTCTCACGAGGGACAGTTTCATAAATTGGAACCCTTAATCCAAATGTTGCATTGCTTCAAACTGAGACAAACACTAATTAGCGAAATCAATGAGTAAAGAAACTTCTGAGGCATGGAACCCAAGAGTGAGGGATTCTCTAGCTGAAATCCTATCTTAGTAATCCATCGGTGTCGATGGTTCCTCAATCCGAGTCTCAATTTTAATTTTATGCACAGTTGCAATTCACATCAAAAAAAGTTTTAGGGACTCTTGGCCAATTCCTCCTGAGGCCATAAAATCCTAACGGAGTATCATTTTTGAGTTTTGTGAGATACTGCAAATTTGTTTAGGCATGGACTAGTTTACCACACTATCGGTCTTCTCACGAGAGATGGTTTCATAAATTGGACCCCTTAATCCAAATGTTTCATTGCTTCAAACTGAGAAAAACACTAATTTTGGAAATCAATGAGTAAATAAACTTCTGAGGCATGGCACCTGATAGTGAGGGGTTCTCTAGCTGAAATCCTATCCCAGTAATTGATCAAAGTCGATGGTTCCTAAATCCGAGTCTTGGTTTTCTTTTTATGCCCAGTTGCAAGTGGCATCCCAAACCATTTTGGGGACTCTTGTCCAATTCCTCCTCAGGGAATAAAAACCTAACAGAGCAACATTTTTGAGTTATGTAAGATGCTGCAATATTGTTTAGGAATGGACTATGTGAACACATTGTCCATCCTCTCTAGAGGCATGGTTTTATAAATTGGACCCCTAAATTCAAATGTTGCATTGCTTCTAACTGAACACAACCCTAGTTCTCAAAATCAATGAAAAAAACAACTTACGAGGGATTGGACCTGGGAGTGAGGCATGTTGTAGCTGAAATATTATGACAGGAATCCAATGGAGCCGATGGTTCCTCAATCCGAGTCTCATTTTTCATGATATACCCAGTTGCAAGTTGCAACCCAAACCATTTCGGGGACTCTCGGCCAATTCCTCCCGAGGGCGTAAAAGACTAACGGAGAAACATTTTTGAGTTCCTTGAGATGATGCAAGCTTGTTTAGGCATGGAATAGGTGGCCACATTATCCATACAATCCCGAGGGATGATTTCATAAATTGAACCCCTTAATCCAAATGTTGCATTGCTTCAAATTGAGCAAAACACTAGTTCTCGAAATCAACGAGTAAAACAACTTTCAACACTTGGCACCCAGGAGTGAGGTGTGTCCTAGCTGAAAAAATATCTTAATAATCCATCAGATTCGACGGTTCCTCAATTTGAGTCTCGGTTTTCATTTTATTCCCAGTTGCAAGTCGCATCCCAAACAATTTTAGGGACTCTTCGTCAATTCCTCCTTAGGGCATAAAAATATAACGAAGCAGCATTTTTGAGTTCCATGAGATGCTGCAAGCTTGTTTAGGCATGGAATAGGTGACCACATTATTGATCGAATCACAAGGGATAGTTTCATAAATTTTACCCCTTAATCCAAATGATGCATTGCTTCAAACTGAGAAGAACACTAATTCTCGAAATCAATGAGTAAAGCAACTTCCGAGGCATGACACTTGAGAGTGAGGAGTGATCTAGCTAAAATATTATCCCAGTAATCCATCGAAGTCGACGATCACTCAATCCAAGTCTCGGTTTTCTTTTTATTCTCAGTTGCAAGTGAAATCCCAAACCATTTCGGGGGCTCTTGTCCAATTCCTCCTCGGGGCATAAAAACCCAACGCAACAACATTTTTTATTTTTGTGAGATTCTGCAATCTTGTTTAGCCATGGACTTTGTGACCACATTGTCCATCCATTCCTGAGGCATGGTTTTATAAATTCAACCCCTAAATCCAAATGTTGCATTGCTTCTGTTAGCACCATAAGTCACTCCTAGATTGCAGCAGGAGTAAGCTTGATACCCATTAGTGTTTAGGTGGATGTTGGTTTAAATGGGTGGTGGTCAATGGACAAAAATTAGCACGAGAATGATGTTACAACATAGAACCAGACAAGAAATGCACAGGGAAGTGAGGGCCACATTAAATTCAGTCAGTGGGTTGAGTTTAAAAGGAAAGCAGAGGGAAGACTTGATGAGAAAATGAAACAAGGTTGCTATGGGCATCCAACCTTCCAACATCTTGAAGAAGAAAAACTCAGGCTCGTTGATGATTTCTAGCCTAGGCTTCAGACAATGAAATGTGTCTATAAAAGACACAGTTCCAACAACGCGATGATCAAACCTCCATCACTAAGCAACTACAACGACTCAACTAGATCCTCCAATTCCGAGCCATTCAGTGTAAGGGGGAATAAAGCAGCACAAAAAACTGGTTAAAACCGGTGAAAACATTGCAGTGATAAAACCTACATCATCCTACAATAGTACGACCCTCGACTAGATCCTCCAATTCCGAGTGTTTTAACAGAGTGTTTACAAAGAGATGGAAAGAGGAAGCTGACTTCTATTAATCTGAAAGTCTCAAATCATAATACATAACCAGGCACAACTCTAGTGTTAAAACATATTACAAAATGGGAGCTCTTCTCAACCAAAGACCTCTACAAAAATGAAAGAACTCCATACTTATACTCAAAATTTTGTTTCTACAATAGAGGCATGCTTGAGTTAATGCATTGAAGGAATTACTTATGCATGTTTCCTAATAGACTGTGAATGTAGTCTCCTATCAGACGCAAGAATTTCATAACAAACCTATAGATGAGTTGAATGGCTGACAGTCCTTTTCTGGGATTTCCATTCATGGTGGAAACGATGTTCAACTACCACCACCTGCCTCAATAACTGCTTCATCGGGATCAGAGAAGGCCCGAGTCAAAACTGCACGTGAGAGACATGGCGACCTCTGCATCCTACCACCTAGAGATGAGTTGGATGCCTACAGGGATGGCTAGGCAGAAGACGTGGATGGGGGTCTGATGGGGAGATGGCATGATGGTAAGGCTATTGGGTTGTTCAATGGCCATGCAGAGGAAAAACGGAGGCTGGGAAAAATATGTGGGGGCGACACAACGAGAGCTAAGGTGTAAGAGGACGAAGGTGATGTGGAGAGATAAGGCATAGGTGGTGAGAGATGAGAGGGGAGATGTGAAAGGTGGAATGATGAATGGAGGACAGGTGTCAGGGAGAGAAATCTATAGGGGAGCGGGAGATGTGAAGGGTAGAGGAGAGAGATGGAGTGGGGGACAGGTGTCGGTGGGACAAAGGGGCCACATGTCGACCTGGGATAGGATCGGGGGCCATGAAAAGTGGTTTGAGCTTCCTCTCTTTGGACCTGATGTGTGTCTCTAGCTGACACATAGCACCTTAAAAAACCGCGGTTGTTTTCCCCAGCCCGCTCTACTTTTTTATCGGTCATGCACGTTGAGGCCTTGATATAGCCATCGACCATTGATCTAGAGTGCACGGATCTCGGTTTCCCAATCTTGATCGCATCTTAGCACAATGTGACTCGGCATAAAAATTTGGATAAGAGCCATAAAGTGGGTTGTTTAACCCTGTTCTTTGCATTTTGTCACCTTGAGGCCAAATCCAAAGGAAAAACTCACCCCTACAAGAATATGTGATAACATTAGGCTCCATGGGGGATAGATTTGTCCCTGCAATTCTCTAAGAACTCTTTTGTAGCTTCATTGCCTTGCTTTTGGGCTATGGAGTCGAGCTCAAAACATATAGCCAAAGATATAGTCCGAAATAAAAAATAAAGAAAACACACATGCTCGAAGGAGCTTATTTATGTATAGTCCTAAACTAGTTTAACTTTCCACACGGGGCTAGGTGAAAGAAAAATTCCACCATAGCTAATTAAGTAACATCCTGAATGGAAGCTCCTTCATTTTGTCGATGATCACCAATAGATGGTGTAACTGTGACAACAGAATGATTACACTCTTCAACTCCTCCTCATAGGCTAAAGTTGAGACAAAATAGGGCGGCTCCAAGTTGTGAAGGAAATACAACTCCATGTATTCCTTCACAGGCTCATAGGACCAATGCAAAACTCCAGAACATTGGTGACAGGCAACCTCCTCTATTACATAGTTGTTCACACGTGGTTGAATATCTCTGGTAGGTGTAGGAGGGTGAGAGGCTAGTGTAGGTTGACTGATATTAGGTGGTGGTTTCTCACAGACAGGATCTGGACAGGAGAAAAGCTTCTCCTCCTGTTGCTCCTCTAGTTCTTTCTCCTCTTCTTCTTGGCTCTCCTCGGGGTTAGATTCATATTCATCATAAACAATACCCATGAGAAAACTCTGCTCTTCAAACTATTGCTCGGTGACCTTTGTGCAGGCTATAAAATTCATCCCTTTCTGGTCCTCTTCCTTTTCTTCATAACTCTCCCAGGGATCAGATCCATAATCATCGTGAATAGGATCCTTGGGAAAGCTCTGCTCCTTAATCCACTACTCAATTGTTTCTATAGGCCCATGATAGTCGATTTCTTTATAATAATAAGGCTCTGCTACATGCTCTTGGGAATCCTACACGTCCAACTCAGAATCTGATGCATAATTGTGATACGCAGGTTGGATGCCCCTTATGATGTTAAAATCTGATGAAAGGCTCTATTTCTCATACTTTGAATAATCGTCAAATTTGAAGGCAACAGAGGCATCAGGAGCGGAAGATAGGGACTTGACAGCCATGGAATCTCCCTTATCATCCTCATAAGGGCTTCCAAGATCCTCTGTCTCAAGGGCAGTAAACTCCCTTTCTACACTTTCCTCACTAGGACATCGAATACAATTTTCCTCTAAGGAAGATGGACAGGGAAGAGAAAGTACTGATTTCTGATCCAAGCCACAACCATAATTCTCACAGAAGTTATGAAAAATTAAATCAGAGGGATAATACCTTTGATAGTAAGCATTGCAAACTGCATGAAACTTCTCCAGAGAGGAAATGCTACTAGGGGGCAGGGATTAAACCAATCGTGAGTGTCTCCTTCCAATGAGAACCTGAACATCTTCATCAAGACATCCTTGTGAACAAAGTTGTGCTCAAGAATACATATATAAAAATTAAGTAGATGCTTACCAGGATGATCTTGTTGGCTTCCCCTGAATCTTGGAAGATAATCACCCCACTCATTTATAGTAGGGACAATATTAGGGAATCTAGTAACAACATAAAAGTCAAAAGGTTCAAACCACCGAGCCAAGATTTTGTCCATCTTGAACTAGTGGAGTCGTCGATTGGTCCTTTAATCATGGAGACGCCAAGTGAAAGATGTGAAAATTTGAATGTTTCTGGTCTTTGTTCACTGTCAAAGGCCAGATCCTAACGTTGTGTCCTCCTAGGAAAATTCTCAAGTTGAGAAAGAATCTATTGAAACCTTCTCAAAAAATCTCCTCTAGGTCAGCTTTCAGGTGTGCTAAAGTATCCACAACTGAAATAGTGAAGTAGAAACATGGAGTCTGCATAGTGGAGTCGCTAGGTGCATAGTAGCAATCTTGGAGGGCTATGATACCTGATGCACCTTCATAATCAGAGGCTCAATGTTGTTCAATCCCAGGGAAAATCTTCAACTTCTTCCCTAACAATGGTGCCAGAAATGTTAGAACCAGAAGTCACTCCTGGACTGCAATAGGAGTAAGCCTGATACCCATCATTGTTTAGGTGGATGTTGGTTTAAATGGGTGGTGGTCAATGGAAAAAACTCAGGACGAGAATGATGTTACAACACAGAATCAGACAAGAAATGCACAAGGAAGTGAGGGCCACATTAACTTCAGTCTGTGGGTTGAGTTTAAAAGGAGAGTAGAGGGAAGACTTGATGAGAAAATGAAACAAGTTTTCTATGGCCATCCGACCTTCCAACATCTTGAAGAAGAAAAACTCAGGCTCGATGATGATTTCTAGCCCAAGCTTCAGACACTGAAATGTGTCTATAAAAGACACAGTTCCAACAATGCGATGATAAAACCTCCATCAACTAACAACTACAACGACTCAATTGGATCCTCCAATTTCGAGCCATTCAGTGTAAGGGGGAATAAGGAAACACAGAAAACTTGTTAAAACCGGTGAAAACATTACAGTGATAAAACCTACATCATCCTACAACATTACGACCCTCGACTGGATCCTCCATTTCCGAGCGTTTTAACACAATGTTTACAAAGAGATGGAAATAGGAAGATGACTTCTATTAATCTGAAAGTCTCAAATCAAAATACATAACTGGGCATAGCTCTCGTGTTAAAACATATTACAAAATGGGAGCTCTTCTCAACCAAAGACCTCTACAAAAATGACAGAACTCCATACTTATACTCAAAATTTCATTTCTGTAGCAGAGGCGTGCTCGAGTTAATGAATTGAAGGAATTACGTCTGCATGTTTCCTAATAGAATATGCATGTAGTCTCCTATCAGATGCAAGCGTTTCAGAACGGACCTATAGATGAGTTGACTGGATGACAGTCCTTTTTTGGGATGTCCATTCATGGTGGAAACGATGTTCAACTGCCACCACCTACCTCAATAACTGCTTCATCGGGATCAGAGAAGGCCCAAGTCAAAGCTGCACCCAGGAGACATGGCGGCCTTTGCATCTTGCCACCTAGAGTTGAGTTGGATGCCTACAAGGATGGCTAGGCAACAAAAATGGATGGGGATCTGACAGTGAGATGGCGTGATGGGCAGGCTACTGGGTTGTGCAATGGCCATGCAGAGGAAACACGGAGGCTAGGAAAAATATATTGGGCCGACATGGCGAGAGCTGAGGTGTAAAAGGATGGAGGTGATGTGGAGCGATAAGGCACAGGTGGTGAGAGATGAGAGGGGAGATGAGATAGGCATAATGGTGAATGGAGGACAGGTGTGAGGGAGAGAAATCTATAGGGGAGGGGCATATGTGACGGGTAGAGGAGAGAGATGGATTGGGGGACAACATTCAACGGGACAGAGGGGCCACATGTCAACCTGGGATAGGACCAAGGGCCATGAAAAGTGGTTTGACCTTCCCTACTTTGAGCCTCATTTATGTCTCTGGCTGACACGTAGCACCTTAAAAAACCATGGTTGTTTTACTCAACTCTCTCTACCTATTTAACGACCGTGCAGGTTGAGGCCCCGATATAGACATTGACCATCGATCTGAAGAGCGCGGATCTCGGCCGCCCAATCTCCCTCACATCTTACCACAATGCGCCTGGGCACACAACTTTGGATAAGCGCGATAAAGTGGGTTTTTTAACCTTGTTCTTTGCACTTTGTCACCTTGAGTCCAAATCCAAAGGAAAAAATCACCCCTGTAAGAATATGTGATAACAAACTTCTTACTGAGAAAAACCCTAGTTATCCAAATCGGTGAAAAAACAACTTATGAGGGATTGGACCTAGGAGTGAGGCGTTTTCTAAATGAAATACTATGCCAGGAATCCAATGGAGATGATGGTTCCTCAATCCGAGTCTCGATTTTCATGATATGTCAAGTTGCAAGTCACATCCCAAACCATTTCGGGGACTCTTGGCCAATTCCTCCTCAGGGAATAAAAACCTAACAAAGAAACATTTTTGAGTTTTCTGATATGTTGTAATCTTTTTTAGGCATGGAGTAGGTGACCACATTATCAGCATTCTCATGAGGGATGGTTTCATAAATTGGACCCCTTAATCCAAATGTTGCATTGCTTCAAACTGAGAAAAACACTAATTCTCGAAATCAATGAGTAAAGCAAGTTCTGAGGCATGGTGCTCGCGAGTGAGGGGTGCTCTAGCTAAAATCCTATCCCAGTAATCCATTGAAGTTGATGGTTCCTCAATCTGAGTCTTGGTTTTCTTTTTATGCCCAGTTTCAAGTGGCATCCCAAACCATTTTGAGGACTCTTGTCCAATTCCTCCCCAGGGCATAAAAACCTAACGCAGCAACATTTTTGAGTTCCGTGAGATGCTGCAATCTTGTTTAGGCATGGACTATGTGACCACATTTTCCATCCGCTCCCAAGGCATGGTTTTTTAAATTGGACTGCGAAATCCAAATGTTGCATTGCTTCAAACTAAGAAAAACCCTAGTTCTCAAAATCGATGAAAAAAACAACTTCCGAGGGATTGGACCTAGGAGTGAGGGGTGATCTACCTGAAATCCTATGCTAGGAATCCAATGGAGACAACAATTCCTCAATATGAGTCTTGGTTTTCATGATATTCTGAGTTTCAAGTCCCATCCCAAACTATTTTGGGGAGTCTTGGCCAATTCCTTCTCACGACATAAAAAACTAATGGAGAAACATTTTTAATTTTGTGAGATGTTGCAAGCTTGTTTAGGCATGAACTAGGTGACCACATTATCGATCTGCTCATGAGGGACAGTTTCATAAATTGGACCCCTTAATCCAAATGTTGGATTGCTTCAAACTGAGCCAAACACTAATTCACGAAATCATTGAGTAAATAAACTTCCGAGGCATGCCACCCGAGAGTGAGGGGTTCTCTAGCTAAAATACTATCTTAGTAATCCATCGGAGCTGATGATTCCTCAATCCGAGCGTCTATTTTCAATTTATGCCCAGTTGCAAGTTGCATCCCAAACAATTTCAGGGACTCTTGGCCAATTCCTCCTCATGGCATGAAACTCTAACAGAGCAACATTTTTGAGTTCCGTGAGATGATGAAAACTTGTTTAGGCATGGACTAGGTGGCCACATTATCAATTTGTTCACGAGGGACAGTTTCATAAATTGGACCCCTTAATCCAAATCAGTTTTACAAAAATCATTTCAGCGAAAAAATCATCGGGTTCCAGAAAACATCGTTTCATAAAAATCGGCAATATATCAACAAACTTAAAAAAAAAGAATTTATTCATTTTTAATTATTTTTTTGAAACATTTAAAGAAACAATAACATCAAATAGACAGATTTACACATGAATATGGAAAGAAAACTGATATATAATATATATAAGATGTCTAGTGATACATCACACATGAAAAATGAATCATGTCCTAATTCCCGAGTCATCAAAAAATATAATAAATGTATCTCATGATCGTCATCATGACTCATGAGTCATCTACAATGAAATCAAGTAAATAAACTATTGATTCCCTCTACCCCTTTTACGGGCAAAGGTAATCATTATAGAAAGTGCTTTTCCTTTAGCACTAGGAGTAGGTGCCCTTGAGGCATGTGTGCCTCGTACTGGAATCAAATGTACTCTAGAAGAACTAGAATACCCTTGAGACAGATGTCCCTTAGAAGAAGGTACTGGTAGAGGAGGTAGACTACTAGTGCTACCACTGGGTCTATATCTCTCTGACTATGAATGTGGCACACTTGCAGACTCGATGTGAAACTGAATATCCTCTGCAACATCCTGATCCAAGTCCTTAGAGATACCATGATCATCACCACTATCCTCTAGCCAATCAAGGGCGATGTCAATAACAGGTTCCTCAACCTCCACCCTCCATGTAGCATTGGTGTCAATCCCATTCATTGGAATGGCCTTCGCAATTTTTTTTATCTCAAGCTGCTTCACCCACAACCTAAGATTGTAGTAGACGTAGAAAAAATCATTAAGGCATGAGGTAGACCAAATCCATAAATCTGACCCTTGAATCCACAAATAAAACCTGCTTGGCTAAATGCACAAATAAAACAAAAAAAAACCATTGAGGACCCTTAAATGTGTAGGCATTTTTACACAGATGATTTTTCCATTGACCCACGATTTTTTCTTGATTTTTTTTAATTTTTTCAGTGATTTTTTGAGAAACAATTGTTTTGGCCAAAAACTCGTGATTTTTGCCAAATTTGGAAATTTATCACCGATTTTTGTAACAGAGATCCAAATGTTGCATTGCTTCAAACTGAGAAAAACACTAATTCTCGCAATCAATGAGTAAAGAAACTTCTGAGGCATGGCACATGAGAGTGAGGGGTGATCTAGTTGAAATCCTATTGAACTAATCCATTTAAGTCGATGGTTCTTCAATTTGAGTCTCGTTTTTCTTTTTATTCCCAGTTGCAAGTGGCATCCCAAACCATTTCGGGGACTCTTGTCCAATTCCTCCTTAGGGCATAAAAACCCAACAGAGCAACATTTTTGAGTCTCGTGAGATGTTGCAATATTGTTTAGGCATGGACTATGTGACCACATTGTGCATCCACTCCCGAGGCATGGTTTTATAAATTGAACCCCTAAATCCAAATGTTGCATTACTTCTTACTGAGCAAAACCCTAGCTATCAAAATCGATGAAAAACCAACTTACGAGGGATTGGACCTGGGAGTGAGGGGTGCTCTAGATGAAATCCTATGCCAGGAATCCAATGGAGATGACGGTTCCTCAATTATATTCTTGGTTTTCATGATATGCTGAGTTGCAAGTCGCATCCCAAACCATTTCGGGGACTCTTGGCCAATTCCTTCTCAAGGCATAAAAACCTAACAGAGCAACATTTTTGAGTTTTATGTGATGTGGAAAGTTTGTTTAGGCATGGACTAGGTGACCACATTATCAATCTTCTCATGAGGGATAGTTTCATAAATTGGACCCCTTAATCCAAATGATGAATTTCTTCAAACTGAGCCAAAGACTAATTCGCGAAATCAATGAGTAAAGCAAGTTTCGAGGCATGGCACCCGAGAGTGAGGGGTGCTCTACCTAAAATATTATTCCAGGAATCCAGTGGAGATGATGGCTTCTCAATCTAAGACTCAATTTTTGTTAAATATTGAGTTGAAAGTCGCATCCCAAACCACGAGGGACAGTTTCATAAATTGGACCCCTTATTCTACATGTTGCATTGCTTCAAACTGAGTAAAACACAAGTTCTTGAAATCAATGACTAAAGCAACTTCCGAGGCATGGAACCTGAGAGTGAGGGGTGCTCTAGCTGAAATCCTATGCCAAGAATCCAAAGGAGACAATGGTTCCTCAAACTGATGCTCTATTTTCATTTTATGCCCAGTTGCAAGTGGCATCCCAAACCATTTCTGGGACTCTTGGCCAATTATTCATCAGGGCATAAAATCCTAACGGAGCAACATTTTCAAGTTCCATGAGATGTTGCATGCTTATTTAGGCATGGAATAGGTGACTACAATGTCCATCCTCTCTCGAGGCATCTTTTCCTAAATTGGACCCCTAAATCCAAATTTTGCATTGCTTCTTACTAAGAAAAACACTAGTTCTTGAAATCAATGAAAATAATAAATTCTGAGGGATTGGAATTGGGAGTTAGGGGTGCTCTAGATAAAATCTTATGCCAGGAATCCAATAGAGATGACTGTTCCTAAATCTGAGTCTTAGTTTTCCTAATATGCCCAGTTGCAAGTCGCATCCCAAACTGAGAAAAACACTAGTTGTCAAAATCAATGAGTAAAAAAACTTTCAACGCTTGGAACTCGAGAGTGAGGTGTGGTTTAGCTGAAATCCTATCTTAGTGATCCATCGGAGTTGATATTTCCTCAATCTGAGTCTCAGTTTGCGTTTTATTCCCAATTGCAAGTCGCATCCAAACAATTTCAGGGACTCTTGGCGAATTCCTCCTCAAGGCATAAAAACCTAACGTAGCAGCATTTTTGAGTTCCATGAGATGCTGAAAGATTTTTTAGGCATGGAATTGGTGACCACATTATCGAGCTACTCATGAGGGATGATTTCATAAATTGGACCCCTTAATCCAAATGCTACAATTCTTCAAACTAGGAAAAACAATAATTCTCAAAATCAATGAGTAAAGAAACTTCTGAGGCATGTCACCCTAGAGTGAAGGGTGCTCCACCTAAAATCATATTCCAAGAATCCAACAGATATGACATTTCCTCAATCCAGCTCTCGGTTTTTATTATATACCGAGTTGGAAGTCGCATCCCAAACCATTTTGGGGACTCTTGTCCATCTCCTCCTCGGGGCATAAAAGACTAACGGAGAAACATTTTTGAGTTCCGTGAGATGCTGCAAGCTTGTTTAGGAATGGACTAGGTGACCACGTTATCCATCTGCTCCCGACGGACAATTTTTGAAATTGGACCCCTTAATCCAAATGTTGCATTGCTTCAAACTGAGCAAAATACTTGTTCTCAAAATCAATGAGTAAAGAAAATTTCGAGACATGGCACCCAGGAGTCAGGGGTGTTCTAGCTGAAATCATATATTAGTAATTCATCTGAGTCGACGGTTCATTAATCCAAGTCTCAGTTTTATTTTTATGCCCAGTTGCAAGTGGCATCCCAAACCATTTTGGGTACTCTTGTCCAATTCCTCCTCAAGGAATAAAAACCTAACAAAGAAAATTTTTTGAGTTCCATGAGATGTTGCAATATTGTTTAGGCATGGATTATGTGAACACATTTTCCATCCACTCCCAAAGCACGGTTTTATAAATTGGACCCCTAATTTCAAATGTTGCATTGCTTCTTACTGAACAAATCCCTAGTTCTCAAAATTGATGAAAAAACAACATATGAGGGATTGGACCTGGGAGTGAGGGGTGCTCTAGCTGAAATCGTATGACAAGAATCCAACGGAGATGATGGTTCCTCAATCCGATTGTTGGTTTTCACAATATGCCTAGTTGCAAGTCGAAACCCAAACCATTTGGGGGACTCTTGGCCAATTTCTCCTCAGGGAATAAAAGACCAATGAAGAAACATTTTTGAGTTCCTTGAGATGATGCATGATTGTTTAGGAATGGAATAGGTGTCCACATTATCCATCCTCTCTTGAGGGACAATTTCATAAATTGGACTACTTAATCCAAATGTTGCATTGCTTCAAACTGAGAAAAACACTAGTTCTCGAAATCAACGAGTAAAGCAACTTTCAATGCTTGGCACCCGGGAGTGAGGTGTGTTCTAGATGGAATCCTATATTAATAATCCATCTGAGTCGATGGTTCCTCAATCCGAGTTTCAGTATTCATTTTATACCCACTTGCAAGTCGCATCCCAAACAATTTTAGGGACTCTTGGCCAATTCCTCCTTAGGGCATAAAAACCTAATGGAGCAACATTTTTGTGTTCCATGAGATGTTGCTAGTGTGTTTAGCAATGGAATAGGTGACCACATTATCAATCGACTCACAAGGGATGGTTTCATAAATTGGACCCCTTAATCCAAATGTTGCATTGCTTCAAACTGAGCAAAACACTAATTCTCGAAATCAATGAGTAAAGCAATTTTCGAGGAATGGAACCTACGAGTGAGAGGTGATATAGCTAAAATCCTATCCCAGTAATCCATCGAAGTCGATGGTTTCTCAATCCGAGTCTCAGTTTTCTTTTTATTCCCAGTTGCAAGTGGCATCCAAAACCATTTCGGGGACTCTTGTCCAATTCCTCCTCAGGGCATACAAACCCAACAGAGCAACATTTTTTAGTTCCATTAGATGACGCAAACTTGTTTAGGCATGGAATGTGTGACCACATTGTCCATCCACTCCTGAGACATGGTTTTATAAATTCTACCCATAAATCCAAATGTTTCATTGCTTCTTACTGAGGAAAAACCTAGTTATCAAAATCAATGAAAAAACAACTTATAAGGGATTGGACCTGGGGGTGAGGGGTGCTCTAGCTGAAATCCTATGTTAGTAATCCAATGGAGATGATGGTTCTATTATCACCCTATAAATTATAGGATCAACTGGTGACTGGGATATTATCTGTTTCTAGTGTTTTTGTTGACAAATGATTTTTCATTNAAAAAAAAAAGGAAAAAGAAAAGAAAAGAAAAAAGAAAAAAAAGAAAGAAAAAGAAAAAAGAAAAAGAAAGAAAAAGAGGGCATAAAAGAATTGCAATAAAATCCCCATGTAATAATAGTAACTTGGTCCATACCTTTCAAGCATGGCCAAGTTCTTTTTAAATTTGATGTTGATAGGGTAGTGAATGAATTTGGCTAAACATTTTAATCTTAGCCAAAGTTTCTAGGTTAGATTAGTGAATAAATCTGGCCAGACTGTCTAATCCTGGTCAGTTAGCCCCAGGGTAGAGTAATTTCTTAACCCAACAGTTTAATCTGGGTTAACTGTCATAGGAAACTAGGTTAGAACATAGGTTAGTGGCACTGTTGCTTCGTTTCAATAAAGCCAGCTTGATGTAAGTGTCGCACCATGTTTCAAATGCTTAAAAGATAGTTTGGTCGAAGTCCCTTGGTGGTGTCTACTTGAAAATTTGGGGAAAAACCCATAAAATGCATTTATCCTAAGTTTTTCCTAACGCATGTATTCTCTGCTCCCCATTTATACTCCTCGCACATACCGACGGTCTTGATCACGACACCCAGATCTACAGTGCACAGAGCCTTCTGAACCCCCCCGACCATTCTGCTTTTAACCGGGTGGGGGGTCTGGAATCGATGATAAGACTTGCGCTCATCTGGACGGCTTAAGATCGGGCGCTCAAATCAACGGACAATATTTGATTCCAGACCCCCCCCATCCATTCTGCCTTTAAAGGAGGGGGGCGGGGTCCGAAATGAGTAATAAAAGGCACGCTAAGATCTATGGCAAGGAAAAAGGTGTATAGATCAACGGACCTAAATGGATTTCAGACCCCCCTTGATGATCTGTGTTTAACTTGGGGGGGGGGTCTGGAATGGTAATCTCCCTCTGGCGGGTCCCTTGCATTATGTGGCATAAATCTATTGGTCTCGAAGTCCCGTCACCTTATGCTATCTGACAGACCCCCCATCACTTATGGATGTCACCTTCCACTTGTTCCACTTGTTCCCGAGTTAGTCACAGCCCATAACTATTGTTAGTCCCCTCCCCCCTTTCACTCATGGCAAGCCCCTTATTACGACTTTTACCTCCAATCCCTAGCCACCACGTCACCCATCCATATCTTTCAGCCACCATCACTGGCCATTTCACCCCCAAGTGACCCGTTTTCCATTTATTACTAGATAACCTATCCATTATCCTATTGACCTGTCTCTCGCGCCCAACCGACCCCATTTTAAAAATAAAACTACCATTTTTCCCCTACTTTCGATGTTCACTCGTCGCACCAGAGAAACTCATCGCTTTCTCCTCCATTACATCCCATCGCCTTCATCCACAGTCAGTCGACCCCACTAACTTTGTGTTTATTGCAGGTATTGTTGCAGAAATGGTGCCAAAGCCCAGACAAGCAAAAGCAGAAGAGAATCTGTTTATCCCACCTCCTGTCGACTTGGAAAAGATACCACTGGTCGATAAAGACAGATTAATCATAGATACCAAATGCGATTTTGATTTCTTAGACCTCGAGTCATGGCTCAGGGAAGTTTTCCTGGACCAGAGTGATGAAATTGGACTCTGGGAGTCCAATTTACCCCTTTACCTCTTTCCCCAGATCCACCATTTTCCCGAGTTCGCGCTTAAGTGTCAAGCTCATTATATTCCCGAACAAAGATCTGTCGTATCCTCTTCCGGAGAGATCCTGTTCGTCATCACACCCGAAGCCATAGACCAGATGATGCAAATTCCCCGTGTCGACTCTGTGCCTCCTTTCAACCTGGAAATCCTTACAGAGTTGTATCAGAAAATGAATTTTCCATAAAGATCTCAAATATTCGAGCTTTTCTTTCCCACCTTCACTCAATTCCCTTCCACAAATCCCCCTTACCCGTCGTCCATGTTCTCCACTAAAGGAAACCAGGTCATTTCTTCCCTTTGTGCCTTGCTAGGGTACTATTACGACCAGTGGGTAGATGAGCCCATTCTGGGTTTTCTATCCATTTTCTCCACTAATGAAAATCCCACCACCAAGTTTGATTTCAGCACCTTCTTGGCAGACAATATTCACGAACAATTCATGAATTTCGGTATGGAAGGCATGTTTAGATATTCATCAATATTAGCCTACTTTTTCATGTTTTTCCAGGTGGATAAGTTTGCATTTTCCATGCAGAAGATGGATGCAGATGGGAGACCTCAAGAAGTCATAGCATGGACCTCCTTACTGAAACACAACTCCACAGAGTATAGCTTCAAGGTGTTCATCGATCTATTTTACCACCCTGTGGTAAGCATGCTAGGTGGAAGGCCTGAGCCTCGAATAAATGATGAAGTTTAGAGGATCTTGTACCTCTCGAACAATACAAAGACTGAGGATTGGTACCTGTATCAAAATCATACTGAGATCAGAGTATACGGGTGCGAGTTGGCACCCTATAAGCTGCCCAAGTATGTGCCAGTCAGAATCTTTGCTTTAGAGTATATAAGACAGATCATGAATTCAGATGATATCCATTTTGTATCTTTGAAGAAAAAGCAGCAGCTTAGAATCAAGGGGCAGATTGACTCCTTCATCTGCAACAGTCATGGCACCGGGGAAGAAGCAGACCGGATGCTGAGAGAGATGAAGTTTTTCTTAAGCTTCCCATGGCATTATGATCAATGTGGGATCATTTCAGAGATGAGGGTGAAGAACAAAAATATCCATTATGTTCATGTGTCCAAGCCGAAATTGAAAAATTTGTGAATCAGACGGCCTGGGAACCCAACACATTGATTGAAGTGGAACAATAGGCTCCCCCGACCACTGTGCCACCAACCACCATGCCATAGGTCCCTAAGGAAAAAAGGCCTCAACAAGATCTATCTCCGCCTGTCACGGAGGTATCGTCCGAAAAGTTCCAGTTGCACACTAAGAGGCCCAAGACAATTTCAGTTCCCGGTCCGACTGGAGACCAAGAAGCCCCGCCTACCATAGTGACTAAGTCTATTATTCCACCATTCAGTTCGAGCCTTCATAAGGAAATCACCCCAGCATTGTCGAAGAAATCCACAGACTCCCCATTGGACACTCAGCCATGAAAGACTGGGCCCAAGTTGAGCATTTTCGAGAAGTACGAGCTGATCAAGAGAAGGAACCAGACCCTTACCAGCAGTACTTATGCTCAGTTTCAGAAGCAGACGTCGACTGCGCAACATAGGGTGTTGCTTGCATTTGACACAGAAAAGGGCAGGATGCACATGGCCTTCCTCCACGCACAGGTACCAGACCCCAAGGTGATCACAGACTACAAGAGGCCCACCTTAGAATTCCAGATGAAGGATGTGCACCCTGCAGATCAAATGGATCTGCACAAACAGACAGGGGAAATGGTGTTCCATACATTGGCGCATGCTTCCGCTTCTGCAGCAAAATTGCAGGTGTCACTGAACAATGCTCAGACACAACTCAAGCTGGAGAAGATATCGTCCTTTGTGAAGGACAATAGAATCAAAACTTTGGAGGAGCTGGTCCTCAAGATCGGCTATGACCCTTCGAACGTCAAAGCAGTGGAGGAGATGATAAAGAAGAAATGGAAGCTGAGATGGAGAGATTATTGAAAGAGAAGGAGAATATGAAGCCAATGGAAGTCATTCCATTGAGTGCCATTCTGATTTCAGGAGCAAGCACTGTATCAGTGACAACAGTCCCATCCGCAACTCCATTGACATCCAAAGAGAGGACAGCCGACCTGGCTAGATCCATGGAGAAGATGAACCTACAGGAGATAGATATCAGCAGGCTTAAAAAGGAAGTTGAGAACCTTTAGGAACTCAAAATTTCCTTCCAGACCAGCCTCTCCAAAGAAAAGCAGGTAACAGAGCAGCTCAAGCAGGAGCTACAACAGCTCCAAAAGAAAATAGTGGCAGGCAAGACTTTGGCTGAGGTCAAAGAGAATGTATGGAAAGACATCACAAAGTCCATAAATGAGATATGGCCCATGATCCAAATCATGTTTGAGCAGAATGAGTTGGTCTAGAGGAGGAAACAGGCCATTGAGAAGATTAGAGTAGAATTGGGAGACATGCCAACACAGGCAAATGAGATCATCAAGTTCCTCAATTCTAAGACCAGGGAAGAGCTAGAAGAGCTGAAGATTGAAGACAGAACAGAGACCATCCTTGAGGTCAAAAGGGTTTGACCAAGAGAGGATTAATGCTTCAGCTGGAAGAAAAGGTTCAGGTCATGGACCAGGGGGTACAAAGGTTCTTCAATAAAATTAAATCTCTCCAGAAGAAGGGTCTTCCTAGTCTGAAAGTGATCAATGAAAAATTAATGACACTCCTAGACTACAAGAAGAGATTGGCCAAAGTGGCTAAGGACAGTTCAAAGTTTGCTGGCATACAAGGGAGCATCACCGGTAAAGATTTCTTGGATGCCCTTCAGTTGGACATCAGTATCCAACACGAGATTTGATACATCTTCCTCACCAAGCCTACATTCGCCAAGTATACAGAAATGGACGAAGTGTATCGAAGACTGCTCAAGGTCAACGTGCTCAGTCATCTCAGATGGGAAGAGCTCTATGATCTGATCGATTAGCAGACAAGCTGTCTAGGTCTAGTCACTTGTCCATTCAGATGAGGTCGTGCAAAGACTTCATCAACGGCCTACCCAGAAATCAGCGTGCAGTTACACCAAGTCATCAAGCAGTTCCTAGATTTAGGAAATTTGTTAAATTAGTTAGGCTAAAAATAGATTTAGCATGTCTTGATCATTTATGATAGGAACATTTGTAATTTGAGTTATAAATACTTCACCTTTCGAAGTATTGAGGGTTGTTGATCTTCACACCCTGATGCTATCAGACTGTAACATTTTTGAAGAGATCTTCCATTAATAAAAAGGAGGCACTTTTACAGGATTCTTGTGTGTATTCACTGGTGATGTTTATTCTCTAAGTTGAATGTTATTCTTGCTTTGTGATCATATTGTTTTTCTGAAACTAATCTTTAAGAGTAACGAATGTTGCAGGATTTATCTTGGATACCTTGTTTCTGACTCGAAAGATTTTAGTGTTTATCTTCTGGTGTTTTCAATTAAGAAATTCTTAACTGCTTCTTAGTTGAATTTATCTTTCTCATCTTTTCTTCTGTCTATCATTTAAGCTACTAAAAGATCCAGTGAGTATATTATCTCGCCCTGTAGAAGTCTTCTTTCGTGTCTCCGGTTTGTATCCCATATTTATTAAAACACAGACCCCATAGCCCAATGGATGTGTAGACTGTCTCAACCAATTCACAAAACACTTTTACAACAAAAAATACCTATTTCTTTATCTAGCCTAATATCTAAAATTGGAAACATAGCTAAATCATATAGAGAAATCCCTCTCTGAAGTTGGAAGGGCTATATCCCAGCTTCAAAAGTGGTTGGATAAAGTTACCTTTGTAGATTTCTTCTGTTTTCAACCTCTAGGAAATTTACCAAGTGCTAACATAGTGGCGACCATACTGGGGAACATAACATAAAATTTATAATTTCACGTTTTCTTTTCCCTAAAAAGAAAGTTTGTTCCTGGAATATTGCAAATTTAAGAAAGAAGTAATGTTTAGAGGTTGATTAAACTTTGTACATATTATTTTTGGACTCATAAAACTAAAAAAAGTATATATATAAAAAACCAAAAAGAATTTTGTCTCCCAATAAAATTTATACTCGATCTCATCCAGACCCAGAACCTGTGATAGTGACAGATAACCCCGAATAGTTACTCAAGAAAAAGACCTTGGATGAAAGCTCAGTGAGTCATATTCCCCTTCATAAGTCCCTTTCCTTTTCAGGGAAACCTATTTCCTTTCAAAACCCTGACCTCGACATCTTTCCACAACAAAGCCTGGTTAGAACATGGTCTGATAGTTTTGTGACTGTAATCATCTTTGACCCAACCTTTTTGCAACCCCGAACCCCCGAAGTTCTATCTCCCACGACCAAAACGTAAATCACTCCCTCAGTGCTATCCAGTCCCTCCTCGTCCTCATCTTCAGTTGCTACCTCGCCGATCATCCAGGTTGTCGCCCCACCTCCTCCACCTATCATGGCAGCTCGATATGCTCCCTTGGTGTTGAGTCCACCTCTACATGCCATGCCCCAAGACTATCAAACTAGAATTCCACAGTTTGATGCAACAGGACCCTTAAACGCCCAACAACATGTTGACAAAATGAATGATTATTTTGACCTGCAAGAAGTTGATGAGGCTGATGTTCAAATGAGATTGTTTTCCCAAAGTTTGACAGGTGACGTCAAAAAATGGTACAAATATTTACCTGCCACCTCAGTCCTTGACCTTGTCGCGTTCCAAAGGAGTTTTCTTGACAGATGGGAGGTAAAGAAAAACCCTCTCCAAATATTGTCAGAATACAAGAATATAAGAAGAAATCAAGGTCAGACAGTACAAGATTATTGCACCCGTTTCAATAACCTGTACAATGCAATTCCAGCCGAAATAAAACCTCCACAGGGCCTGGCATTGATAAAATTCCTTGATGGTTTTGATGCCGATATGTCATACCAACTAAGAGAAAGAAATTCTACCACCTTGGCAGACATGCAGAAAAGTGCTATAAGTGTGGAGGCCAATCTGTTGGCAAAAAGGGCACGTCAGAGGTCAGAGAGGAGAGTCACAATTAAAGAAGAACCTTCCACATTGACCTCAGACTCCAAATTGGATTCTTTGGACAAAGAAGTGGAAAGAATGATGGAAAGACTTACTGTGTCAGAAAGAAATCCTCCAAGAGAAAATCCACTAGCCCCCCAGGTTCGGAACCCTAACTTTAGGAGAAACCCTCCTCAAATTAGACAAAGAGATCCTAGGGATCAAAGAGAGCAGAGGGGTCCAGATCAGCAGATCAAACCTCCCCTACAAGAAAATTATGCTAATGAAGGGGAGGAAGTGATTGAGGAGTTGGAGGATACTCACATTAACCTCATGGGCATTCACGACAATGAAGCTATCTTCCTTACTCAAGAAGAGCAAGAACTTTTTCTTCTGAATCAAACAAAAGTAAGTGAAGAAGCTAAAGATGCATAACAAAAGGCATTCAAAAATGCCATTTTGGAGGTACACTAGCAGTATAATCTGCGGAGTAAAAAGACAGAAGGCAGTTCCCCAAAAAAGGCGATTGAAACGAAGAAGGTAGTCGAAACCAAGAAGACCTCTGAGCCATCTGCCGAGAAGATTCCTGAGAAGAGTACTGCTGAGAAGATTCCTGAGAAGAGTACTGTCGAAGCTCCTATGAAGAGAAGCCTTACCATTCTGAAAAGATCGTCACAGCCCGAGGTTTCACCTGTTGACCCACCAAGTACTTCTGGCCAGAAGAGCATGATGGACAGACCAAAATTGATGAGCCAAGGCAGAGCTCCTACACCCTTTAGCCTTGAAGGGGAATTGGCCAAAGTAAAAATTCCTATCCCACTTACCGAGTTGATGAACAAAGACGTTTATCATTCACAGGTGATTAAAGCACTGACCATTGAACTTGACATAGGCACGAAGGCCTTAACCATAGGATCTACGAATCATTCAGATACCGTAAACCTTACAGATGATCAACCCAAACTTCTGTTCGGACTTGAAGCAGATGGTCGAGATGATACTGGTGAGGTCGCTCCTTTTTATATTAGTCTAAACATACATGACATGATCTTGCATAACGCCTTGCTGGATTCGGGTGCTTCCCACAATCTGATGCCCAAAGCAGTAATGGAGAAACTGGGACTGGAGGTCACCAGACCTTACAAGGATTTACACTCATTCGACTCCAATAAAGTTATATGTATTGGTTTGATCAAGGACCTATGCATCACCTTGGTTCAGATTCCCGTGAAAAGCATGGTAATGGATGTGGTAGTTACATACATACCGCCGAAGTATGGAATGTTGCTATCCCGGTCATGGGGTGCTAAGTTGAAAGGAACACTTCAGCTAGATATGTATTATTCCACTATCCCAGTTTTCGGGCAACAAAGGAGGCTATACAGAGAAACATTGATCAAGTACATGGTCAGTAGACAAGAAAAACCACACAACTATCCCCTCTACTCTGCGCATTCCGATTTAGATTCGTTTATCTTGTACAATGACGGTGACATGGGAGAGCAAGATACTCACCTGATGGAAAACACATCTAGTCAAGATGAAGGCCAAGAAATCATTGAGGTAGCAAGGATGAAGAACGTGATAACTGAAGAGTTACCCACAGATTTCTGGAGCATGGACTTGGATGGAGCAGTGAGCAAAGAAGGAGATGGAACAGGAGTATGGCTGCATAATCACAGAAAAAGGTATTCAGAAAACCATTCTTACAAATTAAATTTCCAATGCACTAACAATATTGCTGAGTATGAAGCCTTGATGCTCGGTCTGAATCTTTTGAAAAAAGTTGGTGCTAAACAGATAATGGTAAGAGACGATTCTGAATTGATAATCAAGCAAATCAAAGGTGAGTATGGTGCAAAACACCCACGTATTAGAGCTTATAGGAACGTTGTTCTTGATGCCTTGAGATGTTTTATTGAAGTTGACTTGCAGGTAATGCCGAGGGGACAAAACATTTTGGTGGACAGATTGGCTACGTCAGCAGCCACCTGTAAGATTTCTTTCCGCCCGACTCATCCATACACTGTTGAGGTGAAATGTAGACCAACCGTTCCTGACAATATCCAGTACTGGCAAGTGTTTGGTAATGATGATCAAATCGAAGACTTTCTGTAGTGTAAAAATGATTTTGAATGTACAAATATAGATTTAGAGAACGAAGATGAAAATGTAAATAGTTCTGATTTTGAAATTGATAGTGTAAATACCGTAGATTCAGGAGAATTAGGCGATGATGAAATGGACACTGATGTTTTACAGTTGAAAAACAATGTTTTGCCTAGAGGTCTTGTTCCTTTAGAGGACTTGTTTGAATTTAACGACGTAGCCAAAAAACTGAAAATCGAAGCCCATGGACAAGAGGTAGAAGACTGTAATATAGGGACTGAAAAGAAACCCAGGATGGTCAAATTGTCTAAATCATTACCCCCAGAGAGAAAAATCAAATACATTGAGTTGTTCAAAGAATATTCAGATGTTTTTGCCTGGGGCTATGAAGATTTGAAAGCCTATGATACCAGCATCATACAACACAGGATTCCAATAAAAGAAGACCAAAAAATTGTTTAGGCAGAAACTTAGGAGGATAAATCCCAAGTTGCTCCCTCTGATAGAAAAGGAAATAAAAAAAATGTACGATGCCAAAATCATAGTTCCGCTGCACTTTTCCAAATGGGTCTCTAATTTGGTCCCTACATGTAAGAAAACTGGGGAAATCAGACTCTGCATAGATTTCTGAAATCTGAATAAAGTCTCCCTGAAGGATAATTACCCCTTGCTGAAAATGGACCATATCCTGCAAAGGGTGGTCGGGTCCAGTCGAATTTCTCTGCTGGACGGTTTCTCAGGTTACAATCAGGTCCTAGTTTACCGGGATGACCAAGACAAAACCACTTTCACCACCCCATGGGGCACTTTCATGTATGTGAAAATGCCTTTCGGTCTGATGAAGGCAGGAGCCACTTTCCAGAGGGCAATGGATATTGCTTTCATGGAAGAATTGGGTAATTTTATTGTCGTCTATCTAGATGATGTAACTGTATTTTCCCGATCTGGTGATGAACACCTAAAACACCTCAGACGAGTCTTCAAGAAATGTAGAAGGTTTGGGATTTCTTTAAATCCTAATAAGATCCTTTTCGGGTTAGAGGAAGGAAAACTGCTAGGACACATCATCTCCAAAGATGGAATCAAAATAGACCCCAGCAGAATCGAGGCCATACAAAAGTTAGAACACCCAAGAAACCTCAAAGAACTACAGTCTTTTATCAGGAGAATAAACTTTCTATGAAAATTCATTCCCAATCTGGCAGAACTCCTCAGAAACATCACAAATATGCTAAAAAAGGATGTAAAAATTAAATGGGACTCCGAGTCCAGACAGTCTTTCGAACAAGTAAAACGAGCACTCATAGAAGCCCCTGTTTTGATCAGTCCTGATTTTACTAAGGATTTCTATCTCTTTTCTTTCGCTTCTGAACATACTATAGCAGTGGTGTTACTGCAAAAGAACAATGAAGGGTATGAACAACCCATAGCTTTCTTTAGCAAAGCATTAAGAGATGCTTCTCTGAATTACAAGATAATGGAGAAACAAGCTTTTGCTTTGGTAAAAGCCATAAAAGACTTTAGAGTCTACATTCTTCATTCCCACACTATAGCATATGTTCCGAACGCGGTAGTAAAAGACATTTTGACACAGGACAACCCTGATGGAAGAAGGGGAAAATGGATTGCTGTCATTTTAGAATATGATATAGAGATTAAGCCCACAAAACTAATCAAAGGTCAAGGCCTTGCTAAATTAATGGCTGAATCTAACTTCCATGCTCTTGACATTAATTTTCTAGATGTGGCAGATGAACAGGGCAAGATGGCGACTCCAAATGTGAGAGAGGTATTTCTCAACTCTCCATGGTAAATAGACCTTATATTTGTTTTGCAAAATCTACAAGATCCCCCTAGTTTGAGTAAGACTAAAGCTAGATTTTTAAAGTTGAAAGCCTTAAAATTCTGTATTCTAGAAGGAAATTTGTATTGGAAAGATCCTGGAGGCATTCTGTTAAATTGTTTATTGAAAGATGAAGCTGATAAAGTGTTATAGGAGTTTCATGCAGGAGAATGTGGTGGCCATCTGAACTGGAAAGTCACAGCCAACAAAATACTCAGAGCTAGATTCTATTGGCCCACCCTGTTTGCCGATGTACATCAAAAGGTAACTGCATGCCATTAATGTCAAATGTTTAAAGGCAAAAGGAAACTCCTCCCTCTACCTCTGAAACCGATCTCAGTTGATGCCCCTTTCCAGCAATGGGGACTCGACTTCATTGGAGAAATACACCCCTCGTCTTCAGGCCAGCACAGGTGGATTCTCACTGCCACCGATTATTTTACCAAATGGATTGAGGCAGTACCAAGTAGGCAAGCCACTGACTCTGTTATTATAAAATTCCTTGAAAATAATATTTTGTCTCACTTTGGATGTCCTAGAAAGATTATAACTGATAATGTAGCTGCCTTTTGTTCGAAGAAGCTCATAGATTTATGCAACCAGTATCACATTGATTTGGGGCATTCCACAACCTACTACCCTCAGGGGAATGGGCTGGTGGAATATTCAAAAAAAAACTTGGTAAATATCATCAAGAAAACATTGTAGGAAAACAAGAAATCATGGCACAACAAGTTGGTGTTCGCTTTGTGGGCTGATAGACTGACCACCAAAAGGTCGATTGGTATGTCACCATACCATCTGGTCTATGGTGCAGAGGCAGTTTTCCCCACTTCTTTAGGATTCCCTGTCATGAAGTTGCTTCAAGAGGTACAAACTGAGCCAAATGACTCACAGAGAAGGATCAACCAGATGATCCATTTGCAGCAATCTAGGGAGGACGTTTTCAACAAAACTCAGGTCATCCAAGAAAAAATCAAGAAGATCTTTGACAAACGAACCAAGGAGGATGATTTTAAGCTAGGAGATTTGGTGTTGAGATGGGATGCCAAAAATGAAGACAAGGGAAAGCATGGGAAGTTTGATAGTCTGTGGACAAGACCATACATGATCCAAGCTTTCAGGGGAAATAATGCTTTCTTGCTAAACAACGTTGATGGGACAGATCTGCCAGGAGGACCTATGAATGGCAGAATACTGAAATATTATGTGCCACCTCAATAGAGATCTGAGTTTTCACTCTCCATTGTACATACCTTTTTTATTTTCATTTTTCACTTGCATTTTCTGAGTGAAGAACATTAGTTAGTTGGTTGAAGCCTGAAAGAGAAGGCCCTGAGCTGCTGACCACTATTTTTCCCAGTTTTTGTGAATAAAACCCAAAAAAGGCTACTAGGCAGAAGTCTTCAAAATAACAGGAACCAGGATTCTTGGCACTTCACAGGGCAAGTACCATCCCTAGGTGGAGCCACTGTTATCAGCCTATAAATTATAGGATCAACTGGTGACTGGGATATTATCTGTTTCTAGTGTTTTTGTTGACAAATGATTTTTCATTCTGCAAATAATTTG